>OY759267.1:6777450-6812450 GCA_963662155.1 Lamellibrachia columna
AATAAGTACGAAGAATTCCTACAAAATATACAACTGTTGGCGAACCTAAATTATATTGGCACGGCTAGTAATCGCATGAAGTTAGAAGTTCCGACAAAACGTGATCGCGCACACGAAAGCCAGGGTCTGTTTTCATATACGACAGCGCCCGACTGCCCGGCGCCAGCACTGACGAGGTCCACATACGACAACGCAACGGCGTCTATCCAACACGAGTAACGCCACAGTTACGTCGGTCAGACGAACGCACCAATACAGTCACTGCGACGATTACTTCAATTGCAACGTTTTGACTGTACAGTTACATCACACGCCGCTTAACTGAAGTTATAGTTTTGGAGCAATGCACCTAAAAGTTATATTTTTCGGGCAATGTACCGAAAAGAGTTAATAAAAACTAACCATTTCTAACAACAATCAAGAATATCAAGTTAGTGGTTTTCTCAGAAGTGGTTCTAATAGTGGGGGATTCAGATCACATCTCAGTTTCCATGGCGACCAACACGTTGACCATGGCTACTAATAAGCGCCCGGCAGTCTTAGAAAATCGATGCACCTAGACTTCCGCTATGACGCGTTAAGTGTTTTCGACCTAACTGAATGTCGCTGAAACAGATTGGATCAATTAATGAGAATAACACATACTCATATACTTAATAATAACATTTTATTAAAAACCAATGCAATGTTAGAAACACGGAACACTTTCGATTTTGTCCAGTTTTATTAGCTAATGAAACATACTTACCTTGTACAAATGTCTGTAAAACTAGAAAGCTGGGCACATTTCTCTGCTTTACATTATAGCTGACCAAGGATTCAAGGAAGCCATTTCTCCCATAATAGACAACAAATCAATTACACGCAACAAGAAAATATTATATGCAACATGGCATGCTAACGAAACAAAATACCTGAACAAATGCACAAATGTCTGTAAAATTAGAAAGCTTGCTTATATAATTAAAAATAAATATTGCATTGTACAATTTTATTAACTTTTCACGTTGTTGGATGTTGTCCCATGACGATGTGTCAGTAGATATTATGTCGGATGGGATTTTTCACGATGCTGTATTGCGGGGCTGTGACTTGCAGGTGTCGCACTGGTGTCTGCAGGATGACCAAGGTCCTCGCGGGTCGGGCAAACGAATACCCAGAAAAACACAGGGCGATAGTAGCTTCCTCAAAAAACACAGGGCGATAGTAGCTTCCTCAAAAAACACAGGCCGATAGTAGCTTCCTCAAAAAAAAATCGGTAAGGGGACATTCGAGTGAGTTTAAGCGAAGTCAAGTTCATGCGGAAAGTTGTCGATACGGACCACCATGTGTGGTCGGTTGTAGAACTTTTGAAGTTGCCAGATGTTGGATGGGGGGGGGCACGGAACGGCAAACCCCTTCCGGATGACAGACGCTGGGACCTACTCACCTATCTCCGCTCTGCCGACAGCGAGAGGCCCCCGCGGCACGGCGGCCTCGTCTCCCGGGACCACCGACACTTCAGCATCTCTTGAAGCGTTATCGGCGCACTTTCACGGCATTTGACGCGGAGGTGACATCGTCTCCTGCCGCCGGCGTCCAGTTCCAAGGCAACCGCTTTGATGTCGACGCCCGTGGGTAGGCCTGGACGCCGTCTCTGCCGCTGTACCAGCGAGGTCCTCGACGGGGAAATGATTGTTGCCTCATCGAGTATGTCACGACGTCGTGAAGAGATGGCCGACATCGCGTCAAGCGTAACGACTGTTTTGTCACGACTTGAGAAACCGTCACAATCTTTGACGCAATGACTAAGATTAAACGTGATAAAGCCATTTCACAGGCAACAACGAGGAAGTAGATAACCTAGAATTAAGGGTGACTCGAATTAAGGAGGCACGTTTTGTTAAATTCCTATTTTGCTTCATTGTAGTCATACCTTGTGCGGTTAGGTAAAACTTATCGAGTGTTGTCTGTCTTATTGATAGTAGGTGCTTCCCTGCTCAGCTATACTATAACTCATTTTTTTTATAAGAAATGTATATAAATCCACAACAAATTGTTTAACATTGTTTTATTTATTACTCTGCCCGAGGACAGTGTTCAAGGGTTTTCTTAGTCCTTAGTGTGAGTGACTTAAAATTAATGCTGTAATATTCCTGGTCACATATCAGCACTTAAGAGAACTCGATATTAGAAATGAATAAAAACAAATAATATGAAAAATACATTGATTACAAGTTGATGTTCGAAGTAATCTTTACAAAAAAGTAAACTACATTTCCTGCTGGCTTCCTGGAGCAGCTATAACATGAAAAAGTAAACTACATTTCCTGCTGGCTTCCTGGAGTAGCTATAACATGAAAAAGTAAACTACATTTCCTGCCGGCTTCCTGGAGCAGCTATAACATGAAAAAGTAAACTACATTTCCTGCCGGCTTCCTGGAGCAACTATAACATGAACAAACATTTCCTGCCGGCTTCCTGGAGCAGCTATAACATGAAAAAACAAAACCCAATATATGTAACGTGGCCAGCTAATGAAATATAATCCCTATGTGCAAAATAATTGTTACAATTATTAAAATTTTAATGTGTAATTAATGAGGTATTTTGTCCTGTGGGATGTTGGCCCTCGCTCGGCCGTGCCTTCAATTCTAATCGTTCAATACGATGATGCGGTCAGTGTTAGTGTGCATTCCAGCGCCAGACCGGGGTCGTCTCGTGGGAATAGGATGCTGTGACTTTGGCCAACCAACACATTTGCATATTTCAGCAAGTGAACGAATTATATGTTAAGATTTATACGAATGAATGTCTGAATTTGGGTCAGAATCTGTAACTGAGAATTCGAATTTCTTTTATAATATATATTTATTAGAATATATTTATATATTCCGTAGCAACGATAATACAGTTCGTAAAACTGTGACGACTCTCCGTAATTATTGCACACTGAATGCATAGCACAGCGAAAACCTTGATATATTCGTATTATGAAATTACACAAACCTATTTATCATACCATAATTTTAATACTGTAATAATGTATTCTTAAATGAAGTTTTAAGATGATTTTCTATAGGCCTTAATCATTTAGATAGAGTTTTTGTTGTGCACTTGTTATAATTACAAGTGTTTGTGGTGTGCGTGCGTGCGTGCGTGCGTGCGTGCGTGCGTGCGTGCGTGCGTGCGTGCGTGCGTGCGTGCGTGCGTGCGTGCGTGCGTGCGTGCGTGCGTGCGTGCGTGCGTGCGTGCGTGCGTGCGTGCGTGCGTGCGTGCGTGCGTGCGTGCGTGCGTGCGTGCGTGCGTGCGTGCGTGCGTGCGTGCGTGCGTGCGTGCGTGCGTGCGTGTAATGATACAACACCTTGCCATATTAACTAACAAGAGAGATTATTTACATGATCACGCTGCAATTATCATTAAGCAAACAAGAGAAACATAGTATGTACTTCCTGATGCGCTACAGACCAGCCACTGACAGGTGGCTTGAAAGGCCGTATGTCCGTCGCCACGTAGCCAAGTGTCGGCATTTAATTACTGGTGCAGTCGGAGAACGGGCAAATAAACAAATTGCCCCACGGGTATCATCTCCGGCGGCCGGTTTAATAATTACTCTGATACTACTTTAGTCCGTCTCTGATCTCGCCAAGTGGCTAATGAACGCAAACAAATTAGGGAACATCTCCAAAAGGACGATTATGGAAGCAAAGTACGCTCCCGGTTTAAGGTGAAAGCCAGCTTGTAAACTAGTGCGAGGAAACGTTTTTATTTGTTTATAGAATCAGTTAATCGTACGACTTTCGCTCCTTCAGCGATAAGATGTTGCTGCAGTGACAACATCCGGTTAATTTGCACACGTTGTGCTTGCTAAGGGGCCGTCCACAATTATTGTCGACATTCGCCTATATTAATAAAGCGTACTAATTGTCTGACTCCCCTCCCCTCCCCTCCCATCGCCTCCCCTCCCCTCCCCTCCCCTCCCCTCCCCTCCCCTCCCCTCCCCTCCCCTCCCCTCCCCTCCCCTCCCCTTCCCTCCCCTCCCCTCCCCTCCCCTCCCCCTCCTCTCCCAAGGAAACGATATAACGCACGCACGCACGCACGCACGCACGCACGCACGCACGCACGCACGCACGCACGCACGCACGCACGCACGCACGCACGCATTCGAACATGTTAACCGCCCAAATATATTTTAATGAACCATAATTTTGTAATTATAATTAGACCGTTGTTTGTTTTTGGATGCCCATCAGTTCAGTTTGCAATGTAAACATGACAGTCGAAAGTTTCCAATTAAACAGATAAAAGTCAAATTATAATATTTTCCTATTTAGATTTCAGCCCTCAGCACGTGTTATTATTCTAAACCCAGAACTGTGGCATGTGTGGCTAGTCTAGCCACCGCTCATGTGTTTGTTTTAAAGAATTTGACTTACAAAACAGATAGATTACTTATAAATACCACTGGCATTACATTCGAAACGCGTCATGTCAATTTGAATTTACATAGATTCCGCCATGTGGCGCCACTGTTGCGTCAACTGTTAGACCCTGTGTGGTCCTGTATAAGTAACCTAGGGTAGGGCGATTGTTGTGGTAAACATAAATTATCTAATCTCGCTTATTAACTGAACGTAAATTATTTTGGATATTATAGCTTACGTATGCCATTAATTGTCTTCAAAATAATTGTGTTACCAAATGTATGAGTTAGTATATAATAAATTCCCCGTTTTGGAAGTGTTAATCGGTTTGCTTACAGTAATTTTTTTGTAAATTGTTAGTAAAGAGGACGCGAGGACACTTTTACTGTGCGTTATTTGAGCTTCGTCTGGCCGAGATTACCACAACGAAATAAAGTCACATTACTGACTATGGTCAAAGTTTGTTATTCAACTATTGGTTGGCTACTCGAATAAATTTACAAAGCGCCGGGTGCATTTTATTTTAAGTGGATTCAGGCACTATGTGAATGATGATGATGATGATGATGATTATTACTACAACAACTACTACTACTACTATTGCTATTGCTATTACTATTACTATTATTATTATTATTATTATTATTACTATTATTATTATTATCAAACTTCGAGACTGGCGTTCGTTTGTTGCATCTAAATAACAATACGTTGTTAATCTAAACTGCTTAAGAAGAGAAATATTGTCAAGTTAATTGTTTCCTGAACCTACAGTCGTCTGTTATTTATCATATATATATATATATATATATATATATATATATATATATATATATATATATATATATACATATATATATATACATATATATATATACATACATATATATATATATATATATATATATATATATATATATATATATATATATATATATATATATATATATATATATATATATATATATATATATATATATATATATATATATATATATATTTATATATATATTTATATATATATATATATATATATATATATATATATATATATATATATATATATATATATATATATATTACTTCTCACAAGCTAGTAGCATATTTAAATTTATAATGTATGCAGATGACACAATATTATGTAGTACTTTAACATCTTTTAGTGATAATACACAAAATAACATAACTGAATCTTTAATAAATGCTGAACTTTCCAAAGTTGTTGAATGGTTAAATATAAATAAACTATCACTAAATAAAACTAAATCTAAATATATGATTTTTCATGTCCCCAGTAAAAGTATACATTCCCTTACACTTAAAATAGATAATACAAATACTGGAAAAGTGGATGAATTTAATTTCTTAAGGTTAATCCTGGATTAAAATTTAAATTGGATAAAACATACAGAAAAAATATCTACTAAATGTGCACCAATTATTAGCATACTAAATAAAAAGAAAAACATTTTGTTTTTATATAATATAACTCATTATTATTATCACATATAAACTATTGTATTATGGCATGGGGATACAAAGGAAAAAGATTAATGAAAATTCAGAAAAAAAGCTGTTCGTATAATAACTTTAAGTGGATACAATTCCCATATTGAACCACTTTTCAAGCAACTTAATTTGTTAAAGATAGAAGATCAATTCAAGTTACAAGAATAAAAATTTTACTTTAAAAACATTCATAGAAAATTACCTGTTTATTTATTAAACTGGCAGATTACTCCAAATATTAACATGCACCTTCATGACACTCGGAAATCTAAAAATATTCATACTGCCAAAAAATGTCTTAGATATAATTTGTCATACATTATAAACGACACTCCTTATATACTGAAAGAAAAGATATACACTCATAGCCTGCGAGGCTCTGCAATTTATGCAAAACATTTTCTTCTGCAAATATATAAAGACACATGTACACTTCAAAACTGTTATTTATGTCACCAGAATCAGCAGTGCTAATTGTTCATAAATGTATGGAAACTCTAATATTCAAGCACACGCCCACACACACACACACACTTGATTATATCAGCAGGTATAAACAAACACATACTATCAGATAAAATCCACATGCTTATATAATTGAGATAGACGTGTCATTAAAAATGCCAAAAAAATAGTTGTCATAACTGGGGTGGCTGAAAGCGACAGTATGTCGTAATGGGAGCCGCTGACCCCTATTTGTTTTAACATTAACAGGTCTTTGTTTTAATTAATTATGATTTTCTATACTGGTTTTAAAAAAAGATGTATGCACACTTGCATTTTTATATATGTATATTTATTTTATTTGTGTAAATGCATATCCCTAATATGTCTATTGTTTCATTATTTGTTATTTTTTGGGGGTCAACAATAAATTTCTTGTTCTTGCTCTTGTCTGGGGACCGCTAGCTGTCCGTTGTTAGGTTTACACACACACACACACACACACACACACACACACACACACACACACACACACACACACACACACACACACACACACACACACACACACACACACACACACACACACACACACACACACACACACACACACACACACACACACACACACACACACACACACACACACACACACACACACACACACACACACACACACACACACACACACACACACACACACACACACACACACACACACACACACACACACACACACACACACACACACACACACACACACACACACACACACACACACACACACACACACACACACACACACACACACACACACACACACACACACACACACACACACACACACACACACACACACACACACACACACACACACACACACACACACACACACACACACACACACACACACACACACACACACACACACACACACACACACACACACACACACACACACACACACACACACACACACACACACACACACACACACACACACACACACACACACACACACACACACACACACACACACACACACACACACACACACACACACACACACACACACAGGAAACAAAATAGAGCAACATTCCATTTCTTTGACAGAATACAACGTAAACTACTACATCAGAGAATTTAGAAATAAATTATTACAAATTATCCAATGTACGTTAGAAAGCACAATTACTTTATTACATATGATAAGGTATCCATATTGCATCATATCTTTCTATGTAAGTTATGCAATGAAGTGGAGCCAATACAGGTCATGCAAGGTACCAGAACATAAATAAGTATAGAGGTTTCAAATAGGATCAATGTTAAATTTGTGTTAAAGTGTTAAATGTTTGACATATAAAGAGTAGGCCTATGTAAGAGTTGTAACACTTTTAAGTGTCAGGTTGTAACACCCGAGAAAGAGCGTTTCCAACACTTGCAAGTGTCATACTTTTAATACTTGCAGTATTAAAATAGCTGTATTGGAACTACAACACTTGCCAAGTGCTGAAATATCAATACTTAGGAAAGAATTGAATTAACACACAGTAATTGTAGATACACTTGGAAGGTGTTGTATGTAACTCTTTAAGTGTTGTTTTTAACACTATAGTTTTTAAAGTAGTGTAGACCAACAACTTTTACTGTGTCTTCACAAAACAAAGGAAACCAAAGTCGAATGCCGCCCGTCGCCCCCCATATAAAAGTTTCAGGTTCCGCCGAGATTTGAACTCGGATCGCAGGATTCAGAGTCCTGAGTGCTAACCGTTACACCACGGAACCAGTTCCTCCCCAGAGAAGGGACACTGGGCACAGGGAAGGCTCGACAGAAGCAGGCGGGAGACCGCGATGAGAAACGCTCTGGTCGGCGTGGAAGGCGTGCGCCTGGCAGGGAAGGCGTGCGCCTAGCAGGGACGGCGAGGTGAAATCCTGATCAAGAAGGCCGGGACAGACAACGGGAACGGGCGTTGATAAATCGGTGATTAATGGCTCTTTCCGCGACGGGGGCGGAAGACGACGGTCGTTATGCGGTCGGCCCGATTGTGAACAGTTTATAAGATGTAATCATGCGCAAAATTGACTTTCTCCTCGCGCCAGACTGGCGGGCGAGCGCGGCGCGGCGGAGTCTCGTGGGAAACACGACGTCGCCTCTAACAGTCGCAATCTGGCGGGGCAGCGATCACGTGACGCGTCGACCCGCCAGATCAATGTCGGTGTGAAGACAGCGCGGCCCGCCGAATTAATTACAATCAATTAATTCCAACTGTGTTGTTCTGCTGTAATATTTCGAACCACCATTTTGAGGGTTGGGCAGTACTAGCAAAACTACCCAGCCTCCTGACGGGATAACTTGATAGTTACCTAAACCCTCTCATGCCGTCTTGCATACTCTCCTACAGTGGCGCCACTCAGCATACCATCACTGCCACAACTTGATTACAAATTCAAAAGCGGAGAAGTAGTATAAGCCATTTATTCTACGATTCGTGGAAACATTTGGGTGAATTTCAAAAAAGCTCGATCATAGTAAGATGAATTTCTGTGCGAATGATGGAGTATTGAATGGGTGCATCGGTGCATCAAGCTTTCAAATGATGACACTTGTCGTCGCTGACCACTGGCGTAACTATACAGCGGTCATTAGACCAAACGTAACTATACAGCGGTCATTAGACCAGACGTAACTATACAGCGGTCTAGAACAGACGCCCCAAGATTTTCACAACGAGAGTAAAATAAGAAAACAATTATTTTATTGAAGTTAATTTTTAGTTAGTGTTTCGTTAGCTTTATTCACGCACTCACGCACGCAGTCTATCAACCTTGCGCGCGCGCGCACGCACGCACGCACGCACGCACGCACGCACGCCGCACGCGTATTTTTTGACAACCAACACTGCATCGTCGACCATGCATTCTCTTAATTGCTTTCTTATTCGCGTGCGTGCTTGCGTTCGTGCATGTACGTGCGTGCGTGGCCGTCCATGCGGGCAACTGAGGGGGCGGTCATCTCGATGGTCAGTTTGGACACGGACGAGTGGTCGTGTCCACCTTTGTCCGGCCGTAATCGAGCGTGAAAGTGCGTCATTGCGAGACGCCGGTCGTTTTACAGCGGTAATGACGCTGCGTGCCCGGGCCGCAGAAGTCGCGACACTTGTTTGTCCAACGGGAGACAGTCTGCCTGGAGAAGGATGTCACATCCCTCTTACGTCAACCACCGGAGATTCGACACAATAATTCAAGGACAATGGATGCGACCCATCAACCAAGTCCATGTGCAGCCACCGTATAATCCGATTTAATAATCCCAAACAATGATGTAATCTATTGGAAAGAACTAGATCGTTCGTTTAATCATTCCATCAATCACAACCAATCAGCCGGTCAATCAAAATTAATCATTACTTTATGGTCAAACACGTTGTACTTTGACGTTGACACGTTGTACATTGACGTTGACACGTTGTACATTGACACATCGGCACACATTATTAAACAAATTATGGTAGTTGTCATTAACCTAAGTATAAATAGGTGTATATCAAGTCAAAATCCAATACAATAAAGGTATCCTTGAATGTGTTCGACATATACGCATCTATTGAAACAGGAAGACGCAGCTCACTGGAGTTCACCTGGAAATTCATTGCAGTGACACTGGTGGGATCACGCCTCAGTTACACTTGTTTTGGTGTGTTATAGACGAATGTAGGGCACATTAATTTTAGATATGTGTAATTTAAAAAAAATCATAATATCATTTGACATAACTACATTTGAGTCAGGCACGTTGGCAAGTTTACTGGTAGAACTGGTAGATGCTTTCAATGGGCGGGAGGATTTTTGGCTATTTTTTCGCCACAAGGCACGTTGCGTAGTAATTCATGCAGTAATTGGTAAAAATTGACTGGTGTTGCACGTTCAGGCATTTTAAATGAGTTACAAGTATGAGACTTTGACTAAACTCGATCAGCATGTTAATGCGATGATGACAACGGCAGATAAGAAGTTTCAGAATTTTGTATGGTCCCGTTTTCTCATAATCATGCAAAACGTTAACATGGTCGCCAATGGGAAACGTAACAGTAGGCTGAGCCCTGGTAGCAGAGGGGAGAGGTGAAGCAACTGAAACATCAGCTCTACGTATTTACAATACATTCTGGACAATAGTAACAAACCAATGTAATTACGCTTATAAAAAGAACTTACGTCGACACTGTGTGTCAAGGAGATTGCTCCGTTGTTGGTCGAGGTTGTGCTGTGCAGTACAGGAGCTCGATTTATCACCGACACAGGACGCGCGCAAACCCGCGTCGAACAACCAGACAGACACACGCGGGATTAACCACGCGACCGACGACTTTCCATGCCCCATACAAGAATGGCGAAATTATTTACACCGAGCTGGCGCATGGCAATCGTTCACTGACGAGAGCCATCGGGGACATTGCACGATTCTGATGTCGTGGGCACTGCTTCTACATCGTGTGATCGGTGACTCTGCACGGCACGTGTGTTTATTTACACCGAGCTGGCGCCGGGCAGTCGTTCACTGACGAGAGCCATCGGGGACATTGCACGATTCTGATGTCGTGGGCACTGCTTCTACATCGTGTGATCGGTGACTCTGCACGGCACGTGTGTTTATTTACACCGAGCTGGCGCCGGGCAGTCGTTCACTGATGAGAGCCATCGGGGACATTGCACGATTCTGATGTCGTGGGCGCTGCTTCTACATCGTGTGATCGGTGACTCTGCACGGCACGTGTGTTTATTTACACCGAGCTGGCGCCGGGCAGTCGTTCACTGATGAGAGCCATCGGGGACATTGCACGATTCTGATGTCGTGGGCGCTGCTTCTACATCGTGTGATCGGTGACTCTGCACGGCTCGTGTGTTTATTCCCATTAAAAAATAGCTATGTGTGTTATTAATTCCTCGAGTACAATTTACATCTAATTTTTTTATCTTTCACGAATACACTCCCTATATCATATTTCAACCAATTTACGAACAGTTAAGTTAGTGTGAAAACAACAGTAAAAATTAATTAAAAAAATATGCTTATAAAATAATAAAAACGTCTTGGTTACATATAAAATACACCACAGAGCAGATTGTCTTTCTTCATTAATGTTTCGCTATTGCTAATGATATCGCCCATATTTGTTCAGAACTACTTTGATTCTAACTTAATTTCTTTCTATTTACGCAAGCTTTTGTTTGCAACTTTTCCAAGAGATTCCTCTGCCTATATATTACACATCTTAATAAATAATAAAACTCTGTAATACGACGTGTTCGTAAAGCCTAAACTTCAATTACTTTCTCCTACTCTCTATTTTAAATTCTTAATATTTTATTTGCTTAATTTTTACGTTTGTTGTTCAACTTTTGTACGAGCCAAGCTTTCACCGTAATCAAAACATAACGTATAGGAAGAGTGGAACAAATTGTCGGAATGGACTCGTAATGGATTATGGCTTCCGTGACCGAATACCCACCAAACAACATCCAAGTTATTCTGTGTTGAAGTCCTTCCTTAATTCGATTGTTTTGTTCGTCTCGTTTCAGAGGCATTTCACGAAAAATCGAACTTATCGACGACGACATGCCGGCTGGTTTGTACATATTTGTTATTTAGGTTCTGTGAAATGATCATACAAACTATTAAATAATTTTTTACCGGATCCTTCCAAAATTCGGCGAAGAAATGGCAAAAATTACCCGCATCTGTATACTATGAAATGACAGATTATGCTATTCACCTTTCGCAGGTTACCCGATCTAACGATTAACGTAAATTCTTTCGATGCTTGTAACACAAGTACGTACTGTTTTATGAAACCGACACTATTATCATACAATAATGTTACTTAGCGTATTCACGCTCTACGTACATGAACAACAACGAACCTGATTCTCAATGGGCTAAATAAATTGATTAGGGACTTTTAACACGTAATCTGAGCCTGCCGTCGAAGCCCCTTGCACAGAGCAGCACTCGCACCTGTCTCCTTGTCGATCGGTGTCGCCATTGAAGGCGCCGCACAAGAAAAATGGTCGCCAAGCCAGCCGCTTCATTCATAAATAAGCGAACATCAAATGTGGCCATACTTCACCGAGATGTATTGCCCTGTCACGACCACAAAGGGTCGCACTCGAATCCCATTTTCCACTCAAGACAATTTCACATAAATTTGTCGCCGATTCCCCCAAACCGGGGAATACATTAAAAGAGGAAACCCCGGGAGCCGTCGGGGAGCCGGCGGGGAGCCAGTGAGCGGGCGCGCGGTCATTGCAGCATGTGAATGGCTAACGTTGTGGAACAAATGTAACACACTAGCCGCGAGCTTCTGTCGCGCGATACCGGATAATTATACGTATAATTTATTTGTGTCGCAAGCCTCGGCAGAACGTCTACGGTCGTACAGAGTGTAAGTGTTTACGTCTTTACACGAAGGTAAGGAAGGAATGAAGGGGGTGAAGGAATGAAGGAAGGAAGAAGTAAGGAAGTGAGGAAGTAAGGAAGGAAGTTAGGAAGTGAGGAAGTAAGGAAGGAAGGAAGGAAGGAAGGAAGGAAGGAAGGAAAGAAGGAAGGAAGGAAGGACGAAAGGAAGGACGAAAGGAAGGACGAAAGGAAGGACGAAAGGAAGGAAGGAAAGAAGGAAGGAATGAAGGAAGGAATGATGGAAGGAAGGAAGGAAGGAAGGAAGGAAGGAAGGAAGGAAGGAAGGAAGGAAGGAAGGAAGGAAGGAAGGAAGGAAGGAAGGATCAAATGTGTGTGCGTGTTTGTTTTCGTATGTGCGTGTGTGTGTTTGCGTGTGCGCGTGAGCGCGTGTGCGCGTGTGCTCGTGTGCGTACATGCGTGCTTGTGCGTGCGTGTGCTTTCATGCGTGGGTGAGTGCATACATACCTGTCGTATATGCATGCATGTGTGTATGCATGTATGCATACGTGCATGTATGCATGGATGTATCCATGCATGAAAGGGCAGACACTCGATGCATCAGAAACATATCGGTTGTGGTGTATGCGTTGGTAGCAAACATAATTGTATGCGAAGCGACTTGTTCTACTTTCACTCAAGCGTGTAACTATATACACCTTATGAGTCTTCTCACAAAATGCATTATGGCGAGCATGTCAGTGGGAATTAATCTATATTCGTCAGCCGTCTCTCCACTGTCAAACTCTCTTGAAGCTGCTTTCCATTTTTTAGTCGGCATCTATTACTGTTACAGTGTGGTGTGATTTCCTATAGTGCTGAAAAGCTTTAAATTGAGCTATTTTTCTTTCGCGCTTATATCCCATCAAGAACACAGACGCGGCAATCAATACACTCTTGTCTATTCCTTTGTGTGGTTTCCTCGGTGTGAACCGATCTTCTTTTATCTCTGTCAACCTGAGTCATTTCGCTTAACAGGCGCTACATTATACAGACGTCCAGCATCTCGACAAAATAACTCCTATGACCGATATAAGTTATACAATACACATGGTATTGTATGTATGGCTAGATTTTAATTCCGATTTACCCTCATTCGTGAATTAGTTGCACATCTGCGTTGTATATGTTATCCGTCAGACGGCGCTGCGACGGACACGCAGCGGCGCCACCAAGCGTGTAATTCAGTCGCGTCGCACACATAATCAAGTTTAATTGAAACTCTGCCCGCAAAGCTCGGAACTGGGATCAAAGGCAAAGGCGCCTCGGCTAGTGACGGAGGCAGGGCTCGGGTCGTAGGGGCGGAGCCTGGGCGAGGTTAGCCAATCGAATTGGGAGGAGTGGGAACGGACGTAATCCTTGGGGGAGCAGGTGGCCGTTGGCCGGGTAGAAACCCGTTGGAAGTTAACGTCTCATTTGGATGTTTACCTGAATATTAGTCTCTGATTCAAACCGACCGAAAATAAATTTGAAATGTTTTTGCAAATTCCTTAAGTAAACGAGGACGTCTCCTGCAGATGAAAGCGTCTGCAACTGAACTAATTTATGCTGTTTGTAAAAATGTGTCATTCATTTGAAGCGATTGACAATAATGTTATATATGATGTGTGTAACCTCTCCATCGCTAGCATACAGTTATACAGACATTTACTGCAAGTTTGCCACAACCAACTCAAATATTTATTTCATGGGTTTATAGCATAAATAATTTAGCGATAAAACCCCACTCTCTCCATCTCTCATCCGCCCCCGATCTTCTCATATCCCTCCTCACGCAGTCCTCCCATCTCAGCTGTGGCCTTCCCCTTTTCCTGCGTCCTTGATGTTTTTCCACCTCTGCTCTCTGCTAGTTTGCCTGCATCCATCCTTACCATGTGGCCTGTCCATCGCATCCGGCTTCTCGCCAATCTTCCTGTTAGGCTGCATTGCATCCCAACCTCTTTCCCCAGGTCGTTCATCCTTCTTCTGTCCACCCTCTTTGTTCTTGTTATTTGACGAACCCAGTTGTTCTCGCAAACTTGCAGCTTCTGTTGTTGTTGTTCTGTCAACGCTATATATATATATATACATATATATATATATATATATATATATATATATATATATATATATATATATATATATATATATATATATATAAATAATATAATTATACATATATATATACACATATATAATTATATATATATATATATATATATATATATATATATATATATATATATATATATATATATATATATATATATATATATATACCCTCCTTCAAGCAGCGCATACCAGGAATGCAAATACAGGAATACATGATGGATCATGTCGGCTATATATGGAAATTGACAAATCAAATGAGCTGCTATATTAGTCCAAAGGTTTTCAAACTTTTGTGGAACCCTAACCCCTGGAAAAAATATTTAGTTGCTGTTTTATCCCTTTCCCGATGTGGACGCAGAGCAAGGACAGCGTGACGGGACCCCGTGCGAGGGAGGGTACGGGGTGGTGAATACACCCCTCCTGTAGGGGACCTGGAAGCAAAGTGATATATTTTTACATTTAATTGTTACAAGATAGTTTCTAGAATCTATATGCAAAATGTTCCGAAAAAGTTGGTAATATTATTATGATATTGCCCCTGTACACACATATGCATCAAATTATTTAAAATACAATAGGAATAAATATAAAAACCAAACACTTATAATAATTTACAAAGCAGCACAATTCAATACATTACAATGTTGCAATTGCAAGCAAAGCAAAAGTGTTAATTGCCAACTAAAATATCTAGAATAACTCAATAACACATAGTTACTAATAATTATTACATATTTAAAACAAAGTAAACTTTTTAATCACATGTTGTAGGCAGTATTCAGCGGTTATTTACGAATTTTACGGTAAGCATTCCACTGCCAGAGTTCCCGTGTAATGTTCGGTTTAAGATATGTCAGAGACATTTAATGAAATAATGAATGTTTCATTTGTATTCTTTTTCAAGCTATCAAAACCATGCATGCTTTATAATAAATGTGTTTAGTTTTCGCACGCCATTACATGAGTTGTATTGCGCATGCCCCATGGCGCATGCCCCATGGCGGATGCCCCATGGCGGATGCACTGAGACGCCGGATGCCACCGAGAACCATCACTGAATGTGAAGATGACTAGAGAGACGTTCTATGGACCAGGACAACGCACTTGACGGCCGACCGCGACAGATGTGTGAGGCAGAAGGAGCGGCAAATCGGAATTCTTTCACGATTTTTCACGGTTCCACCGAAATTAGCGACACATTTCGGCTCTGTCAGACGTGGAAATTAATCTGGCCGTCGACTCCGCGGGGTAGCGGCTGCTCGTTCGCTGGGCAGGCGCTCGTGCGCCATTAAGCTTTGTGTGACGATGCTTTATGGCCAGTGTGCGTTTCGGCTGTCGCGTCGCGCTTTGTAACGGTAAATTGCCGCTCAACGCGTCGTTTAAATGAACTTGTAGCGGTACCTAATTTAAATGCGATTTTCGCTTTGTTTAACCCTTGCTGCCCTCCGGCGAGCGCTTTGCATGATCGCTGACGAGTGACGCTAATGAATTACATATCCTCTTAATGGATAACCGCGCTCGCAGGTACAACTCGCGTCGAACGGCCTTCATTAAAAAGCGAACCCGGGCGAACGAGTGTAACGAGCGAATTCTCTGCGGGAACGAAACGGGCAGGGCGATAAATGATGACATAAACACAAGCACGCGTGAAAATGTTCTTCATGTTTGTCAACGATGCTGACATCATTCATGCGATGTGGTGCTTGTTCCACAACCATTACAACCGAGAGCATCATCTCATTCACACCGTGCATTCACCTCGCGCTAACGACTAAACCTCCTCGACACAACAAGACAACAGACACGTCGTCATTTAGAACTGACCACAGCGCAACCGTCAACAACTTGATTCGTTGTTTTAGATTGTTATTTACGGCCATTTCATTAGTTCTCCTTCCACTGGACAAATAACTATATGCGCACACTGTAATTTCACAGTTACCATAATTGGGATAATTTGCCAAAATATTGTAAAACATTATGAAACTAACGTAATTTTATTGTTATATAATTACAAACTGTTCGCAGTAATTCAAGAGTCTTACTATTGTATAATGTTCAGAAAAAACTTAGATTCTTTTTGTTTAGAAAATGCTCCCTTGAAACATTAACGAATAGTCGGCTGTCTTAAACAGAACTTAATGCAATTATATTGCTTTTGAGTAACTTGAAGTGCGCACGATTATCCCACAACCAGCGGCAAACTGACACCGCAGCAAGAGATGGTGTGATCAAATGGAATGTAAAACTGTAAATCACAGTACTTAGCGATTTCCAGCCGAACATAAGTGATGTAGAAACACCTGTGAGAATGCATGCATATATACCTTCTTTGTCTGTGCGTGAAATCTCAAATCAGTATAATGCTATGTATATTTATTATACAATGTCTTACACAATAACATATTTAAGTTTCCTGTTGATTAAATCAACCAGACTCGTTTTGTCATTCTCCGTCATTGATTCTATCAGTCATTCCCATTTCAGTGAGCGTAGATCGTTTCTTCTGCCGGACTGTTGGTCAAGTTGTAACGGAACGTTTCGTCTGCCGGACTGTTGGTCAAGTGGTAACGGAACGTTTCGTCTGCCGGACTGTTGGTTGTGTGGTAACGGAACGTTTCGTCTGCCGGACTGTTGGTTATGTGGTAACGGAACGAAAGTAAGAGGAAAAAAGTTACGAAAAAAGTTTCACATTTTGCTAGGAAAGAAAGTAACAGAAAAACGTAACGAAAAAAGTAAAACATTTTGCTAAGAAAAACATGAGCTTTAATTAATTTCAACATCCTAAAAATGTATACTTATTTCTCATTACTTCGTTCTCTGACTTTGTAGCACTGTTCTGGCTTTCTAATAATGCGCCATAATTTCTCATATTTGAATTTGCAGCACTATTCTGCTATTCCACCTAGAAATGTATAATTATTTCTCATTTTTGACAGTGCTTTTAGTGATTTGTGTCTAGTACTGCAGCGATTGTATGGTGTTTGTAGTGTTGTATTGCTGCAGTGCGTGTAGTGCGTGTAGTGCGTGTAGTGCGTGTAGTGCGTGTAGTGCGTGTAGTGCGTGTAGTGCTGAATTGGTGTAGTGCTGCAGTGTTTGTAGTGATGCAGTATTTGCAGTGCTGCAGTGCCTGTAGTGCCTGTAGTGCTTGTAGTGCCTGTAGTGCCTGTAGTGCTTGTAGTGCCTGTAGTGCCTGTAGTGCTTACAGTGTCGCATTGCTTGTAGTGACCAGTGCTTGTAGTGGCGCAGTGCTTGTAGATATGCAGTGCTTGTAGTGTTTCGGTGCTTGTAGTATAGTTGCAGTAAAAGCTTTCTTTCACGATGGTGCCCATGTCACGTTTATCGCGTGATCTTCAATGGGCCATCAATAACATCCACTCTTACATACACAGTTATATAAAGAAGATAAAATAGACATTTCAAAATAATATATAACCAAAATAAAATTTTCAAATAAAAATACCTACGTAAAACGTGTCATCACAATAATAAAAAAAAAAATCAATATTTTATTAATTCAATTAAAACCATTGAGTAAAAGCCATCAATTTACAAAAAAAATAATATATATAATGATATACTTTATTAATAATTTATTCATATATATATATATATATATATATATATATATATATATATATATATATATATATATATATATATATATTGTACTATATAATTTCCTAGTAGTATACGATACTACGAGTTTCCTCGTAGTATATACAATCCTCGTAATATATACAATATATATATATATATATAATATAAATATAATATATATATATATATGAATAAATTATTAATAAATATATCAATAAATTAATTAATTCAATTAAAACTATTGAGTAAAAGCCATCAATTTACAATAGATAAATATTCTAAGAAATTATAAATAAACATATCAATAAAGTATCAATATATATATATACAGTGTATAAATGAATTCATTAACAGTTGTCTATTTCCGCTTCCTCCAAATAATAATAATATGTGTGACATTTACTAAAAAAAATATTCTAAGAAATTATAAATAAATATATCAATAAAATATCAATATATATATATATATATATATATATATATATATATATATATATATAAATTCATTAACAGTTGTCTATTTCGGCGCCCTCCAAATAATAATATGTGTGACATTATTGAATCAATCACCCAGGTATTGAGTGTGGTACTAATTGATTTAGGCATCAAAACGTGGCTATAGTGATGCAATGCTTGCAGTGCAGCTCGTAGAGATGCAATACTTGTAGTGTTACAGTGCTTGTAGAGATGCAGTAGAGATGCAGTACTTGTAGTGTTTCAGTGCTTGTAGAGATGCAGTACTTGTAGTGTTTCAGTGCTTGTAGAGATGCAATACTTGTAGTGTTTCAGTGCTTGTAGAGATGCAGTACTTGTAGTGTTTCAGTGCTTGTAGAGATGCAGTACTTGTAGTGTTTCAGTTCTTGTAGAGATGCAATACTTATAGTGTTTCAGTGCTTGTAGAAATGCAATACTTGTAGTGTTTCAGTGCTTGTAGTGACGCAGTAGAGATGCAGTACTTGTAATGTTTCAGTGCTTGTAGAGATGCAGTACTTGTAGTGTTTCAGTGCTTGTAGAGATGCAGTACTTGTAGTGTTTCAGTGCTTGTAGAGATGCAGTATTTGTAGTGTTTCAGTGCTTGTAGAGATGCAGTACTTGTAGTGTTTCAGTGCTTGTAGAGATGCAATACTTGTAGTGTTTCAGTGCTTGTAGTGCTGTAGTAGAGATGCAGTACTTGTAGTGTTTCAGTGCTTGTAGAGATGCAGTACTTGTAGTGTTTCAGTGATTGTACAGATGCAGTACTTGTAGTGTTTCAGTGCTTGTAGTGATGCAGTCGAGATGCAGTACTTGTAGTGTTTCGGTGCTTGTGGTGATGCAGTACTTGTAGTGTTTCAGTGCTTGTAGTGATGCATTAGAGATGCAGTACTTGTAGTGTTTCAGTTATTGTAGAGATGCAGTACTTGTAGTGTTTCAGTGCTTGTATAGTGATGCAGTGTCTGTAGTGATGCAATGCTTGCAGTGACGCAGTGATTGCAGTAATGCAGTGTTTGTAGTGTTCCATATAGTTCCAGGGGTTCTTGACAAACATGAACAATTAATCTAGAATGGCACATTACGTGTGAAACACCAGCTCAGTCAGAAGGTGGAGACGGTGGGAGCCTTGAACCGAAAACGCATGGCAACCTATGCTCTGTGACAGACCCTGCAGTGGGCCACACATTGATGTAATATTATGAATTGATTATAACAAATGTACGGAAAACACCATGGATATAAAATGCTATTTGATTGATCGTCTTATCCCCGAGCTTTCCGAGACGTTCTATCGAATGCATTCTCCGAGCGTCTCTGTTACTGCGGCATAAACACTTCCTCATACACGAGTAGACCCGGTGTAGGCCCGGTGTAGGCCCGGTGTAGGCACGGTGTAGGCACGGTGTAGGCACGGTGTAGGCACGGTGTAGGCACGGTGTAGGCACTGTGTAGACACGGTGTAGGCACGGTGTAGGCACGGTGTAGGCCCGGTGTAGGCCCGATGTAGGCCCGGTGTAGGTCCGGTGTAGGCCCGATGTAGGCACGGTGTAGGCACGGTGTAGGCACGGTGTAGGCCCGATGTAGGCCCGGTGTAGGCACGGTGTAGGCCCGGTGTAGGCAAGGTGTAGGCACGGTGTAGGCCCGATGTAGGCCCGGTGTAGGCCCGATGTAGGCACGGTGTAGGCACGGTGTAGGCACGGTGTAGGCACGGTGTAGGCACGGTGTAGGCCCGGTGTAGGCACGGTGTAGGCACGGTGTAGGCACGGTGTAGGCCCGATGTAGGCCCGGTGTAGGCCCGATGTAGGCACGGTGTAGGCACGGTGTAGGCACGGTGTAGGCACGGTGTAGGCACTGTGTAGACACGGTGTAGGCACGGTGTAGGCAAGGTGTAGGCCCGGTGTAGGCCCGATGTAGGCCCGGTGTAGGTCCGGTGTAGGCCCGATGTAGGCACGGTGTAGGCACGGTGTAGGCACGGTGTAGGCCCGATGTAGGCCCGGTGTAGGCACGGTGTAGGCCCGGTGTAGGCACGGTGTAGGCACGGTGTAGGCCCGATGTAGGCCCGGTGTAGGCCCGATGTAGGCACGGTGTAGGCACGGTGTAGGCACGGTGTAGGCACTGTGTAGACACGGTGTAGGCACGGTGTAGGCCCGGTGTAGGCACGGTGTAGGCACGGTGTAGGCACGGTGTAGGCACGGTGTAGGCACGGTGTAGGCCCGATGTAGGCACGGTGTAGGCACGGTGTAGGCACGGTGTAGGCACTGTGTAGACACGGTGTAGGCACGGTGTAGGCCCGGTGTAGGCACGGTGTAGGCACGGTGTAGGCACGGTGTAGGCCCGATGTAGGCCCGATGTAGGCACGGTGTAGGCACGGTGTAGGCACGGTGTAGGCACTGTGTAGGCACTGTGTAGACACGGTGTAGGCACGGTGTAGGCCCGGTGTAGGCACGGTGTAGGCACGGTGTAGGCACGGTGTAGGCACGGTGTAGGCCCGGTGTAGGCACGGTGTAGGCACGGTGTAGGCACTGTGTAGACACGGTGTAGGCACGGTGTAGGCACGGTGTAGGCCCGGTGTAGGCCCGATGTAGGCCCGGTGTAGGTCCGGTGTAGGCCCGATGTAGGCACGGTGTAGGCACGGTGTAGGCACGGTGTAGGCCCGATGTAGGCCCGGTGTAGGCACGGTGTAGGCCCGGTGTAGGCACGGTGTAGGCACGGTGTAGGCCCGATGTAGGCCCGGTGTAGGCCCGATGTAGGCACGGTGTAGGCACGGTGTAGGCACGGTGTAGGCACGGTGTAGGCACGGTGTAGGCCCGGTGTAGGCACGGTGTAGGCACGGTGTAGGCACGGTGTAGGCCCGATGTAGGCCCGGTGTAGGCCCGATGTAGGCACGGTGTAGGCACGGTGTAGGCACGGTGTAGGCACGGTGTAGGCACTGTGTAGACACGGTGTAGGCACGGTGTAGGCAAGGTGTAGGCCCGGTGTAGGCCCGATGTAGGCCCGGTGTAGGTCCGGTGTAGGCCCGATGTAGGCACGGTGTAGGCACGGTGTAGGCACGGTGTAGGCCCGATGTAGGCCCGGTGTAGGCACGGTGTAGGCCCGGTGTAGGCACGGTGTAGGCACGGTGTAGGCCCGATGTAGGCCCGGTGTAGGCCCGATGTAGGCACGGTGTAGGCACGGTGTAGGCACGGTGTAGGCACTGTGTAGACACGGTGTAGGCACGGTGTAGGCCCGGTGTAGGCACGGTGTAGGCACGGTGTAGGCACGGTGTAGGCACGGTGTAGGCACGGTGTAGGCCCGATGTAGGCACGGTGTAGGCACGGTGTAGGCACGGTGTAGGCACTGTGTAGACACGGTGTAGGCACGGTGTAGGCCCGGTGTAGGCACGGTGTAGGCACGGTGTAGGCACGGTGTAGGCCCGATGTAGGCCCGATGTAGGCACGGTGTAGGCACGGTGTAGGCACGGTGTAGGCACTGTGTAGGCACTGTGTAGACACGGTGTAGGCACGGTGTAGGCCCGGTGTAGGCACGGTGTAGGCACGGTGTAGGCACGGTGTAGGCACGGTGTAGGCCCGGTGTAGGCACGGTGTAGGCACGGTGTAGGCACGGTGTAAACATGAAATGTAATATTCACACTTAAACAACCTCTAAGAAGTTCTTAGATGCGTGAAAGAAAACTTGCAATTCGATTGATTCCATTTTGTATACAAAAGTGTTCCATATATCGATAGAATTTTATATTATATGCCACTTGATCACAGCCGGGTGTGAAGCCCGTCCCCCGGGGCTCGAGGCCCGACCCTGGGGCGTGTGCCCTTCGACCACTCGCGTTTAGATTTTATTCGGCGACGTTTACCGACGAATTGCAGCCGGGTCGCTCGATCACTGTAATTATACATACTAAACGAGCCTGCTGGCGCAGACGCCCTTAAAGCTGGTGTGACCGACCCTTGTAAACGTGTTTGTCACGGCGTTTGATGTCGCCTTCGCCCAGCCTTGATGCCGCACCGCTACGCCGAAGATACGTCTGTTCGATCGGACAAACAACTCGGCCTTGGGCAGCGTTTTTCGTTGGTCACTTTGCATGTCATCACGGAGATAAGACACGTAGCTGGGCTGACGACGCACGCAGTCTTTGCCCCCGAGTTACGCCGTTCCATAAACACGTGTTATTATCCGGCTCGGGGCACTCCACACGCATCAATTACAAATGTTCTCCTCTCTAGCGCGGGATGGCTCTAATTAACTTGTTCGACCAGCTTTAATCGTTGATTGAAGTCGCATTCCACGTACAGCGAAGATCCACCCAGAACGCCAACGTTTGTACGAGTCCCTCTAATCGCTGTCTTTATGCTAATTGTGCGACCCTCGAATTCGGAATAAGAGATACTTTAAAACCTGCCAGTGCCGCTTTATCGTCTCCCTCTCTTCCTTTAATGTGTTGGCCGTTGTTTCTTTCTTTCAATTTATTTTCGGCTGCCATAACATTATGCTATCTCAAACTGCATCGGTCCACCAAACTGCCTTAAACAGCCGCCGTTTCCCACTGCATCGATTCATTGCTTAGGCTTTGTTTTGAAGTGTCTCGGGGCAACTTTGATCAACATCAAGAAACATGGAATATTTTGTGCGGGACGCCCAGACTCCAATTCGCTCGGCTGAAATCCAGTTGTTGTGTACGTGGTTATCAGGAAAAGGGTGACCAATTCACTTGAGAGGTTGTTATTGCATTGTTAAATGCGAGGAAGGGTATATACACCACACTATTGTATTGACACTTTACAAAGATGTGTCTTTAGAATGATCGTAATCATAGCACGGACATAGCACGGACACGACGGACATAGCACGGACACGATGGACATAGCACGGACACGACGGACATAGCACGGACACGACGGACATAGCACGGACACGACGGACATAGCACGGACACGACGGACATAGCACGCACACGATGGACATAGCACGCACACGACGGACATAGCACGGACAAAACCTTATCGCCGTTTACTGTCACTTACCTTATATATATATATATATATATTACCCTACTAATACGGCATCATATACAATAACAGTTTAAATACACGAACGATAACAAAAAGTCTCGAAATTTTGCATTATTAGGCCCTAGGGTGTATTACTTTGTTCCTACCTACTCCACTTTACTTGCGCGCAGTTGATCAATGCTGGGGTATGCAATATATTAGTCGTTATTGTAGCACTGACATGGGGGTCGTTCAACCTGGGATCAGTGAATGTTTTCACATGCTGCGTAATCCGTACTAACTGCTTGGTCTGCTGGCTACAGGCGCGACTGAACACATGAGTCTACCGTTGACACTATAGTTCCTAAGTATCTGTAATGCGTTGCTAACTATATTTCACTTTCACGTTCATGGCATTTGCGTAGGTACGCTGCATGTACTGTTGCATTCTAAAGGTGTTTTAACAATGATAAACTATGAGTATCTTCCCGCAAATCACAATATCATTGCTACAATATATGTGTACGGAATTTTACTTGAATACCGACATGCTTTTGTATTTGTATTTTCGCTATGCTTGACCGTTGATCATTGATCGGTATGGGCCAACCTCTCTCGTAGGAATTCATAACCGTTTGTTCACCGTCGACACCAATGACCCTTTTTGAATTGTTTGTCTTGGTACGAACGCAAGACAAACTACCTAACCACATGCAGTTGACTCGGACAAACTCCACTAAAGATGAACACCATGAAATACGTATTTGCATAATTTATTCTTGACATATCATTTCAGGTTTGGCATTTTATTTGACATTTTATGATGATAATTTGTCCCATGGATATTTATTGCACACGTCTTAAACTCTGTAGCCGTAGGCTCAGACCCCATTTACCCTGGTTGGTCTTAGGGCAAACCACAACATGTTACATTTACTCGGGTTGGTCTTAGGGCAAACCACAACATGTTACATTTACTCGGGTTGGTCTTAGGGCAAACCACAAGTCACATTCATACAATGTACGCCCCCCCCCGTTTTGCTTCAATTTTTGTTGTTGTTGCTTTACTCTTATCTGATAACGAAGAATTTATTCTGGTAAAGGACATCTTTATCGACATCAGACAAATTGCAGATGCGGAGTATAGAGAGATCTACAAGACGACTGCAGAGAGAGTTAACATTGCTCGGACAGTGACAGCGATGTTGATCTCAATGCGCTATGGGAGGCAGACCAGGAGAAACAACGTGGAACAGACAACCCCTAACTATACTGGCGACGCTTTGTATTCCTATCTCTTCTAGAGCAGGAGAAACAACGTGGAACAGACACCCCCTAACTATACTGGCGACGCTTTGTATTCCTATCTCTTCTAGACCAGGAGAAACAACGTGGAACAGACTCCCCTAACTATACTGGCGACGCTTTGTATTCCTATCTCTTCTAGACCAGGAGAAACAACGTGGAACAGACACCCCTAACTATACTGGCGACGCTTTGTATTCCTATCTCTTCTAGAGCAGGAGAAACAACGTGGAACAGACTCCCCCTAACTATACTGGCGACGCTTTGTATTCCTATCTCTTCTAGAGCAGGAGAAACAACGTGGAACAGACTCCCCCTAACTATACTGGCGACGCTTTGTATTCCTATCTCTTCTAGACCAGGAGAAACAACGTGGAACAGACACTAACTATACTGGCGACGCTTTGTATTCCTATCTCTTCTAGACCAGGAGAAACAACGTGGAACAGACACCCCCTAACTATACTGGCGACGCTTTGTATTCCTATCTCTTCTAGACCAGGAGAAACAACGTGGAACAGACACCCCTAACTATACTGGCGACGCTTTGTATTCCTATCTCTTCTAGACCAGGAGAAACAACGTGGAACAGACTCCCCCTAACTATACTGGCGACGCTTTGTATTCCTATCTCTTCTAGACCAGGAGAAACAACGTGGAACAGACTCCCCCTAACTATACTGGCGACGCTTTGTATTCCTATCTCTTCTAGACCAGGAGAAACAACGTGGAACAGACTCCCCCTAACTATACTGGCGACGCTTTGTATTCCTATCTCTTCTAGACCAGGAGAAACAACGTGGAACAGACACCCCCTAACTATACTGGCGACGCTTTGTATTCCTATCTCTTCTAGACCAGGAGAAACAACGTGGAACAGACTCCCCCTAACTATACTGGCGACGCTTTGTATTCCTATCTCTTCTAGACCAGGAGAAACAACGTGGAACAGACTCCCCCTAACTATACTGGCGACGCTTTGTATTCCTATCTCTTCTAGACCAGGAGAAACAACGTGGAACAGACTCCCCCTAACTATACTGGCGACGCTTTGTATTCCTATCTCTTCTAGACCAGGAGAAACAACGTGGAACAGACTCCCCCTAACTATACTGGCGACGCTTTGTATTCCTATCTCTTCTAGACCAGGAGAAACAACGTGGAACAGACTCCCCCTAACTATACTGGCGACGCTTTGTATTCCTATCTCTTCTAGACCAGGAGAAACAACGTGGAACAGACACCCCTAACTATACTGGCGACGCTTTGTATTCCTATCTCTTCTAGACCAGGAGAAACAACGTGGAACAGACACCCCCTAACTATACTGGCGACGCTTTGTATTCCTATCTCTTCTAGACCAGGAGAAACAACGTGGAACAGACACCCCCTAACTATACTGGCGACGCTTTGTATTCCTATCTCTTCTAGACCAGGAGAAACAACGTGGAACAGACTCCCCCTAACTATACTGGCGACGCTTTGTATTCCTATCTCTTCTAGACCAGGAGAAACAACGTGGAACAGACTCCCCCTAACTATACTGGCGACGCTTTGTATTCCTATCTCTTCTAGAGCAGGAGAAACAACGTGGAACAGACTCCCCCTAACTATACTGGCGACGCTTTGTATTCCTATCTCTTCTAGAGCAGGAGAAACAACGTGGAACAGACACCCCCTAACTATACTGGCGACGCTTTGTATTCCTATCTCTTCTAGACCAGGAGAAACAACGTGGAACAGACTCCCCCTAACTATACTGGCGACGCTTTGTATTCCTATCTCTTCTAGACCAGGAGAAACAACGTGGAACAGACACTAACTATACTGGCGACGCTTTGTATTCCTATCTCTTCTAGACCAGGAGAAACAACGTGGAACAGACACCCCCTAACTATACTGGCGACGCTTTGTATTCCTATCTCTTCTAGACCAGGAGAAACAACGTGGAACAGACACTAACTATACTGGCGACGCTTTGTATTCCTATCTCTTCTAGACCAGGAGAAACAACGTGGAACAGACTCCCCCTAACTATACTGGCGACGCTTTGTATTCCTATCTCTTCTAGAGCAGGAGAAACAACGTGGAACAGACTCCCCCTAACTATACTGGCGACGCTTTGTATTCCTATCTCTTCTAGACCAGGAGAAACAACGTGGAACAGACTCCCCCTAACTATACTGGCGACGCTTTGTATTCCTATCTCTTCTAGACCAGGAGAAACAACGTGGAACAGACTCCCCCTAACTATACTGGCGACGCTTTGTATTCCTATCTCTTCTAGACCAGGAGAAACAACGTGGAACAGACTCCCCCTAACTATACTGGCGACGCTTTGTATTCCTATCTCTTCTAGACCAGGAGAAACAATGTGGAACAGACTCCCCCTAACTATACTGGCGACGCTTTGTATTCCTATCTCTTCTAGACCAGGAGAAACAACGTGGAACAGACTCCCCCTAACTATACTGGCGACGCTTTGTATTCCTATCTCTTCTAGACCAGGAGAAACAACGTGGAACAGACACCCCCTAACTATACTGGCGACGCTTTGTATTCCTATCTCTTCTAGACCAGGAGAAACAACGTGGAACAGACTCCCCCTAACTATACTGGCGACGCTTTGTATTCCTATCTCTTCTAGAGCAGGAGAAACAACGTGGAACAGACTCCCCCTAACTATACTGGCGACGCTTTGTATTCCTATCTCTTCTAGACCAGGAGAAACAACGTGGAACAGACTCCCCCTAACTATACTGGCGACGCTTTGTATTCCTATCTCTTCTAGACCAGGAGAAACAACGTGGAACAGACTCCCCCTAACTATACTGGCGACGCTTTGTATTCCTATCTCTTCTAGACCAGGAGAAACAACGTGGAACAGACTCCCCCTAACTATACTGGCGACGCTTTGTATTCCTATCTCTTCTAGACCAGGAGAAACAACGTGGAACAGACTCCCCCTAACTATACTGGCGACGCTTTGTATTCCTATCTCTTCTAGACCAGGAGAAACAACGTGGAACAGACACCCCCTAACTATACTGGCGACGCTTTGTATTCCTATCTCTTCTAGACCAGGAGAAACAACGTGGAACAGACTCCCCCTAACTATACTGGCGACGCTTTGTATTCCTATCTCTTCTAGAGCACTTTCTCCAGGAATTTAACACGAGATTGAGTGCGTTCACAGGGAAAGCTGTGTTCGGCCTGAAGCTCCTGTCCAACAATGTGGACAAGTTGACAGACGCTAACATAATCGACCTCCAAGAATGTTACAGCCATGACCAGCCGCCCCCCAGCGCCCATACCAGCCGCCCCCTCCCCCAGCGCCCATACCAGCCGCCCCCCCCCCAGCGCCCATACCAGCTGCATGGAATCATACTGTGGGAGAAACAATGGGATTTATCAGAAGAAACAAAGCTTCACAATCTACGGAAAACAATGAATGCAACATCCAGCTCCAAGCTCCCAAATATTTGTTCACATTTTCACTTGTTGATTCTAATACCCGTCAAAAGTGCTGCAGTGTAGAGTGCCAGACCAGCACTGAAACTGGTGGAAACCGTTAGGCGGACACCGTGCACCAGGACCGCCTCAGTGCACCAGGACCGCCTCAGTGCACCAGGACCGCCTCAGAGCGTGGGCGCTGCTTCGTGGACGCAAAGGCAACAAACTCAATTGTTGACAAGTAGACTACACCAGGAAGCTACACCAGGCTACACCAGGAAGCTACACCAGGCTACACCAGGCTACACCAGGAAGCTACACCAGGCTACACCAGGCTACACCAGGAAGCACCCTAAATAATGCTGTTCATTAATCGTCTGAGTGTTCATTGAACTGCTACTGATTGATATACACTAACAATACATGTACATACACTACACTAACCACACATATACGTACACTACACTAACCACACATATACGTTCACTACACTAACCACACATATACGTACACTACACTAACCACACATATACGTTCACTACACTAACCACACATATACGTACACTACACTAACCACACATATACGTTCACTACACTAACCACACATATACGTACACTACACTAACCACACATATACGTACACTACACTAACCATACATATACGTACACTACACTAACCACACATATACGTACACTACACTAACCACACATATACGTACATTACACTAACTATACATATACATGCACTACACTGACCACACATATACGTTTAATACACTAACCAAACATATACGTTCAATACACTAACCACACATATACGTACACTACACTAACCACACATATACGTACAATACACTAACCACACATATACGTACACTACACTAACCATACATATACGTACACTACACTACACTAACCATACATATACGTACACTACACTAACCAAATATATACGTTCAATACACTAACCACACATATACGTACACTACACTAACCAAACATATACGTATACTACACTAATCACACATATACGTACACTACACTAACCAAACATATACGTACACTACACTAACCACACATATACGTACACTACACTAACCAAACATATACGTACACTACACTAACCAAACATATACGTTCAATACACTAACCACACATATACGTACACTACACTAACCACACATATATGTTCAATACACTAACCACACATATACGTACACTACACTAACCACACATATATGTTCAATACACTAACCACACATATACGTACACTACACTAACCAAACATATACGTACACTACACTAACCACACATATACGTACATTACACTAACCACACATATACGTACAATACACTAACCATACATATACGTACAATACACTAACCACACATATACGTACATTATACTAACCACACATATACGTACACTACACTAACCACACATATACGTTCAATACACTAACCACACATATACGTATACTACACTAACCATACATATACGTACACTACACTAACCACACATATACGTACACTACACTAACCACACATATACGTACACTACACTGAACACACATATATGTTCAATACACTAACCAAACATATACGTACACTACACTAATCACACATGACAAATATTATCCAGAGAGGTTCACAAATCATCAACAAATGTTTGGGCCAGAAATACAGCGACAAATGTTTGGGCCAGAAATACAACGACAATGTTTGGGCTATGAATACGACGACACATGTTTGGACCAGAAATGCAACGAGAAATGCTTGGGCCAGAAATACAACGACAAATGTTTGGGCCAGAAATACAACGACAAATGTTTGGGCCAGAAATACAACGACACATGTTTGGGCCAGAAATACAACTACAAATGTTGGGGCCAGAAATACAACGGCAAATGTTGGGGCCAGAAATACAACGACAAATGTACTGTTTTTACCTGTTGTTATAATATTGCCTTCAAGATGCAAATTCCACAATGGCATAACAACATTTTGTTGATGTTTGCAAAATTGATGACAGGTAAAATAAGTAAATGCACTAAATAAAGGCTCAACAGCGGGATTAAAAAAATAATATAATTGCAGCTTTTCGTTCGACCCGATGTGATCTAATCCCGTTGGGGGTGGGGGGGGGGTGCCGGCCGGACTCCTAATCCGGATTCCTGCACCGGACACTGTTCCGGACCCCTGTAGTGGACTTTTATTGTCCAGGACTGCTACCCCGGATCACTGTCGCGGATCCCTAAACTGAATCCCCCTAGCGGACGTCTGAAGTGGACACCTGGAGTGGATCCCTTTACTCTGTACAACCGCGCGTTGGCGTTAAAGCAAGGCAGAGAGCTGCCAACCGTTGACGGCGACTGAGGCATCGCGTTGAACTGGACGCCCTGATTAATAGGCGCGGGCATTATTTTGTGTCACAAGCATTCGTCGAGTCGCCGATACCCTGTAATTTCGCGGTCTTTTACCGCCTTCGTCACGTCGGTAGCGAGCGGGAGTGAGTGCTAATAACGCCTCCTCCACACCGTCAAACAACCAAGTCGGTCTGGGTAATCGCCGAGTAACATGAATATCGCAATTAACCCGTGTGCCCGATTAACAGTTAAAGATAGCCTTACAAATATTAGTTAATCCGAAATATTAGTTAATCCGAAATACAATTAAACTAATAAATTACAATGGTCAGATGTGGTTGTTTTGTTACACATTGTACCTAACACCGTACACGATATTACCGGCCACCTTCCATCCTGGGCAGATCACGCGTACCAGATCCACCCGCAGACTACGTACTACGCGAAAACGCCCTTTTCAATTCGCAGTAACATCCCGCGCGGCACTTTATGGTGTAGAATATTTAGTGCGTGCACATTAAGTGACAGTCGTCCGTGACGGGCCAGACTTCAGCTACTGACCCGACTTTAGAAAAAACCGTGTCATCATCATACTTAGCGTGACATTACAACCGCCCCGTCGCCTGTTGCCAATTCCGCGTTTTCGCTTGATTAACTCCCGACATTGGCAGCGGCCGAAAGCGCACTATATCATCGCGTCGTGGTTCGGCCCCCGTCGGCGGCGCAGCGATCAGTCACTCTCGCATCATTGGATTCGAATACACCGGCACAGACGGGCCGCCAACTCACCGCCAGAGTCTTAGCCTTTTTTAAAGCCGCCTACCATTTCAAGACAAGCCGCAAAAGCGTTTCTATAGCAACGCAAAAACTACGCCCCTCTACGGCTCCATGCACTGTTGAAGCGTGTCTCTTAGTATACGAGTTATGGCATTTCGATCTAAATATTGTGTGCTATTTTAAATTTAAAAGACTCGCATAGCGAAAAGGAAGGGCTAATATTAGACGCAGATAATTGACTTTGCAAGAGACGGGGAGTGGGGTGTGTGTGGGGTGTGTGTGTGGGGTGGGGGGGGGGGGGTGTGGGGGTGGGGGGGGGGGTGGCCGGGCAAAGTCTAAGATGTGTCAGCGCAAACCGAGCGGTAAAATGATTTCGCAATCGCCAAACTCGACGCCACATTAAGGCATATTCTCACGCCTGTGTGTTACGTATGACTTTGATTGATCCAAAATGGAAGTCGCCGGTCACTAACTTCGTTTTCCCAGTTCGTCCACTAGACCGACGGGGTCGACGTAACGTTACGCAAGAAGTCCGCCACCTCGACGCCGCACTGTGAGCGAGTCGCCGTCATTCTGCGTCAACATTCTATACCTGTTAACGTCAACGTTTTCTCAATTATGTTGTCATCCCGATGTTGTGTGTGCCGGTGGGTGTTACCCATTGGACAACTATTTTTTTAGCAAATAGACAACCTAGATGTGTTACACTAGAAATATAATAACAGTATAATAACAGTATACCCAAAAAGCCGTACTGCCCCATGCCAAGAGACGAGACGATCTCCTGTGTCAGTTGTGTTTTTCGCTTAGAAGAACATATAGTACAACGTATAGGGACTCCCGGTATAAGGAACAACTCTGAAATACCCATTCTTTTCAGCCCTGTTCTATGTACCCTTGGATGTAACGAACATTGGATGTATGGAACAGTTTGACCTAGTCTCAACAGGTTCCACACGTTGAGAGTTCACTGCGTGTACATCAACATGCTGTGCGTGTCCGGCAAGACGGGTGTATACAGAACCGACTTGCCGCGTGCACCACGTGTGTCTCGACACGACATAGACCCCCCAGTGAGTGGCACCAGTTTTACTATTGGCGAAATATTGAATTAAACAGCACACACGTTAAAAAAACACAATACGTCTGTCTCGTGTTGCTGAGCGTTCGCGGACGTCATCCAATAGATGTCAGCGTAACTTCACACGATAATTAGGGACATTCATAGTTTTGTGTGTACGTGATTGGGGGGGGGGCAGTTTTATACAATTACTATAATTACAGTATTACAATATTATTACAATAATTATTTTATTGATACGTGGCGGTATGAAAGAAAAAAACAACATCTAGTAGCCTAATATTAATGTACGTTGGAGAGGTTTGGCCGGTTGGAATTTTTTATGAGGAAGGCCATTTAAAGGCTGGTTAAAAATGGCCGAGTAACATGTGACAACTCGTCGAGAGCAACATCAAAGTTAGATGTGTGCATTCTAAGTTAAAATATACAAGTTTGAACAAGAAACGCTACTCGGACATCTTTGACCTCCACGACGCGGCAAAAACCGCGCACGATGTTTCATAAATACATATTGTAAACAACAGCCATTTGCCAATTATCCATCGCTCACATCTTGAAGACTTATTTGGCTGTGAAAAACTGGACCATTGCATAAAGTTGGATTCAATGTAACATCCAGTTAAGCAATGTTGATTGCTTATGACGGATATGTTTCGTGTAAAGAACGGATTGACCTCGTCATTAATAAGGAACGTTCTTATGAGCGATTTTTAAGATGGATTCTTTGTGAAATGCAAAAGAGAGAAAAAGAAAAGGGTAATTGTGTCGATGAACTCATAGAAGCTAAGAATGTTACAGTGAAGCGATACACCCGCCACACCCAGCCGCTTATGAGCGTCGAGGTATGTTCTACAGTCTATAGCTGCACATTCAATAACACTGCTCTCAGTGAATAACCAACTTGGAGGCCAACTAGTTCAATGGCTGGGCTCAATTACGAGTGTCAGTTAAAATTACAATCACACAACATCATAACAGCTCAATAACAATTAAGCCTACATCACTTTAAAACAAAAAAGTATCGTTACTGATGTCAACTCGACGGAGGGTGCCAGCGTCCACCCCGCCCGGAGTGCCGCGACTCCCTGGTCGGCGAGGTGACGTCTGTCCCACACACGACGCCGAGAGCCGGCCGTGTAATGTGCGTGCAAATGTCGCCGTAGACGCCCCGGCGCAGCGCGTGCGGGCCTTCACACGTTCGAGTGTCGGCCTCCCCATGGCGGTCTTCACTACGGCCGACAAGTCATCCATCAGCCGGACTATCTCGGCCGGGATCCGTCAGTCCGTCTGTTGTCCCCGGCCACGACGTCATTGTTTCGGCGTCGTCAACACAGCCGTGATCGATGTCGTTGTCACGACGCGCGCTCCTCCAATCCACCTTTTTTGGGTCTGTCAACGCATGTGGTCCTGTCTGTCTGCGGAGAGACCCCATAGACCTCGTCGGGAGGAAAGGTGGTCTCCTTCGTCACGCCCGTCACGCTCGTCACGCCCGTCACGCCCGTCGACACGGATGCGCCGACACGGTCGCCGGCGTTGACGCAATTGACGACCGAGGTCTTCGTGGAATGGTAGACGGACGATCATTCATAGCCAGGCATTTGGTCAACAATAATCAGGCATTTCGTCAACTAAAATCAGGCATTTCGTCAACCATAACCAGGCATTTCGTTCATTCCAATTTTATTAACTTTATTTGATTTGATAATTATATTCGGAAACTCCGGGTCCCGCCGTGTTTTCCACTTTCACAAGACGTGTTCGTCGTTCAAAACTACCGCTGCAGAAGTTATTACGACGCAGCAGATATATTGTGATATTATTATAAAAATGTGTCATCATACCTCCTTAAACTTCACACAATGCTTGTTCGCGTTATTAATTCAAAACATAATTATTGCTGGGCAGTTCGCCTAGTAAGTGCAAAGGATGTATGTAAGTGCATCTAGTGCGAAACCCTATGATACAAAGGATGTATGTAAGTGCATCTAGTGCGAAACCCTATGATACAAAGGATGTATGTAAGTGCATCTAGTGCGAAACCCTATGATACAAAGGATGTAT
>OY759267.1:6817450-6827450 GCA_963662155.1 Lamellibrachia columna
TATATTAATAAAATTGTTAGTACTGGAGTGCCATAGTCCCATAGGTTTCTGCGGCCATCCTTCAATCGGCGCTCTCCGCGGGCTGCCCGCGAGGGGAGCGCCTAATCTGTCGACACATCTGGCGTCACGTACAACAGACGCGTGTTGTTACAGTCAATGGCAACTTCAATTAGTTAAAACAGACATCAATCGACGCCGTCCCAGTACGCTACGACTTCCGGCTTCGCGCCAATCTGCACCTCCAAAGCATGGAGCTGAACAGCTGAGGCGAATAAAGTTTAAATGTGACATTTTAATATTAGGGTTCCGTTTCGCTCGGCGTTTCGTTTTTATTGCTTAATGATAAGGTAGGCAGCGTGCGCGGCGACGTCCCGCCGTGAACGCTAGCGCGACGGGGAGGCAGGCATTCAGGTCATTGTGTGCGGCCGAGCTGTGTCCGTGGTTCGGTGGCGTCCGGCGACGCTTACTGCTCCGGGCGCTGTCGCTAATCGCTCGACGCCAAATCCGGGCTGCGCTGACGCATCTGTGGTAGTGTTACCCTCGTTAACGCTCAGTGCGTGTGCATGATTTACGTTTTGCTGTAATCGAAGCACCGATTCTCTCATAGATAGCAAACGAGTTACAAAAGTGAATGTTCGTTGGGCACAGGTATGCGGGATATTAATGTCTGTGACACCCTGGTTGACTTGATTCCAAGCGAGGATACATTACACGCTTACTTATAGGGAACGTGCTGAACTTATCGACTTAAACATTGATTGTAGTTGTTCGGTTCGCACAACTAACATCGATAAACTTACACCCAAGGTAATGGCGACCAGCAACAAATAGACTATCAACCAGTACATAATGTAATAATAGTAATTTAGGAGTTCACTTGCTACGCACAAAAAAAGATGCAACTAAGATTCTGAAAGATGACGCTGGCACCGAAGTTGGTGATGTTACAAATAAACATATGTAGAATTTGGATAAGAAGAGTTTGAACACAATTATTTAGACATTTCGGGCATTTCGGCCGCTTGCCAGGTTATATCCATAATACCATGCTGATAAATGCCGCTTTGCGAGGTTTTGTGGACCTTTAATCTAGACAAACACAAGGCTATTGATTAGAACCAGGTTCGAAGAGTTTGTGCTGCAGCAGCAGCAGCAGCAGCAGCAGCAGCAGCAGCAGCAGCAGCAGCAGCAGCAGCAGCAGCAGCAGCAGCAGCAGCAGCAGCAGCAGCAGCAGCAGCAGCAGCAGCAGCAGCAGCAGCAGCAGCAGCAGCAGCAGCAGCAGCAGCAGCAGCAGCAGCAGCAGCAGCAGCAGCAGCAGCAGCAGCAGCAGCAGCAGCAGCAGCAGCAGCAGCAGCAGCAGCAGCAGCAGCAGCAGCAGCAGCAGCAGCAGCAGCAGCAGCAGCAGCAGCAGCAGCAGCAGCAGCAGCAGCAGCAGCAGCAGCAGCAGCAGCAGCAGCAGCAGCAGCAGCAGCAGCAGCAGCAGCAGCAGCAGCAGCAGCAGCAGCAGCAGCAGCAGCAGCAGCAGCAGCAGCAGCAGCAGCAGCAGCAGCAGCAGCAGCAGCAGCAGCAGCAGCAGGAGAACATGTCCACTGAACCCCCGGTTGACGTTTAATCGAATACACAGTTTATGGTAGACAATGTAGTGCTATGTTAAAGCGCATCACGTACACTGGACGCATTACAAATGTCAACATTTGTATTTTTTATTAAGAAAATAAAACACCCCAAAACAGTATACAATATAGAATGCATGATGCTTTCTCTTAAGTAATAGACACACAATAAACACAACATATCATGTAAAATAGTTCTAAATCTAATGGAATGTGTTCTTCGATCGCAGGAATGTCACCTGCCGTGTAGCAACCGCAGACAGGACCAGTCGACGTCTACTGGTTCGCGACCACAGACAGGACCAGTCGACGTCTACTGGCTCGCGACCACAGACAGGACCAGTCGACGTCTACTGGCTCGCGACCACAGACAGGACCAGTCGACGTCTACTGGCTCGCGACCACAGACAGGACCAGTCGACGTCTACTGGCTCGCGACCACAGACAGGACCAGTCGACGTCTACTGGCTCGCGACCACAGACAGGACCAGTCGACGTCTACTGGCTCGCGACCACAGACAGGACCAGTCGACGTCTACTGGCTCGCGACCACAGACAGGACCAGTCGACGTCTACTGGCTCGCGACCACAGACAGGACCAGTCGACGTCTACTGGCTCGCGACCACAGACAGGACCAGTCGACGTCTACTGGCTCGCGACCACAGACAGGACCAGTCGACGTCTACTGGCTCGCGACCACAGACAGGACTAGCTCGCTGTGCCCCGTTTTGTAGCTTAAACGTTAACCATGAAAACATTTCTTTTTGGCACGTGATCAAAGTGAATAATACAATTTCCGAGCGAGTGCGTTCTCAGAATGTCACGATGGAATAGAAGCGTTCCATGCAGCGACAGTACGACCAGTGGTCTATGCTCAGACTTGATTTAAATGTGTAACTTCGATGTTTGCAGAAATGTACTTGTTTTGACTGGAGTTCTCTCCAGAAATCTTCACAGATTTATGATGCCAGCGACACGGGTAATGTCTCGTGTTCGACCGTGCGCACCTGCACGCACCTGCACGCACCTGCACGCGGAAACAACTATTGTGTTGTCCGCGTTCTCTTTTCGTGGAATGTCGTTATGAAACTGATATGGCGGCCCTGGACTCGGCCTATACTCCACCGGAAGGAATCGCAGCTGTATGTCACGCTCTTGTCCGCACTTTCGTCTGCACAAGTAGTAGAAGCACAGAAAGAAGTTTCAGCTTTCAGTCAAAGACACTCTCCATTTAAACACCCTACGGTAGGTCCGGCATGTGGACAAGATCACGCGACCATGTTGAATCTGCCCGCGAGACCACGTGACGTGTGCGACGACAGCGCTCCACGCGGAGGAAACATGAACGATGTCGCTGTTACGTTAATATTGTTCGACGTGGCCAAGCCACTAACCGGCGTCCATGCCTTGTGTAGGGGGTAAGGGTGTCTGAGGCCCGTCATGAGGGGGGGCAGGGCGGTGGACGCGAGGTGAGGTGGTTGAGGGTAGAACGGAGAGAAAATACTTGCCGTCTGTTGAACGATATTCGACCCTGAAAGAAACGAAAGCCCTGAATTAAAAAATATTTTGTCAATGTGTATTTTACGTAAATTCTATTTAGATAATACGCAGATAAATGTACTGAATGTCATTAAAATATAAAATATTTTTTATTAGAAACACCTGTTCTTTGCACTGACATGAGCAAATGAACGTCAGGATTATCGTATGCTTTTATTTATTTCATATACTACATGTTTTCTTATCTTAAGCAACAACGATTAATATATATATATATATATATATATATATATATATATATATATATATATATATATATATATATATATATATATATATATATATATATATTTATACGTACTTTGTGAGGCTGCTGCCCGCGCCGCTGACAGTGACGTCAGATAGGCGGCGTCCATGTAGGACAGGTCCGCGTCTCCGTTGAGCGTGACTCCGTCATGCAGGTACGTGGGGACTTGTCCGCTGTTCACCTGCTTCCGCCATCTTGCCCGCCGGTTGCTGAACCAAACCTACACGAGACAGTAGCGGGGTGAATACTTGTAATTAAGACGTAGACCTTTGTACCATAAACTGAGTAATACAAAACAAATAGAGAGGAGAGATGGGGGAGGGGGTGGGGAGGTAGGGAGACAGACAGACAGACAGACCGAGAGATATGCAGACAGACAGACAGCAGACAGACAGACAGCAGACACACAGACAGACAGCAGACAGACATACAGACAAAAGAGAGAGAGGGGGAGGGAGGGAGGGAGGGAGGGAGGGAGAGCGAGGGCGAGGGCGAGGGAGAGGGAGAGGGCGAGGGCGAGAGCGAGAGCGAGAGCGAGAGCGAGAGCGAGAGCGAGAGCGAGAGCGAGAGCGAGAGCGAGAGCGAGAGCGAGAGCGAGAGCGAGAGCGAGTGCTATACCTGAACTCTGGCTTCTGTGAGGCCGGCATTGTGGGCGAGATCTTCGCGTGTGTATATGTCGGGATAGTGCGTGCGCTCGAACGCTCGCTCCAGCCTTTGCAACTGTTCTGAGGTAAATGTCGTCCGACTGCGGCGTTGCTTCCGCTCGACCTTTAACCCTGGCTCTTCCTCCATGTCAGAGGTGTCTGCGATAGTTAGAGGGCATGTTAACAGAAGCCTAGAAACATCGCAAATAAGACAAGACGTCAAATACACCCAATCTTCGGCTGAATGTGTCTTAACCAAACGCAGACCTTTCAAAATAATATGCACAATTGTTTTAATGTTAACGTGAATAAATAATACTTGTTATTGCTAGACGACAAACAACTCAATTTGAAGTCACACGTGGTTCGGTTGGTAAATGTCTGGTGCGCCAGATAATAAACCCCTGACTAGTGAAGTTTATTGGTGGTAAACGTCACACATTCGTGTGAAATGATGAAAAGAGAGTCAATCTCGCCCCAACCTGTTCATTGTTGTTCGGGTAGAGGGGACATCGGCGAGCTAAGAAAATGCTTGCATTTGAATATTATTAAACACCACGACATGCATTAATAACAATGTCAAACTTCCATGACCTGGCGCCTGTATTTCCTAACAATTGTTATTCAGACTTATAAAAGCATTGCTGTCATTTGATGTGTGAACGCGTCAGACGCGTGCATCTGGTGTATCGAGACAGTATGCGGCATTGTACGGCGCGCTCTGCGGTTCGACATGTGGCTTACGTCAGCGACTGTGACTGCGCGCCACGCCATACGCATGTTGGCGCGCGGTGCCAGGTAGGCCGGCGCCTTCAATATACCTGCATAGCGCGGCCGTTGAAAGCGGGACGCCTTTACGGAAAGCGGCGCTGTAACATTAGCTCTGCATGCAGCGTGCACGGTTCGTTTAATGCCCTTGCTCAAGTCGGGGACATAAATTACAACGTCAGTGGAGGAACGCCCCCTCACCCTAAGCGCTGTCGGTGCGGCCGACAGAAGGCACATCTCGGCCCGGCGAATGGTGCACCGTCAAAGGGCGTCCTTAACAGCCCCGGCCGCTCGAAATGTCATTGACTTGTCGGCAACGCCGAGTCTATACAAAAGAACGATTTTCCATTCACTTCGCAGCCGATATTTAGAATTGAATGCTGGTCGATTGTGGGCATAACCGTTTCGCGCTGTGATAAATGTGATTTTAATTTTCTGTGGTGTGAAAAGGCGACATCGGCCGGTCGAAGCCATCGGGTGATGGACATCACAAATTCACCATCCATAGGTTCTTGATGTTTCGACATTCAATATATGAAGTCACACGCCAACAATCATATCCTTCCCGTTATAAACATGAAACATGACCGTTCAATTTATCCACATAAGCACGCAAACCGAAAGGTTTTATGTAATTGTTTTTCACCGCATATATTTAGGAATACATCGCTGCAACGTGATATTAATAATTGTTTGGATTCACTAGCACATCCCCTAATGCAAACTATTCATAATTGAAATGCTTTTAGTGAATCAGCCCCTTAACAGAATGAAAAAATTGGTCTGACCCAAAGTGATTCTATTAAGCGGCGTCCACTGTAATAAATATGAACACTCACCGTCCCTGTCTTCCTCGGCGTCTCTGTCTTCCCCGACCACATCGATCATCTCCTCCTCCAGCCTCTCCTCCTCGTGTCTCCCCGTCTCCCCCTCCTCCCCTCCTCCTAGGCAGTCCTTCCCCTTCCCCAAGACGCCACGCAGCACCCGACTGATGGTCGTGACGCTGGGAACGTTCGCCGTGTCGCACACTCGCTCCTTCACCAGTCGCTCCCGAATCTCCCAACTGAACATCCCTGGGTTCTCGGTCTTGTACTTCTCTATGTAGGCGACGAGGTCCGTTCCCGACCACACTCCCTGTCTCTCCTGCGTCCCGCCTGCTCCCACGGCGCCCGGTCGGATACTTCCCGTCTCCTGGTAGCGCTGTGGGGAAAAGAGACGAACATCCAATTACGATTTTCATATATAGTTTTTAGCATAATAGCGTAACTGAATGAATGTGTAATCACGTGTACTGCGATATGGTTTGATATATTTCCACGGTACAAGTGATACACTCGTACAGGCCCCTCACAAAAAGGGCCACGAAATAATTCATAATCGCTATTCTCTTGTACTTTTGTATGTAGGCTCATGTGTGTATCTGCCACCGTCGACAACAATCTGTGAATGCTTATGCTCAAACACAGTTGAATAAACGTTACTGTATGGTGTTACGGCCAACACATTATTCGTACGGCGTGAACACCTGTCATAATCATTCACAGTAATACTAGACTGTATATATATCATGCACGCAGTGAAAAGTGTAGGTTAGCATAACATCTATTGTCCAATCGGTCCATACGAATAACACACATAATCATGATTATATATAAGGCCCTCCTCATTTATTTTATTTGCTAGTCTCATTTCAAAATCATTTAGCGAAAAACCAAACCTACCTAGTATCCACTGCAACACGTTAGCTCGTTTGTGCAACTTTTGTTTGCAGTTTTTATGAAATCGCCAGACAAACTATTAAAGTACTTAATGTTTGGTCAAACATTAACTGAAGTGAAAATGCAAACGTTGAAAACGCACGAATTTCACCATTGGTGAAATGTAAATACTTTGTCATGTGATCGGTCTTTACCCGGACACTGTTTACTATTTTGATATCGACTATTTTGAGTCTTGTAAGATCTAACGACTAAAGTTAGTTCTTTCGATTATTTGAATAAATGCATTGTTTTACTAAATCGACTGCGGGTGTTACATGAACTATTCTCACACTACATATTTGTACATCAACGAACCGGATTTGCGATTAAATCAGTTGACGGCGGAGTTTGAAGTACAGATTGTAGAGCCGAGTCTAGTATATTCGTAATACTAGAACGACGGGCGTCCGAAGGAGGGGAGTTGGAATAGATCTTTGTTAAATGTACATTGTTTAGTATTTGTATTAAATATATTCCATAATATATTTAATTATATACAATATCTGTCTATTGAAAATGGACACACCATCCCCTAGAACAAATCTTATATAACATGTTTAATTAATATAATACCTTTAATATGCAGATAATCCATGTAGCGTAACACTACCATTATACTTCGTATAATAATTGTATTATACTCAACGCTACATTCAGGTATATGGGATATTTGTCGACAATGTAATATATTATGAATAAATGAGTCCATATAATTCATTGAATAACATGTTTAAACGGTGACGTTTATACATGAGGATAAGACAGATTATCAAAGTGACACAGTATGACACTGACAGTGACATGTTACCTGTAGGATTTTGCTGACACAGCCGTGTGACACTCTGAGAGTGCGACTGATGACGCAAGGTCGCACGCCCTGTGCGGCCATCTGCACGATGCGGAGACGGATGTGGCTGGGAAGGGGTCGCCCGTTGATGAACACTCCGCCCAGCTGGTTCACCCGACCCTGACCTGGGGGTAGGAGAACAGGGAAACACGTGTCACTGACATGTCAAGAAAAACGTCGAGAATGATTATAGTTGTGGAATGATTGGTGAATAACGCTAAATGTCGTCACAGCAAAATAACGCGTTAACGTTTCAAGATATGTTGGAATAATTTAATGTGTCAACAACGCAGAGAACCAAAATGAATATTTAAAAATCACAAGTAGAAAAGTTAGCAGATACGTTTATGTGCAATTATGAACTGATTCAGTTCGTAGACAATTAGACAATTGCATTGAACCTTTTACATGTTGGATATGCGCAATGTACTTAACAGGATCCAACACACGATTTTGCACAATATAGCAAACATTTCTAGACAGCGAACGCTTCTGTTCAGAAAAAAACTTCTGTACAATCATCGTTCAGAGTTTAACAAGTTATTATCATCACAGTTCAATGTGACTTCCTCGGCTAGTAACAATTCTACGGTAACAAGTGATATATATTGTTAAGTTACAACTCGACGATAACCAGTGTTCTATATTGTTAATTTACAAGCAGTGCCATTGCTAAGTTACAACTGGACAACAACTAATGTTGATACTGCTAAGTTACAACTGGACAACAACCAATGTTGATACTGCTAAGTTACAACTGGACAACAACCAATGTTGATACTGTCAAGTTACAACTGGACAACAACCAATGTTGATACTGCCAAGTTACAACTGGACAACAACCAATGTTGATACTGACAAGTTACAACTGGACAACAACCAATGTTGATACTGCCAAGTTACAACTGGACAACAACCAATGTTGATACTGCCAAGTTACAACTGGACAACAACCAATGTTGATACTGCCAAGTTACAACTGGACAACAACCAATGTTGATACTGCCAAGTTACAACTGGACAACAACCAATGTTGATACTGCCAAGTTACAACTGGACAACAACCAATGTTGATACTGAAAAGTTACAACTGGACAACAACCAGTGTTGATATTGACAAGTTACAACTGGACAACAACCAGTGTTGATACTGCTAAGTTACAACTGGATACCAACCAATGTTGATACTGCTAAGTTACAACTGGACAGCAACCAATGTTGATACTGCCAAGTTACAACTGGACAACAACCAATGTTGATACTGCCAAGTTACAACTGGACAACAACCAATGTTGATACTGCCAAGTTACAACTGGACAACAACCAATGTTGATACTGCCAAGTTACAACTGGACAACAACCAATGTTGATACTGCCAAGTTACAACTGGACAACAACCAATGTTGATACTGCTAAGTTACAACTGGACAACAACTAATGTTGATACTGCCAAGTTACAACTGGACAACAACCAATGTTGATACTGCCAAATTACAACTGGACAACAACCAATGTTGATACTGCTAAGTTACAACTGGACAACAACCAATGTTGATAGTGCTAAGTTACAACTAGACAGCAACCAATGTTGATACTGTCAAGTTACAACTAGACAACAACCAATGTTGATACTGCCAAGTTACAACTGGACAACAACCAATGTTGATACTGCCAAGTTACAACTGGACAACAACCAATGTTGATACTGCTAAGTTACAACTGGACAACAACCAATAAATACTATTGCCACATTACAAATCTTCGACAACCAATGCTATCTCCAAGTTGCATCTCAACGACAATCAATACTATCGCTAAGTTACAACTCGACGACATCCAATGCTATCGCTAAGTTACAGGGGTCATGCCCCAGTTACACTTCCTGGTGTGTTACGAATGTAGGGCACATCGATTTTAGATATGTGTAATTTAAAAAAAATCATATCATCTGACATAATTGCATTTGAGCAGGCACATTGGCAAGTTTGCTGGTAGAACATGTTGGCAGTGTAACCGTGGATTTTTATATGATTTCAATAGGCGGAAGGATTTTTGGCAATTTTTTCGCCACAAGGCACGTGTGCGTAGTAATTCATGCAGAAATTGGTAAAAAAAATTGACGGGTATGGCACGTTCCGGCATTTCAAATGAGTTAGAAGTAAAAGACTTTGACTAAACTCGATCAGCATGTGAATGAGATGATGACAACGGAAGGTAAGAAGTTTCAGAATTTGTTATGGTACCGTTTTCTCATAATCGTGCAAAACGTTAACATGGTCGCCAATGGGAAACGTAACAGTAGGCTGAGCCCTACAACTCGACATCCAATGCTATCGCTAAGTTACAACTCGACACCAATCAATGCTATCGCTCAGTTACAACTCGACGACAACCAATGCCCTGGCTATGAGTTAACCACGGTTGATTTACGTCGTGTAACAACCCGCTATATGTACTGCCGACAGGACCTCGCTATTGTCGTCTACTGTGTGTCAAATGTCGCGTTGTCACCCGCAGTGCCGCGACGCACTGAGACAGTACGACACGCGCAGGACAGGAA
>OY759267.1:6832450-6834950 GCA_963662155.1 Lamellibrachia columna
CATATCTGGAGCTAAAGTCTCGTAAATGTAAATGTGTATTCATATACTATAGATAATAACATACGTGAAGACTGTGAAACTACGAGCATGTCTGGATATAGAATGTGATCCTGCAAGGTTTACTGGCAGCACTCATTTGGACGCGTCCTGCTAGGGCATAGGTATATTCAAGTTTAGGCAATTGATATTTTTTGCAAACGTTGCTAAATCACTGAATTTCATAAATGATTTCTGAATAAGCAACTTGTTGCCTCAATGTTTGCATTGGTGTGTTTAGTCATTTGTTTTATTCTTATATAAACAAAGACAAAAAGAAATCCGTGACATACCCTTACCTGTTCGTCTGAGATGCATAGGCTATGACCTATAGGCTGTCCTCACTGATGATGGACAACAGGAAATTATGGAGGGATCATAAAATTGGACAACAGGAAAGTGTGGAGGGACCATACAATTGGACAACAGGAAAGTGTGGAGGGACCATACAAGTGGACAACAGGAAAGTATGGAGGGACCATACAAGTGGACAACAGGAAAGTGTGGATGGACCATACAATTGGACAACAGGAAAGTATGGAGGGACCATACAAGTGGACAACAGGAAAGTGTGGAGGGACCATACAATTGGACAACAGGAAAGTATGGAGGGACCATACAATTGGACAACAGGAAAGTGTGGAGGGACCATACAATTGGACAACAGGAAAGTATGGAGGGACCATACAAGTGGACAACACGAAAGTGTGGAGGGACCATACAATTAGACAACGCGAAAGTGTGGAGGGACCATACAAGTGGACAACACGAAAGAGTGGAGGGACCATACAAGTGGACAACACGACAGTATGGAGGGACCATACAAGTGGACAACACGAAAGTGTGGAGGGACCATATAAGTGGACAATACGGAAGTGTGGAGGGACCATACAAGTGGACAACACGAAAGTGTGGATGGACCATACAAGTGGACAACACGAACGTTTGGAGGGACCATACAACTGGACAACAGTAAAGTGTGGAGGAACCATACAAGTGGACAACACGGAAGTGTGGAGGTACCATACAAGTGGACAACAGGAAAGTGTGGAGGGACCATACAAGTGGACAACACGGAAGTGTGGAGGGACCATACAAGTGGACAACACGAAAGTTTGGAGGGACCATACAAATGGACAACACGAAAGTTTGGAGGGACCATACAAATGGACAACACGAGAGTTTGGAGGGACCATACAAGTGGACAACACGAAAGTTTGGAGGGACCATACAAGTGGACAACACGAAAGTTTGGAGGTACCATACAAGTGGACAACACGAAAGTTTGGAGGGATCATACAAGTGGACAACACGAAAGTTTGGAGGGACCATACAAGTGGACAACACGAACGTTTGGAGGGACCATACAAGTGGACAACACGAAAGTTTGGAGGGACCATACAAGTGGACAACACGAAAGTTTAGAGGTACCATACAAGTGGACAACACGAAAGTTTGGAGGTACCATACAAGTGGACAACACGAAAGTTTGGATGGACCACACAAGTGGACAACACGAAAGTTTGGAGGGACCATACAAGTGGACTACACGAAAGTTTGGAGGGACCACACAAGTTGCTGCTTCCGTCAAAGGACGGCTGATAGTAATGATTGTATTAACAAATGTTGACATTATTACATTTGTGTGGACATTTTGTTTGATAGAATGTAGCATTTATAAAAGCTCTTGCTTTAAATATGTACTGACACTCTTATCCTTCTTCAAATTTTGTTTGATAGAATGTTGTAGTCACAAAAGCTCTTTTTTATAAGTTCTGACACTCTTATCCTTCTTCCCATTTTGTTTTATAGAATATTGTATTCACAAAAGATACAGCCTTAGGTATATATTGACACTATTATCCTTCTTCTCTTTTTTATAGAATGTAGTATATATACTGAAACTGTTGTCCTTCTTCCCACTTTTTACAGAATGTAGTATTCACAAACACTCTTGTCTTAAGTATGTACTAAAGCTGTTGTCCTTCTTCCCATTTTTTAATAGAATGTAGTATTCACAAAAGCTCTTGCTCCTTCCCTTTTTATAGAATATTCTTAATATGACTTGGACGATAATATATCAAGCAATGTACTGAAATTTGCGGATGACACAAAAGTGCTTAGAAGGGTTAACAATGATGGTGATAAACAACATTTACAAAACGATCTAGACGGATTAGTGAAAAGATCTGAGAAATGGCAGATGTAAAATGTTGGGAAATGTAAATGAATACATACAGGACATGGGAACTTGGATGTAAACTATACAATGGGAGATACTGTTCTGGGTACTACTGTAAAAGAAAAGGACTTAGGAATAACAATAAGTGCTGATATGAAAGTTTCAGAGCAGTTGGTATTGCAGCTTCAAAGGGTAATCCAATTCTCGGGTTGATTACGAGAAATATAACATACAAGGAGAAAAACCCAATTATATATATTATATATATATATATATATATAT
>OY759267.1:6842450-6914950 GCA_963662155.1 Lamellibrachia columna
TGCTGCTGGATGCCCATCCTCCGTAACCATTCCTCCAAGGTACACAAAACTATCCACTTACTTGATCTCCTTACCTTCCAACCTGATGTTCAATTCCTCTCTCTGGTGTCCAACCCACATCACTTCTGTCTTCTCTAAGCTCATTCTCAGTCCGTGCTTCTCGAACACCCCCTTCCATTCCTCCAATACTTCCTGTAGTTATTGTTTGCTTTCTGCGATTATGGCCAGATTGTCTGCATACATCATCTTCCTGAGAATATCCTTCGTGCTAATCTTCCTGCTGATTATTTCCATCACCATGATAAACAGTAAAGGGCTAAGGGCACTTCCTTGCCTCAAACCGATGTTAACTGGAAACTCTTCCGACAACACAGATCCAGCCACAACTCTTTCTTTTGTTCTCTCATACATTGCTTCCACCATCCTGGCTTCTGCTTCTGACACTCCCATCCATCTCACTGTTGCCAGCACCATCTCTCTAGGCACTGTGTCATAGGCCTTCTCCGTGTCCACAAATCCCACTGCCATCCTCCCTTGCATCTCCAACCTCTTCTCTACCAGCTTTCTTAATGCAAACATCCCATCAGTCGTCCCTCTGCCCTTTCTAAATCCCTGTTGTCCTTTTTCTGCTGCCTTCACCAAATTCTTGCTTTACTTTCTTTCGGATCCTCCCATCCAGGATCCTCTCTAGCAGCTTCATGATGTGACTTAGAAGTGTGATGCTTCGGTATTTCCCTGGGTCTTGCACATCTCCCTTCCTCTTCCATATTGAGACAATTAGCCATGTCCGCCAATCCTCTAGCAATATTTGTACCATCATTATATTTGAGACATCTTAGCCACTCAGCAGCGCTGTCCTGGCTGACCTGCTGTTGCGGTTTTATGTCAGAGTTTTCTTTCTCCTAGATCACCTGCCTACCAAGGCAAATGAGCGTGATCTACCCAGTACTGTTTGCCCATAGTTGGGGGTTGGAATGGTGCAGCACCGGGACGTGTCCACACGCTGGTGGGCCCTGCACACTGCACCTTTAAGGCTCCAACCTGCTCCGAGATCTCTAGCACATTCGCCTGGGGCCGCAGGGTGCCCAGTATCCGCAGTGTACCACGAGGAGGTTGTGCTAGAGTCTTGTCTATGGAGAGGCTATGTACCAGCCGGGGAGACTTACGCACTCGGCTCCCTTTTCACTACAAGGAGCTATCTGGCGGCTGTAGCTGAAAGCGAAAGTATGAAGCACACACTACATACTACACACTACACTACAGCACTAGGCACATCACACAGACCTGTGTAAACACACCACATCACTATATAGTATATATAGTTAGATATTATTTTATATCTGGTACATGTTCTCAAACACTGATGAACTGCTTGCGTGTTTTGGCAGAACTGAAGTCAAGATTGATGATGGTGCTGTATTCGACTCGGAAATGTCGATGGTCAGTCACGTAAAGTACATCTGCCGCATAGGCTACTATCATCTGAGGAATATCGCGTCGATCCGATCGTGCCTTACACAGAAAGCCGCGGTCTGATGAACTCACTCGTCATGTTGAGCATCCCTGATTTCCTGATCAACAAGCTGAAAAGAGTGCAAAATGCTGCTGCTCGGCTGGTGGTCCGCTGCCACAGATGGGACCATATCACACCGGTACTCAAGAAACTGCCCTGGCTTCCCGTGAAGCAACGCATTCATTGCCCAGTTCTGCTACTGACGTTTCGTGCACCAGCTTACATAACTGACCTACGAACAACGAGCTACTCGAGTGGTGCGTTCGGCTACAAACAATGATTTGTACGTGCCGCCATCTCGTAGCCGATACGGTGACAGAACGTTCTCGGTTTCTGCGCCACGAATGTGGAATGCAATTCCTAGCGAGATGAAGACGATCTCTTGCTTTGTGACTTTTAACAGACTCCTAAAAACGCATCTCTTCCGGGTTGTATACGCATCGTAAGCACCACGTATTTATTTTTTTGCTTGTTCAATGCTTAATTTTATTTATTATTAATTTTTTATTATTACCTTTACATGTTTTTATATCAATTTTACAACATGTTTTTACTTATTTATTATTATATATTTTTAATAATTATCTTCTATATAACTTATTCGTTTAATTTAATATATTCTCTTCTATCTGAATTAATTTATCATCATTTACATAACTTATACATTTTCTGCATATAAATGTATTTTAAGCGCCTCCGAATGGATTTATCTAGATTTACAAATGTTCTTCTTGATATCATAGGGTAGCATAATCATATGAACCAGTCTGTTCCGGCTCGTTGTGGATCGGTGTTCATCCTTGATCAGTTTCAACTAAAAATAAATTGTGGAAATCATACCTAATATTTCTCTTGATCAACATCTGATACATCGTCGCATTTGTCTCGGAGCCCGATTCATTGGAAGCGAAGAGAGAGACTAAGCGGCTAAACAGATGGATTATTATTGTGTGTGTGTGTGTGTGTGTGTGTGTGCGTGCGTGCGTGCGTGCGTGCGTGTGTGTGTGTGTGTGTGTGTGTGTGTGTGTGTGTGGGGGGGGGGGGGGGGGCTTTATGTGGAGGGGGGCTTTTTGTGGGGGTCTGGTACAAGTGTACCACTTGTTCCATGATTAATCCGGCACTGAACACAAAACATGCCACCACAAAGTGAAACACGATAGTACCCGGCGACTGAGATACATACGGACAGTTTCCTGAGCTCAATTCTCAGCCGTGGTAAATATATTCATGTGTCCATTGCCATGGTGATGCCGATTTTACAATAACCAAACGAATAATTTATTTCCACTTCGATATTTACATTAATGAATATAACAAATGCTAATATGAACTTACAAAATGCTAGTTTGAACTTTCCAGCTTTATCATAAGTATTGATGTCTCAGATTCCTTTTTATTTCCAACACAATTTTTTATTCCAACCACAACAATCGTTTTAACATATTCTAACTTAGTGATGATAAGAACAATCATCGGTATCATCCAGTTAGACGCTAGTTTGTTGTAATTCGTCTAACCACTATACACAGCATGTATTGAGGCAGCCTCAAAGACATGGTGGAATCACCTTGCATCATCGTGGACTTCAAGAATGGAATCTGTATCACATGGATGTATGGAACCACGAACAAGAGCTGATCATTGTGTCAAGTAATTAATTAATTAAGGATCAAAACTTAAAACGGCTGTCTGATAGCCATGGTACAATTCATGCAGCACATAAATGGACTAGTATATATTACATTTATACACAAACGCACCATTATATTATTTATTTATTTATGGAGCAGTACCATGATATTATTTATTTACGGAGCAGTACCATGATATTATTTATTTATGGAGCAGTACCATGATATTATTTATTTATGGAGCAGTACCATGATATTATTTATTTATTTACGGAGCAGTACCATGATATTATTTATTTATGGAGCAGTACCATGATATTATTTATTTATGGAGCAGTACCATGATATTATTTATTTATGGAGCAGTACCATGATATTATTTATTTATGGAGCAGTACCATGATATTATTTATTTATGGAGCAGTACCATGATATTATTTATTTACGGAGCAGTACCATGATATTGAAATTATTCATTAATAAAGACTTCTTCGTGATGACTTGTTTTCAATTATTTTCACTGCAATTATTTACTGAATTACTTTGTGATTGGTGTATTAAGATTTAGTATATAATGTGATTGTAATGAATTGTATGTAAGTACTGACTGGTTTCACCATGTGCCAATTAAACAATACAGTTGATTACTTTCTATGCAATGAACAGTATGAGCATTAATAATCTTCACCTGAAATTGTTGAAACCGTACATCAGATTACGAATAATATACACAGTTCTTATGGTTACTTTTGGAAAAGGGTATGCTTAATATAATGCCTTAAAATTATTAAATAATTCTTCTTAATCAAGATAACGTATATGATTCCTAAACTACGTTATGGTTTTGTTTAATGGGAAACAGAAGCCATGATTTTGGGCCAATGCACATATAAGAGTTATTAAAACACAACCATGTGAAAATACAATTAAGAATATCTCGCCAGTGGTTTACTTGGAAACACTTGTTGAACATACAACATCTTAATTGCATGGGTTGAACCATACCACACGTCACGAGTATGATAGTCTGACAATATTCACCCGCCAAATAAAAATATATTTGTATACACCAATTCCCATGATTGCCAATGGGATATGGCCGTGCTGTTTGTCTCCAAGCTCAACTTTTGTAACATATTTTGGTCTGTGTTTACAAAACAACTCCTCTTTCTGTGAAAACAGAACGTTTGTTTGAGAACGTTTGTGCTGGTTCTGTGGATGCCAGCCTCATTTAATACATCACAAGTAGTCTAGGTTACCCCCGATTTTATAGAGCTGCACATGCGCTTATCGGTCGGTTGCGCTCGTTAACCCGTCAGCCCACGTTTAGAACACATTCTGAGTAAACCACTGACGTGATGTTCTTGATTTTAGTTGGACACGGCTAATCTTAGTATGTCCTTTAGTTGCACATCCCCAAAACCACGATATTGTATGTGATTGTATAATAATGTAGTTGGATATTTTAATATGTAGATTCTGTGTATTCTCACGTAACATATTTGGAGGGGAACACGGGGCAAACTGACGAATGCGGCAAGGTGAATAAGTGTAATAACATGGAACAGATGGCACGCATGCGCACAGTGACAAACACGACGATATTTGCAATTTTATGCAAACTGCAAGCGGTAAAAAAATAAAGATGGTTTCTCTTGATATTGCCAGTCCGCCAACCAAAGACTGGATGTAGTACAACTAGATGTGGGGCAAAATGCCGAATGTTGGGAAATTCACTGGAAAAGTATTTTATCGATCTCTTTTAATTGCATATTCATTGTAATTATCTTAAAAGAAGATACATAGAGTAAGACGGGGTAAAACGTCCATTTGGGGCGAAACGCCCTCCCACCCTATCTAACTACTAGGCTCGAATAAGGATTTCGCGAAAGTGTGACTAATGAAACCGCGTGGCATCATGGCTATGGTACGGTTAGTTACAGTACGGTTGTTTACGGTACGGTTAGTTACAGTACGGTTGTTTACGGTACGGTTAGTTACAGTACGGTTGTTTACGATACGGTTAGTTACAGTACGGTCGTTTACGGTACGGTTGTGTACGGTACGGTTGTTTACGGTACGGTTGTTTAAGGTAAATCCGATGTACTGAAATCTGGGCGTTTTAAACGGATTACATTCGTGTCTCCGTTGTATCGCTACCACATTGCTATGTTCGTGTCTCCGTTGTATCGCTACCACATTGCTATGTTCGTGTCTCCGTTGTATCGCTACCACATTGCTATGTTCGTGTCTCCGTTGTATCGCTACCACATTGCTATGTTCGTGTCTCCGTTGTATCGCTACCACATTGCTATGTTCGTGTCTCCGTTGTATCGCTACCACATTGCTATGTTCGTGTCTCCGTTGTATCGCTACCACATTGCTGATGCTAATAAAAGCCACACAAATCAACGATTAATGCTTTTACCGTCGTCAACTTGCCCCAGTTTCCCCTAAGTTTCAAACAGACTGAGTCGCAACTTCCAGTCAATCACTAATATCAGTCTGCTAGAATCATATATATCAAGTTTCAAGTTTTTTATTCTCTATTACCATACAATGGTGTATGAGATAACTATACAATACCAATAGTACTTGCAAGTACTCAAAACATTTAAAAATAACACGAATAGTCAATGTTAGTTAAACTTACCAATTATTATTTTGATCAACTTACACATTTTTATTAGTTTATTTAAACAATGAATATTAGAGAGAACTGATAAACATCACAGATAACTTGAAAGAACTAAGGTGATTAGTAAAATATCTAGTAAGAAATCTAAAAAAAAAATTTTGTCTCTTAAAGTGTCACATTGAAACAATAGATGAAATTAATCCCTCAATCTCATTTCTATTACACAAAGTACAATACCTTTTCATTTCTATCAATCTTCAACTATCTGCCTGTTTCAATATTCAGTTTTGTATTACCCAGCCTAAATTGAGTAAAAAGAATTCTTAATCTCTCCAGTAACAATGTCAAGTATGATTACAAATATTAGGTAATACATTTATCACTGTGAAATACATTTGATGACCATGTTTGAATATACTCGTCATGAAGTCTGATTTTAAGACAATTATTTAGCCATATGTGATTGACGATATTAGGTTAGAAAGACCACTTTCATATAAAATATTTTGAAAAGTTGTTTTATCCAATACTCACTGTTATTATTTAAGTTGAGTAATAATTTGTACATTATCACTGATAACTTTGAAATATTTTCCTTGTGCTAGTTTAATCCTGAAATTAGCCACCCTTTGCTTAATTTGTATCACTTTGTGGCGGTCGGCCTATATCGTACATATAGAAGTAGATTTGTTGATATGTAGTACTATATCATACATTTAGAAGTAGATTTGTTGATATGTAGTACTATTCTACAGAATTCCAAGTGAAGTTTTTCAATGATATCACAATACTCATACCTACAAACTTCACAACCATATAACAAAATTGGCACAACGGTATTATCAGACAGTTTAAATATTATATCAATTGGAAGAATTAATTGTCGTAACTGTTTAATCAAACTATACATAGCTTTCTGTAATTATCTGAGATTATTAACCAATTGACGCCGTCCCTCCTCTGAGCAGACAACACTGACTGTGACGTGTCGACCACTTGACTGTCAGTGACGTTACGCTTCGGCCATTTTTGTTGAGTCGACCGGTTCCGCGCAGGTCGTCGTTTTGTGGCGTTTCTTCGCAAGAGTAGCCTGCCATATGAAGGAAAACTTTCTGGCTTAATATTATATCGCTCGCTAATGCGATATAAATTGCAAAAATGGCAGCTTCAAAGGAACCAAAAACAATCCCAAAATATGCCAGGTTTATGCTTGGCGGCGGGGCAGGGTAAGTAACTTCCTCCGAAGACAGACAACAATCGCGCATACTGTTGGAAATAGGGGTGGGGCGTGTTATCCCACTGGATATCCTTGCAGTCACCCTATGCTATTCTTAATATATAAATGATTCGGAAGAGTACATATGAACCAAAGAACAGAAATGTGCGAAAGACATAACATAGTTTAGAAAGGATAACAGGGATGGAAATAAATACACTTTACAGCGTGATTTTGACAAGTTCATCAAACGGTCTGAAACATTTTATTACATTTATGGAAGTGTAAATGCTTACATATATGACATGGAAACATAGACAGAGACTACGATACAGGGGTACTGCATAAAAGGGACTTAGGGGTACCAAACAGCACTGACATGAAGGTTTCAGACAACGTGGATTTGCCGCTTCAAAGAGTAACCAAAGTTTCGATGTAATTAAGATAAAAATACAAATTAATGTAAGGGAAAATAAGTAGTAGTTAGGCCTCATTTGGAAGATTGCACACATATATGTGCGTCTTCATGTTTTGCAAACATCATGAACCTATATTAATATTATATAATACATTAATTTTATCCTCGATATTAATCTTAATTATTGTTTTAATCAGCAATTGTGATAAAATACCCGCTAGATGGCGAAACTCACATTTTGTTTCGTGATATTGCAGCATGACGGCGGCAGTGTTTGTACAGCCACTTGATCTCATCAAGAATCGGATGCAGCTGAGTGGTAAGTTCACTGCCTCTTCGCTAGATGTCGCCATTACGTGCGAGATCGAAGCCCGCAGAAATAGACGGCTAGTGCTTCGCCATGACAAATGTAGCATTTGCGAAATCATAGATTGCTTGTGTAACAAGATATTCAAAGATATGTTTGTTGATTTGTGAAGCAAATTATGTTTTCTTGCGCTGTATTAAGTAGCGATACGATGCAGTGACTAGTTGTGTTTTGACCCAGGTATTGAACACTTCGTAGTAGATTCTCTCTCCTTGCTCTTTCCTCTCATCGACATTTGTGGTGTCCAGTTGCTTCAAGTTTACAACAATGCGTTGGAATGTCTACAGTTTATTTTGCAGAAATCGTTCCATAGCAAAATCGAGTTGATACAGCAATAATGAGCGATATTGAGCTAATAAAGCACAAATATCCTACAATCTCCAACTGTTTCTCAGCCACGCACTGGACACCAGTCGTTCCTAAGTTGTTCCCCTTTGGTAAAGAGTAGGTCTAACAACATTCTTGTATTACTGAGCTAGTCGATGTTACTGAGATAGTCAAACGCACCATGGGGGGGGGGTCCGCTCAGTGGCACATTTGGGGGAGGCCATTGGGTCATGGTCCCCTTTGGCTTAATTTTTTTATTTTTTACCGTGTTTTTTAGCGCCGATACCTGATAGCATTATTCAAATGCAATAAACACACAAAATAAACGCACATTTCGTATATATACAACCATTATTATACGTATATCACTAAAGTTACTTGACAATAATCTTGCATAAATATAAAATTATGATGTTTTGTGATGAGAACCGTAACATGCTGTGACGTCGTGCGCGGATTGAGTTACGGAACTATCAACCACTACTCACGATAAACGTACTCCTAATCAATTATTCGGAGCACATTTCTTCTACTTCTTGACGCCACTGTGCACGTGGAAGGTCACGAAATACACCTGTGAAACGGCTAGTGCGTGACTTTTTTAAGTTACTGCTTGACAACGCAAATGTAACGCAAAAGAGCCAAATCGACGCGTTATTTGTTCAAAGGGTGCACCGCCTCTGTGTAGTACGGGGCGTCAAGGGTGTCTAGGGTTGGTAAGGCAGCGATCGGATGATATTAGGCTTTCCAAAATGTCCTATATTTGAATTTCACAAAACTAATGTACAGCTGTATGTATGCAATTATCCAAAAGATAAATCTTGCAAGAACTTATATAAACATGTGGGCGGTTTATTTAGGCGAAGGCGGCAAGGCAACGAAACGCCAAACGAGCTACCAGGTCATTCGGGGCATCCTTAAAAACGAAGGTTTCTTCGGGTTCTACAACGGGTAGGTAATGAACGAACAAACGCACGAAGGTTTCTTCGGGTTCTACAACGGGTAGGTAATGAACGAACACACGCACGCGCGAATGCAAGCACATACGCATATGACATCAACATTTGCTTCTTAGGTTTGTACCACACATAATATACGCACGTAGTTTAGAAGAACAAGATTAATATTGTACAAACCTAAATGCATGTTTGTTCCAACAAGATTTAACAATCATTAATGGCAAAAGACGATAGAAGATTCGCTAGAGGGAAGCTACTGAAAGTCCCGCAATGTGTTCGTGTTTGTCAAGAGTATCAAAACAGCCTATTTTCATTTGTTCGGTAGCTCAATACTGAAATTATCGATATTGTCTGACATATACAATTGTTTCAAGATTTAACAAGTTCCAGATGGCAAGTGGACAAGGAAGCCATTGGCTTATCGAGAGTCCAAACATTTTCTCATCTATATGTAGCTCGCCCTTATCAAATATCTGTCAATTCTTTTTTTAAACATATTCACACTACTAGCATTAACACAATCATTTGGCAGTTTGTTCCATTCATTTATCACCCTCTGTGAGAAAGAGTACTTTCTCGTGTCCAACCTTCACTGCTCCTTAACTAATGCTGCTTTGTGTCCTCTGGTTCTACTGCCTTCTTTAAGTTTGAAGAATATATTCCTATCAACATCCTCATAACCGTTCATTATTTTAAACACTTCTATTTGGTCTCCTCTTAGTCTTTTGGTCTCTCGTGTGGTCAAACCACATTGTAATAAGCGACTTTCGTAACTAAGGTCTCTCAATGCTGGAATCATTTTAGTTGCTCTTCGTTGTATTCTTTCTAGCTTGTCTATGACCTTTTTACGATACGGCCTCCATGTTTGAATACAATATTCCAAATGTGGTCTAACTATTGCTTTGTACAGGGGTACAATTAGCTGTTTCTCCTTATACATGATAGTTCTCCTAATTAGCCCTAGAATTTGATTTCCTTTCGAAGCAGCAATCCCACGTTGTTTTGAAACGTTCATTCCAGCACTAAATGTTACTCCTAAGTCGTTTTCTTGTGTGGTTCTACCTAGTACAGCACCCCCTATTTTATATTCTTCGTCCATGTTTTCATGTCCTATGTTTACACTTCCCAAAATAGAATAACATTTGCCATTTTTCTGACCATTTAACTAATTTATTTAGATCTTCTTGTAAACTTTGTTTATCTGTATCATTAGTAACCTTTCTGAATACTTTTGTGACATTCTGCAAATTTGAGTACTTTGCTAGATATGTCGTCTTCCAAATCATTTATATATATTAAAAACAGTATAGGGCCTAATACTGATCCATGTGGTGCCCCACTCAAAACCGATTTCCAGTTTGAAATCTCGCCATCTACTATTACTCTCTGTCTTCTGTGTGTAAGCCACTTTTCTATCCAGTTGATTACATAATTACATATACCATGGGCTTTTAGTTTAAATAACAATCTTTGATGTGGGACTTTATCGAAAGCTTTCTGAAAATCTGAGTAGACAGCATCCACTGGTGACCCGTCGTCTACCCACATTGTAATTTCTTCAAAAAAACATAAGAAATTGGTTAGACATGACCTTGCTTTTAGGAACCCATGTTGAGATGTATTTATTAATTTATGTTTTACAAGGAATTCCACCATGTGGTCTGTAATTAATGTTTCGATTAATTTACATACAACTGATACTAAACTCACTGGTCTGTCATTTTCTGGCTTGTTCCTCGATCCCTTCTTAAATAATGGCGTAATATTTGTTTCTTTCCATTCTGAAGGAACTATTCCTTCTTCTAGTGACAAGATAACCAATTGTGCCAGTGATGTACTAATTTGCTCAACACCAGGTGATTTATTATCTTTCATCTTCTTAATTTTCTTTGCTATCATTTCAGGAGTTACAAATAACTGCCCTAAATATTCTGATTTATTCCCCGCAAATTTAGTAAACGGAAGTGGAAGTGAGCTGATATCTTCTGTGGTAAAAACTGAGCTGAGTTTGCTAAGTATTTTCTTATATCTTTATAATTACCTTTGTGGAAGTTTCTCCTATACGTTTTTTTTAATTTTTACTTTCTGATTTTACATTGATGTCAAAATGTATTTGATTGTGGTCACTGTTACCCAATGGTTCATGTATTTTTACATTGTCCACTAATTCTTTTTGTGGTGATAAAACTATATCTAATACATTTCTCCCCTGGTTGGTTCTAGCACGTGCTGAGTAAGGAAGCTATCCTGAATTAAAAATATAATTTGTTGGTCCTCACCCCCTGTACTCTCTAGAGAATTATTATACATTCACCTTTACTAACTTCCTTTATAGTATGTTATCCTCTTCGTTTATGCTTGGAATTCGGTAAACTAATCCAATTGTTAAGTTTGAATGTCCTAAAACTCTTTTGCACCAAACAGCTTCATCGTAATCTGCTTTCCTTTCTAATTTTATTTCATAAGCCTGAATAGATTCTTTAACATATAAAATAACTCCCCCTCCCCTTCTTCCTATCCGATCTCTCCTAAACATTACGTATCCTGTCAATCCTAATTCAGCATCTGTTATGTCTGTATTGGCCCATGATTCTGTAATACCAATTATGTGAGGGTCAATATCTTCTACCATAATGTTTAATTCGTTTTTCTTATTTACTATACTCCTAGCATTTAAACACACGCATCTATAACCTGGTTCAGACATGCTTTTCGAACATTTTGTTATTGGTTTATCTGTACTAGTGGCCTATTGTCCTGCTTGAGGCATATCTTCTAGTTTAATGTTTACTACCAAAAATATTAGTTATGCTACCCATGTCACTGTCTACTGCTGCTGTGAGTCCATCCGCAAATACTGCTGCCCCCTTCCACTTATATGAAGCCCGTCCTTCATATATATATATCAGCCCTTCCAACAACACTTCCCCACATACGTGTTTCAAACACGTGTATGTTTTAGTTTGTCTGCGGGCCTGCTACGCCAAGCGACATACACGACAACGAGGCTGGGAGTCTACACAAATCTGTTTGAGCGGTTATCAAAGTATGTGTAGACAATGAGACCGATTCATGACTGACATACACTGCTATACTGTCTATCTGCAATAAAGTCTACATTCGTCCCAAGTGAAAACGAATAGACTTAACTGGTCAGAAAGGCGCAGAAAAGACGTATTTTTACGGACTATAACCACCTAGTCGATCGCTTGTCTCCATCGCGGTCAGTCTTGTCCGCCATCCAGGGATTCGATTCACAACGTATTTGTCTCGCAGATCGCACTTCCCCGCCTTACACTTTCCTCTTTCATTTGCTCGCACGTCTGTCATTAGCATGGTGGCTTGTTTATTAGGACAAAAGAACGCACACAATCACGCACACACGCACTAGCACACACGCGCCCACACTCATATATGGCAATATGGACGAGCCTTAGTGGATGAACTATGCCAATGTTTGCCAGAGACGGAAAGCCGCCAGGTTTCGCGACAAAGGCGGGGATAGGCTTGGCTGCTGGCGCTATGGGGGCCTTCGTGGGCACGCCGGCGGATCTCAGCCTGATCCGGATGACAGCGGACGGCAGGTAGGGTAAAAACAGTCGAGGGATGGAGGGAGGGAATGAGAGAGGTAGGGAGAGAGAGAGAGAGAGGGGGGGAGGCGTTGAAATTTTGAGGAGAGTGAGAGAGAACGGGAGATGAGGGATGGGAGAGAGAAGGGAGAAGGGACACAGGAAATGGTAGACCAGAACGCAGAAAAAGACAGAACAACGGATGGATGCGTTGGAAGGCGGACAAAAATTAGCTAATATATCGGCAGTTCAGTTGCAATAATAAATTATTTGTGTCGGAAATGGTGACATATAAAACAAGTAGGAGATTGCCAGCGTAAAGGCACGTCGTTACTTTGCAGGTTGCCTCTGGCGGAGAGACGCGGTTACACTAGCGTCTTCAACGCGTTGTATCGGATTACCACTGAAGAAGGCGTACTAGCTCTGTGGACGGTATGTCTGATCGTCAGATGGCGACACATTCTTGTCATAATAATCGCAATGCGGCCATTATGCGAGGCCATAGCGTTTTGCAGAATGGGGGAGGGGGGATGGAGAGTGAAAGAGGGGGAGAGAGAGAGAGAGAGAGAGAGAGGGAGGGAGAGAGAGAGAGAGAGAGAGAGAGAGAGATGGAGAGAGAGAGAGAGAGAGAGAGAGACAGAGAGACAGAGAGAGAGAGAGATATATATATACTTGGTTTAGCCTTCACGCCGTTGAAGCGTGTGTTGGTGTTGTGTGGTGAAAATGCAGGAGGCGATACTGTGAAGTGTACGCCACCTAACGACTGGTAAAAAACAATAGTGTGTGAAGGCCGTCGAAATAGCAGCCTCCTAACGTTTTACTACCACGAAGTCTGACAGCCGCTGCAGTGTCAGCGAACTCAAATTAATGACTCTTAGCATGGATCAAAGACGGAAATGTCGACGTGTTCGTGTGTTCCAGGGTTGTGGGGCGACGATAACGCGGGCAATGGTCGTCAACGCGGCGCAACTGGCATCCTATTCACAGGCGAAACAACTCGTACTGAGCACAGGTGAGGTTCAACACACAAACACTAATCACAAACATAATACTCAGAAGTTCGGGTGCAGCAACACATCAAACGATGCACCGCAATAATCCGTGTGACGAGCAATGCTATCAATAGAACATTTTACTAATGATAACTATCGTCGATAGTACACTGAAATATCGATAGTTACCATAGTTGGCAAAACAAATCACCAGGGCTACTTGTGTCACGGTAATACTAGAAATAAACACATTTCTTCAATTACAATTGATAATTGTATTTATTTGTCCAACCTACCACCAACAACCGTTCAGTAAATCAACCTAACACCGACAACCGTTCACTAAATCAACCTAACACCAACAACCGTTCACTAAATCAACCTAACACCAACAACCGTTCACTAAATCAACCTAACACCGACAACGGTTTACTAAATCATCGTCATTCACGGATTCAGCATTTTAAATGAACTATGGCCACGAGATAGCGCCACCATTCACTTATGGTTTGGGAAGGCTTTCCTTATTATTGGATGTTCCATATTACTGTCGCAATACTTATGACACTATGGCAGTAGTATTGTAATATTAATACAGCTATTGCAATACTATCTTAATAGTAAAACTTTCCCCGATAGTCAGCCCTACTCTGAAGAAGACATATCAGATTGCGTTTTTTACCGCCACTTGTCGCTGTTTAAATTACAAAGCGTGTAGTTTGTTTTCGTGTGTAAGTCGTGACCTATCAGAAGTTATGTCACCCGATTCATTCTCACGCGTAGGTTACTTCAAAGAAAACATATTGCTGCACTTCGTTGCCAGCATGATCAGTGGACTCGTTACAACCATAGCGTCCATGCCTGTCGACATCACCAAGACCAGGTGAGTCCGTGGATCACTCAAGTCTCCGACATATTGCAGCCTGCTTCCCGAATCACTAAGTCTCCTGCAGCACATGCACTACTAGAAAGACTATTGGACTACTAAGTACCCAGCTAACAAACTGAAGAAGGATTACTAGTTCCAATGTAGCTAACACATATACTATATAGAACGTTAAGTCCACTGTAGTTACCCTAACTAAGTCCGAAAACTAAGTAATTCCCATGTAGCTAGGAAACCACTTAATTAACAGTAGGTAGCATCCTGTTACATGGACCGTTAAGAAAGCTATGGCCGCAGGTGATTTAATATTTACCTTTCTGCACGTGGAGATCAGCTTTGTTAGTATTATTTGTTTTGGCAGATAAGCAATATAGCTGGGTAACAGTGTAATGAATATGACGAGAAAGCTGATAATCCTAAGCAGAAAGTAAAATAACTATGAAATTACTCCGCCTAGCGGTTTAGAAAATAACCCACCGACAATTCTAATTCTAATAAAGAACACAACGACGCGCATTCATGGCGACTGTTTCAGGCTTCAGAACATGAAAGTTGTCGATGGGAAAGCGGAATACTCAGGAACTCTGGTGAGTTACGATACATGGGAAAGTAAGAATTTAATTAAATTACGCCAGCACAGCATACTATTGTCTACTTTCTATTACAATCGTTGCTGACCTGCCAAACAAAATTCTCACGACCAACATATGTACATCTGCGTTTGAATAACGTATTCCGTCCCCTTAGGACGTATTCTACAAGCTCATTCGACGGGAGGGCATACTGAGTCTGTGGAAGGGATTCACTCCCTACTATGCCCGTCTCGGTCCCCACACGGTCCTCACTTTCATCTTCCTTGAACAAGCGACGACCATGTACCGCAAACACGTCCTGAAGGACGACAGCGAGGGTTCCAGCAGCCTGTAGAGTCACCGTACCACGTCTGCGTACATCGGTATTTGGCATGCAGCCTGCAGCATGGCTCGGCGTTTCCACGCGCACATTCCTGTGTTGGCAGGCGAGTTTAACTAGTATCATTTTGAAGAAGACAAATATAACTTATTTGTCAGTTCCTGAAACAACGCGATCACACTGTTAACGCTTTAGAATCTTAAGACAAACTGCAACAGAAACATGGAATAAGGATACAAGGATACAATTAAAGCAAGCAAAAACCCAAAGTGTTGTCTTGTCATTTTGTTATTGACACGCGACGGGAACTAAGAGAAGGACCGTTTAGCGCATTTGACTACGTGGCGCGGTTTTTGCATGCGACACACAGTTTTATTCGTTTAATGTGCCCCACAGTTTATCAACAACGATGAAGTCCCCGAAAGAGCAGAGAAACAAACAAACGAACGAGACGAACGAGAGATGCACAAACTCGGGAAAAAAAACACGACTGTCACGATTTTTAAGTATGAACGGTAAAGTTAGTTGGTCTAAGGTTAACAATAAATAGCGGTGGATGAGCCGACGTGACTTACTTTTCTTTCGGGTTCCGATTATGTATACAATAACCAATAACTTCAGACAGAGTAACATCATGCCATAATAATTCGTTAAAAACATTGTTATATATGTGTGTGTATGTTTGTGTGTGTGTGTGTGTGTGTGTGTGTGTGTGCGTGCGTGCGTGCGTGCGTGCGTGCGTGCGCGTGCGTGCGTGTGTGTTCGTGTGTTTGCGTGTATGTGCGTGTTTATACGTGTGTGTACGTGTGTGTACGTGTGTGCGTGTGTGTGCGTTTGTGTGCGTGTGTGTACGTGTGTACGTGTGTACGTGTGTACGTGTGTGCGTGTGTGCGTGCGTGTGTGTGTGTGTGTGTGTGTGTTTGTGTGTGTGTGTGTGTGTGTGTGTGTGTGTGTGTGTGTGTGTGTGTGTGTGTGTGTGTGTGTGTGTGTGTGTGTGTGTGTGTGTGTGTGTGTGTGTTTGTACGAACGTATGTAAGTATGTATACATAAACCGTGACAATGACATAGAAAGAGTGGTTGAAGATAGAGCTTTGAGAACTCTGATTACATTTACTGATTTAATTTACTACACAAAAGGTATCTGCTTTTTTAAAAGAAACAATTAATGATATAATGACAGGAAATAGTTGTACTTGAAAGATTCACCCAGGACAACGGTCGACCATAAGTAGGAAGTTACGAAAGTTTTGCAAGCAATATGTTTGGCCTACTAACTTGCTTACTTAGCATCCTCTGCCTGTGTGATTTGTTTAAGGCAATGTACGGTCTCAAGTCAACATATACTTATTGTTATATGTATCGTATATGCATTTCATCGTACCTTTGAAGCACTAGGGCCCCATCTCCGGTGTAGGATTCGTCCGTACAGAGCACAAAAGGACTTTCAAAATCGGGGAGTTTCAAGATACGAGCATTACACATTTTAACTTTCAGTTCATTGAATGCACGGTCGGCATCCGTTGACCAAATTACCTGGATGGGTTGCCCTTTTTTGGTCAGATCGGTTGGGGGGGGGGCGTGGAATCGGGTATGGGCTTACTTACTCGAATGGGTTTACTAGTGTCCAACTTGATGGAATGTTCCACCAAACTAGTACAGCCCGGTTTATCGGTGAAGATTTCTCCAAATTCTTCAAACCTCGTACCTGGGACACTTGGACGGGGCTAAGTTCAGAAGTTAGGGAAACATCCTGGTAACTCTCCTCCCGTTTTTCTAACAGGGTTCGAACCTCTAAAGAGGGATTATCTTCTGGATCTAGGATGGCGGCCGTGGCCGCAATCTTCTCAGTCCTTACCAAGTATATATTCAGCATGTTTACGTGTAAGAATCGGAGGTTGTTCCCTACGCGGATCTGATAGTCTGTTACCCCTACACGCTCTGTTACTTCATACGGACCTTTCCAATGCATAACAAGCTTGCTATGATCAGCAGGTAGTAGTAGTAACTAACACCTGATTTCCTACTTCTAGGGTTCTCACTCTAGCTCTAGAGCTCTAGCTCTTATCGAAATTCCTCCAATACCGTAATTCGGAGGAAGCCAAATGTTTTCTCGCCAAGTTACAAGTATCTTCGATACGATTCCTGAACTCGATAAAAACCCACTGATACGTCTGACTGGTCTCGCTATTAGTAATTTCATTGGCCCACAACTCCTTCAGGATTTACATCGAACCCTTGACAGTTCTATCGTAAAGGAGTTCGAAAGGAGAGAAGTGAGTACTCTCTTCCGGAGTTTCACGATAGACAAAAAGCAACGGTTCAACAAAACGGTCCCAATCTCGGGGTCGTTCTGCGCACGTCCTAACAAGCATTTTCTTCAGCATTCCGTTAAATCTTTCTATCAAACCATTGGTCATCGGGTGGTAAGGAGAAGAATGGACCTGATGCTTAGACATCAATCGGGGTACTTCCTTCATCACTCCATATACAAACTATGGTCCATTATCGCTCAGAATTTCTCCAGGGATACCTACGCGCGTGTAGATGGACAGTAGTGCTTCAGCGACTATTTCAATGGTCAAGGAGGACAAAGGGATCGCTTATGGATAACGAGTTGCGCAGTCTATCAACGCTAACACCCGCCTTTGGTGTTTATCCGTAGGGGGAGATAAACGGTCTATCAAATCGAAAGGAATGTCCACTACTGGCATCAGCGGTACCGGAGCAACCTTCACACTGCCTCTGTTGACCGTCCATTCACAAATCTCACATGATTGACAGAGCCGAGTTACGTGACCAAATATTCCCGGCCAAAAGAAATTCCTAAGAATTCGATCGGCGGTCCTCTTAACACCCAAGTGTCCGGCTAAAAGGGCTTCATGACCTACTCGCAAAATCTGCCTACGATAAACCGATGGGACCACTAACTGACACCAGGACAGGAATGCAAGAATTGCTCGCACAGAAATAATTCTTTCAACTGTTCATAGATTTTCCCTATACCGACTAATGTTATTCATGATCTAGTCTACTGAGATATTTCGATGCAGGTTCATATACCCCTTGTTTACATTTATAGAACTTTCCCCTGAATTCCTCTGCCGTTAAGAGAAAGTTAGCCAAGAGGGCTTGCTTAAGTTTGGAGTAATCATTCATATCTCCAATGGGGAGGTGGGAGTATACTTCTAATGTTCGGACCGTTAAAAAACGTAATGCTACTACTTAATACTAGAGCATAATCCTCTTTTCTCCATCCTGCATTTTCTTCATACCGTTCAAAACGGGTCATATAAGCGTCGATACCGTCTTCTACTTCGTGGAACTCGGGAAGTTTGGGCATTTTAATTCCTAATCTAGAATGTTCCAGACTACGGGTTGACAAATATAACCCCTCAGCCTTAGCCTTGTCGGCCTCCAAATGCAATGTTGTCATCTCCTTCTCGTGCAAAATGTCCTCCAATTTCATCTTTTGTTCCATTTCTTCTTTAGCGCGCTGGCGGCCAAGCGGTCTCTCCTTGCGCTGTATAGCGGGTTCTTCTTTAATTCCTGGAGCTCTTTACCTTCTAATTTCAACTTCTCACATAAGTTGCTGAAAATCCACAACGAAAGAAAAGAGACGTAATATTTATGGAAATACTCTAATGGAACCTATCTGTCTACCTCCCACAAACAACTCGGCCAACACGGGGCCGTGTACTAGGGTCACAAAGAACCTCTAGTGATCCATCCATCCTACAATACTAGCTGCAAGGAAATCTCCAATGCATGAGACCACTTCTAACCACGCATAAACAACTTGGTCGACACAGGACCGAATACTAGGATCGTAAAAGACCTCCTAGCGATGCATCTATCGTACAAGGTTGACTGCAAGGCAATCTCCAATGCATGAGGCTGACGGGGGGCCACTTTTGACCAACACAACTCAGCTACGGACCGTACAATAGTCGACTACAGGACTAACTCCGAGACCACTAGCGCATACCTTAACTGTATGCTTGCTAGACAATAATTAATAACTGCAATCACGATCGTCACCGTATTCAGTTAATCTTACCGTCAATAGTCGTTAGAAGTGAATATCTTACTTTAATTAATCAATTAAGTAATGATTCATTCACCAGGCTAATAACTTCTCGATAAATGAAATAAGAATTAATATAAATTAATTCCACTTAAGGAGATACATAATCTAGAGGGACCAAACTTAATTAGGTTAGCGTTGCTTTGCCTCTAGACTAATATCTCGAACGGTCTGCTATGTTCATGTTCGCCAAACACTGTGCACCAAAAGTCACCGCAATACTCAAATCCAGGACGAGCCCCCAGTTGTCACAAGTTTGTTTTTAGGATTGGCGGCGGAAAACAAAGTGACTGGCTCGTGACAAAATATCAGGTTCATCAATGTAGGGTAGAACATAAACACAACGTAGAACCGTGCATAGTAAACACGTCACACAATGGACAGCTCACCCACTTGGCAGTGCGAATCCTGTATCAGGGCGTAGTTCGCATCACGTTTTCATACGTCAATGAAATGTCACAGTTCCGTGAATCCACGGAAGAATGCACTGATATATTATCACGGTGATGATATACCGGGGTATGTTCCACTTCGTTACCTCAATACATGGTCGCAACCTTACTGTCGAATCGGGTCGGCTTGTCCCCCAAGCGAGGCAGCAACGAACGTGGTGACGAACGACAGGGCGTTACACTGAACAGTCGCATAAGATGGCAGCAGACGTGATGGCACGTATGCAGTCAGGCGTGAATACAGTGGTCAAGAATATGTCGCGCGTTGCATTGTTGAACAGTAATACAACGAATGTGACCTCATCCACGCGTGGTTCACGCCCCGATAATGTGTATATGACAACGAATACCGGTGGCACTTGAAAGGTTTGACGCTCCGTCAAGTGATGTTAAGTTGACCTTAAGTCGTCTCGACGGAGAGGAATGTTGAATTGTATACGTCGTATAAGTCGTAGACATTCGTAGATTTGATGAAGAGTGTTTAACTCTTGTTGTAGCAATCACAACCCAAGTACACAAGATTGGATCGAGTCACTTTACGATGAAGTTACAGCCACTAGACGTGGGCAACAATAAATCAACTACTCGTCTTTTGCCCATGTCTCGGAGACGAGAAGACTTCGCAATATTGTAGCATCTCACAAATTAATCGTCTGCTCCTTACTTCTTGTAAATTTGCCATATTGTGCCGGAAGTTTAACTAACCAATAGCAGCGCTTAATGCAAACTAAGCCATCCCTAGGATTGCGACGTTCCTAGGACTTCGGGGTTGGGTCCTATACAAAACTTCAGTTTTAAAATAGTCTTATTACATAACCAACCAACAATCTTCAGATACCCAAAAACAAACTCAAATTACACACATATCTTACAAATTTAACATCACCCGAATCTCTGCGTTGATACGGTAACAACGCTATCAATTGTATCATTCAACTCCTACAACTTAATGCGTTATGTTAATAAAACGAATATACCGTGCTGTTTAGCACCTGCCAGAGGCGTGAATTCGTTTATTACACCTTGGTTGCTTGCCGAACAACAACTGGCTAGTTCAAGTATTAAATTCTTATAGTTTAACTAAATGAGACTCACAATGATAACATTGTATCCGTCACATAAAAATGGTTCTGTTCATTACTAAATTTGACCACATTAACCGAAGTAATTCCGCGCAAATGTAATGGTACGGCACATTTGCATTGAGCAAATATCACTCCCTGCCGTACGCTACATGGCAGCACTATCGCATAGACTACTGTACACTACTGAAGAAAAGGGGCAGAAGATAAATCCAGAATTAACCTCATAAACCACTTAGTGACCATAACTAGTTCTTATTATGTATTTTAGGTGCACAGCCCCAAAACCACGAGTGCCTACATTTGATGTTTTAATATGTAGTACTGTGTATTCTCACGTGACATATTTGGAGGGCAACACGGGGCAAACTGACGAATGGGGCAAGGTGAATATGTGTAATAACATGGGACAGATGGCACGCTGCTGCACAGTGACAAACACGACGATATTTGCAATTTTTTTTAAAGATGGTTTCTCTTGATATTGCCGCCAACCAAAGACTGGATGTAGTACAATTAGATGTGGGGCAAAATGCCGAATGTTGGGTAATTCACTGGAAAACTAATTTCTCGCTCGCTTAATTGCATATTCATTGTAATTTTTTTTAAGAAGATATGTTACAGAGTAGGAGGGGGTAAAACGCCCATTTGGGGCGAAATGCCCCCACCCTATCTAGATATTAAGCTCGAATAAGAATTTCTGGTCTGACGGAGCCGCACGTCATCGTGGCTGTGGTGAATGTGGTTACGGCACTGATGGTTATGGCACGGTTGGCTACGGCACGGTTGGCTACGGCACGGTTGGTTACGGCACGGTTGGCTACGGTTCGGTTGGTTACGGCACGGTTGGTTACGGCACGGTTGGCTACGGCACGGTTGGCTACGGCACGGTTGGCTACGGCACGGTTGGTTACGGTTCGGTTGGTTACGGCACTGTTGGTTACGGCACTGATGGTTACGGCACGGTTGGCTACGGCACGGTTGGCTACGGCACGGTTGGCTACGGCACGGTTGGCTACGGCACGGTTAGTTACGGTTCGGTTGGTTACGGCACGGTTGGTTACGGCACAGTTGGCTACTGTACGGTTGGCTACGGCACGGTTGGCTACGGCACGGTTGGTTACGGTTCGGTTGGTTACGGCACAGTTGGTTACGGCACTGATGGTTACGGCACGGTTGGCTACGGCACGGTTGGCTACGGCACGGTTGGCTACGGCACGGTTGGCTACGGCACGGTTGGCTACGGCACGGTTGGCTACGGCACGGTTGGTTACGGTTCGGTTGGTTACGGCACGGTTGGTTACGGCACGGTTGGCTACGGCACGGTTGGCTACGGCACGGTTGGCTACGGCACGGTTGGTTACGGTTCGGTTGGTTACGGCACTGTTGGTTACGGCACTGATGGTTACGGCACGGTTGGCTACGGCACGGTTGGCTACGGCACGGTTGGCTACGGCACGGTCGGCTACGGCACGGTTGGCTACGGCACGGTTGGCTACGGCACGGTTGGCTACGGCACGGTTAGTTACGGCTCGGTTGGTTACGGCACGGTTGGTTACGGCACGGTTGGCTACGGCACGGTTGGCTACGGCACGGTTGGCTACGGCACGGTTGGTTACGGTTCGGTGCTGTTAATTAAAATTTGACATCATGGTTACGGTTCGGTGCTGTTAATTAAAATTTTAGCTTCAAAATTACACAAAACGTCCTTACCAAAATGGGTCTGTGTACAGTAGTCATGGGAAACTGTGGCGAGAGAAGTGAATGCAAAGAATATGCAAATATGATTGTAGTAACGACACAGATGTATCGGTTGCGGGCGATATATTCAAACAATATTCAAATAAAAAGTATATAATATTGCAAAAGCACACTAGGCTTATTGCCACGTGGGTGGGCCTCGTTATTCTATTCTCAACATCCGATGTATTGAAATCTGGGCGTTTTGTCCGGACGTACTCTATGTTCGTGTCTCAGTTATATTGTTACCAGATTGCTGATGTTAATTAAAGCCACACAAATCAGCTATTAATGCTTAACGTCGTCAACTTGCCCCAGTTTCCCCTACGTTGTAAACAGACTGAGTCGCAACTTCCAGTCGATTACTAATATCGGCCTGCTAGCATCATATACATCAACCTGCGATTATCAAAATTACTGAGATTATTAGCCAATGGACGCCATCCCTTCTCTGAGCAGATAACACTGACTGTGACGTGTCGACCAGTTGACTGTCAGTCACGTCACGCTTCGGCCATTTTTGCTGGGACGACCGGTTCCGAGCAGGTCGTAGATTGGTGGCGTTTCTTCGCAAGGGTGGAGAGCCACGTAGCCTGCCATATGAAGGAAAACTTGCTGGCTTAATATTACATCGCTCGTTAATGCGATATAAATTTCAACAATGGTAGCTTCAAACGAACCAAAAACAATCCCAAAATATGTCAGATTTATGCTTGGCGGCGGGGCAGGGTAAGTAAACTAAGATTTAATAGTTCATCAAGTTGTGGTGAAAATAATAATAATAATGAACTTCCATTGCGCTTATATACTCAAGAACCTGAGCTCAGAGGCTAATGAAATGCCACAATGGTGGACGTCCTTGACATTGTTAAGTGTAAAATGGGATGGTATAATCAACATGATATAAACACTTCCGACAGACAGACTATCGGACTCGTTGTTAGGGCAGATAAAACAACGCACTCCCGGCGTGCAGTTATTGTACAACTGACATTTAAGACACACCGCCTGACGTCTACAGTTCACGAAGAGCTCGCCACGTATGACATACGGCCATGCTTCCTCCTCACTGCCGGTGCTGACGCGTTTTCTCTTTGGCCTGTTCACTGCGGCCTTGGTTCCGTTTTGTGTCCCTCTTGTAACTGTCAATGACTTCCCATTTAGCTTCTACTGCCCCTTTTGTTGACTCACGACGAGTTCAACTTGTGTGTGATTAATTCCAGTTTATTAGGAACCAATAACTTAAATGGATGTAGTTTCTACGGTGCGACACCATTTGACCGAGGATAATATGCATTTATTAATTAACTACACAGCGTACTCCGAATTGTCACGCACCATCTATGATCAATCGTAAAACATCAAAGTAAACACATTTCTCACTGACTACGACTATTTTATAAAGTGACCAATCATATGGAGGCAAGATGTCCCCAGGATTAAGCGTGATCTATGTGTTTCAATACAACATTGCAAATATACGACTTGGAAATAGGTTTGGGTCGTCTTATCCCACTGGAACTCCTTGCAGCCACCCTATGCTATTCTTAATATATAAATGATTCGGAAGAGTACACAAGAACCAAAGTACAGAAATGTGCGGAAGACATAACATAGTTTAGAAAGGATGACAGAGATGGAAATAAACACACTTTACAGCATGATTTTGACCAGTTGGTCAAACGGTCTGAAAAATGGTAAATGTTATTATATTTTTGGAAGTGTAAATGCTTACATATATATATATATATATATATATATATATATATATATATATATATATATATATATGAATATATGAATATATGAATATATAAATAAATATATATATATATATATATATATATATATATATATATATATATATATATATATATATATATATATATAAATATATATATATATATATATATATATATATATATATATATATATATATATATACATATATATAATTATATATATATATATATATATATATATATATATATATATATATATATATATATATATATATATATATATATGTATATATATATATATATATATATATATATATATATATATATATATATATATGAATATATAAATATATATATAACATGGAAACATAGACAGAGACTACGATACAGGGGTACTACGCAAGATGCAATCACATGAACGTTTCAGAGCAACGTTGATTTGCGGCTTCAAATGGAAACCAAAGTTTCGGTCTAATTAAGATAAATATGAAATATAAGGGAAAGAGCCACAAAGCAGTAGTTAGGACTCATTTGGAATATTGCACACATGTATGTGCGTCTACGTGTGTTGCAAACAACACTAACCTATATTAATGTTATATAATACATTTATTTTTGACATAAATGTATTGTTTTAATCAGCAGTAGTGATAAAGTACCCGCTAGATGGCGAAAATCACATTTTGTTTCGTGATATTGCAGCATGGCGGCGACACTGTTTGTTCAGCCACTCGATCTCATCAAGAATCGGATGCAGCTGAGTGGTAAGTTCTCTGTGTCTTCGCTAGATGTCGCCACTACGTGCGAGATCGAAGCTCGCAGAAATAGACGGCTAGTAAGTGCTTCGCCATGACAAATTTGCGAAATTATATATAGCTTGTACAACAAGATATTCCTTCGAGATATTCAAGGATTTGTGAACCAAATTATGTTTTCTTGCACTGTAGTAAGTAGCGGTTTCGAAGTAACCCAGACCCAGGTATTGAAAATGTCCTAGTAGATTATCTTTTCTCTCATCGACATTTGTGATGTCCAGTTTCAGTTTGCAGTATTGCGTTGGAATGTCTACAGTCTACTTTGCGGAAATCATTCCATAGCTTATCAAGTTGATACAGCAACAATGACCGATATTGGGCTAGTAAAGCACAAATATCCTACAATCTCCAGCTGGTTCTCAGCCACGCATTGGACACAAGTCGCTCCTAAGTTGTCCCCCTTTGGTAAAAGGTAGGTCTAACAACATTATTGTGTTACTGAGCTAGTCGAACGCGGTCAATGTAGGCATAGCCACAGCACCATTGGGGGGGGGGGTTGTTCCGCTCAGTGGCATATTTGGGGGAGACCATTGGGTTATGGCCCTCTTTGGCTTAATTTTTAGATTTCTTAGCGCCGCTATTTGATACCACGGTAAAAGATTAGGTTTGTAAAGTGAGGCTCACACCGGACACTGCCTCCAGCAGTGTCCGGACCAGCTAGCCCTCTCCCTCGGGAGGAGTGAAACGCGAACGTTTTTAGCCTGCTAATGTCCCGTGGCCGCACAAGTCAACCCCGCCTCCCCGTGGCGCAGGCTGGAAACTGTCTCCGTGGGGAGGCAGCCTAAAGGAGCTCAGGCTGCCTGGAGAGCGATGGGCTCCGCCAGGTTTGAAATTGTGCCCCAGACACACTACATGATGAACAGAGCACCAAAGTCAAAACCGGATCGGCCGCAGCCCGGGTTACCAATGAACAGAGCACCAAAGTCAAAATCGGATCGGCCGCAGCCCGGGTTACCAATGAACAGAGCACCGAAGTCAATACCGGATCGGCCGCAGCCCGGGTTACCAATGAACAGAGCACCGAAGTCAAAACCGGATCGGCCGCAGCCCGGGTTACCAATGAACAGAGCACCAAAGTCAATACCGGATCGGCCGCAGCCCGGGTTACCAATGAACAGAGCACCGAAGTCAAAACCGGATCGGCCGCAGCCCGGGTTACCAATGAACAGAGCACCAAAGTCAATACCGGATCGGCCGCAGCCCGGGTTACCAATGAACAGAGCACCGAAGTCAAAACCGGATCGGCCGCAGCCCGGGTTACCAATGAACAGAGCACCGAAGTCAATACCGGATCGGCCGCAGCCCGGGTTACCAATGAACAGAGCACCGAAGTCAAAACCGGATCGGCCGCAGCCCGGGTTAACAATGAACAGAGCACCAAAGTCAATACCGGATCGGCCGCAGCCCGGGTTACCAATGAACAGAGCACCGAAGTCAAAACCGGATCGGCCGCAGCCCGGGTTACCAATGAACAGAGCACCAAAGTCAATACCGGATCGGCCGCAGCCCGGGTTACCAATGAACAGAGCACCGAAGTCAAAACCGGATCGGCCGCAGCCCGGGTTAACAATGAACAGAGCACCAAAGTCAATACCGGATCGGCCGCAGCCCGGGTTACCAATGAACAGAGCACCGAAGTCAAAACCGGATCGGCCGCAGCCCGGGTTACCAATGAACAGAGCACCAAAGTCAATACCGGATCGGCCGCAGCCCGGGTTACCAATGAACAGAGCACCGAAGTCAAAACCGGATCGGCCGCAGCCCGGGTTAACAATGAACAGAGCACCAAAGTCAATACCGGATCGGCCGCAGCCCGGGTTACCAATGAACAGAGCACCGAAGTCAAAACCGGAACGGCCGCAGCCCGGGTTAACAATGAACAGAGCACCAAAGTCAATACCGGATCGGCCGCAGCCCGGGTTACCAATGAACAGAGCACCGAAGTCAAAACCGGATCGGCCGCAGCCCGGGTTACCAATGAACAGAGCACCAAAGTCAATACCGGATCGGCCGCAGCCCGGGTTAACAATGAACAGAGCACCAAAGTCAATACCGGATCGGCCGCAGCCCGGGTTAACAATGAACAGAGCACCAAAGTCAATACCGGATCGGCCGCAGCCCGGGTTACCAATGAACAGAGCACCAAAGTCAATACCGGATCGGCCGCAGCCCGGGTTACCAATGAACAGAGCACCGAAGTCAAAACCGGATTGGCCGCAGCCCGGGTTACCAATGAACAGAGCACCAAAGTCAATACCGGATCGGCCGCAGCCCGGGTTAACAATGAACAGAGCACCAAAGTCAATACCGGATCGGCCGCAGCCCGGGTTACCAATGAACAGAGCACCGAAGTCAAAACCGGATCGGCCGCAGCCCGGGTTAACAATGAACAGAGCACCAAAGTCAATACCGGATCGGCCGCAGCCCGGGTTACCAATGAACAGAGCACCGAAGTCAATACCGGATCGGCCGCAGCCCGGGTTAACAATGAACAGAGCACCAAAGTCAATACCGGATCGGCCGCAGCCCGGGTTACCAATGAACAGAGCACCGAAGTCAAAACCGGATCGGCCGCAGCCCGGGTTACCAATGAACAGAGCACCAAAGTCAATACCGGATCGGCCGCAGCCCGGGTTACCAATGAACAGAGCACCAAAGTCAATACCGGATCGGCCGCAGCCCGGGTTAACAATGAACAGAGCACCAAAGTCAATACCGGATCGGCCGCAGCCCGGGTTACCAATGAACAGAGCACCGAAGTCAAAACCGGATCGGCCGCAGCCCGGGTTAACAATGAACAGAGCACCAAAGTCAATACCGGATCGGCCGCAGCCCGGGTTACCAATGAACAGAGCACCAAAGTCAATACCGGATCGGCCGCAGCCCGGGTTACCAATCAACAGAGCACCGAAGTCAAAACCGGATCGGCCGCAGCCCGGGTTACCAATGAACAGAGCACCAAAGTCAATACCGGATCGGCCGCAGCCCGGGTTACCAATGACCGCGCCACCCGTTAGGGCGGACGCGACAAGTACGATAATGGTGGAAACTCACACAAGAAGATCCGTGGGAAGGATTACATCGCAATATCCACATGGAATGTAAGAACACTTAGCCAAGCAGAAAACATGAAAGAACTCACTCATGAGATGGAAAGATATACTTGACACCTCCTTGGACTCTCTGAGGCCAGGTGGAGGAGCTCTGGAGAAGTACAAACATATGAAGGGCATACATTATACAGCAGTGGAGAACAGGATAAACATGTAAAGGGCGCAGGATTCCTTCATTGTTTCCTTGTCAACAAAACCATCAAGAACGCAATACTATGGTGCCGCCCAATATCCAGCAGACTCATACCCATCCGCCTTAGAGCAGCACCTTTCAACATCACGGTGGTACAAGTCTACGTCAGAACAACATGCTATGATGATGAACAAATGGAAGAATTCTACACCCAACTCCAGGACATCTTCGACAGGGTAGACAGGAAGGACACTCTAATCATCCAGGGTGACTGGAATGCAAAGGTGGGTGCCGATGCACAGGCAGACTGGAAAGATTCATGCGGTCCTTTCTGTACTGCCACAACCAATGAGAGAGAGAAGAGCTACGCATGCTGGCATTTGCCAACTATAACAACATGGTTCTTGCTTGGAGAACATAAAGCACCCCGCAGATGGACCTACCTAACGGAATATATCACAGTCAGATCGACTACATCCTGGTACAGAAACGGTTCCGATCCGGGATCAACAGAGCCAAAACAAGGACGTTCACAAGAGCGGACATAGGAAGACTCAAGTTTAAAGTTGACAAACTTATGGACCCTGCTATCTCGGAATCTTTCCAAGCAAAAAATAGCGGGACGTTTGCACCACTGCTCATGCTCACTGCTCATGCTCACTGCTCATGCTCACTGCTCATGCTCACTGCTCATGCTTGAAGAAAACCTAGAAGCGATGACCACCAACTTTAACGCAATGCTGATAGAAACAGCAAGCAAGTGAAAGCAACGCCGAAAGACAAACCCTGCATCACAGAAAGAATTCTTGAAATGTGTGACACTAGAAGAGACTTGAAGAAAGAAAAGAACACGTAAGGCGGAGCAGAAAAGTACAGCGAGATCAGCAAGAATACCAGGAAGGGGGTGAAAAGGCCAAAAAAGACTAGAGAGAAGAACAGTGCGAAAATGTAAGACTGCCTCACCAACAACAACAGCAAGAGAGCTTACCAAGTCGTGACAAAGCAATGGCAGGTAAAAGTCAACACCATTCAAGACAAAGAAGGAAAATGCCTCACTGAAGAAAAAGACGTCATCAACGGATGGAAGGAGTACTGTTCAGAACTATACAACTTCCAAACCAAAGGAGAAACCAGTGTCCTAGCCAGACAAGAATCGTCAAACGAGGACGACTTTCCAATTATACGTGAAGAAGTTGAGACAGTTGTAAGATCATTGAAGAATGGGAAAGCTGCAGGAAACGACAACATCCCAGCGGAGTTGTTAAAGAAGGGAGGAGAAGCGGTGATAGACATCCTCACCAACATCTGCAACCAAATCTGGCAGACTGGCCAACTACATGCACTCAATAACCGATAATTTATCTTCCCAAGAAAGGAAACCAACAACAATGTCAGAACTATCGAACCATCAGTTGCATTAGCCATGCGAGCAAAGTGATGCTGAAAGTCATCTTGAACAGATTGAAACCGTAGGCGGAAGAGATCATCGCCGAAGAACAGGCTAGCTTTCGCAATGGAAGAAGCACCACGGAACAAATATTCAAACTCCGTGTTCTGTGTGAGAAATACCTACAACACCAGCAGGAATTATTCCAAGTCGTCATTTACTTCAAACAGGCTTTTGACGGGGTTTGGCCTAACGCACTCTGGGCTACAATGAAGGAATATAACGTTGGACGAAAGCTTGTTCACACCGTCGAACAGCTGCACGCAAAAGCCAGGAGTGCAGTACTTGTGCACGGCAAAATAGGTGAACGGTTCCACACATCAGTCGGAGTCCGTCAAGGATCCCTCTTGTTACCTACACTGTTCAACATATTCCTGGAACAAATAATGACAGATGCACTGGAAAACCACACCGGCACAATTAACAATGTCGGAAGCACCATCACTAACCAGACACTACCACACAACCGCCAAGACTGGAGACGACTTGTGCAGCGTTCGTTGGAGCAGGCCCTACCACCCGGCGGGTTACGGGATCAGTAACATTAACAGTAACAGTAACAGTAATTTGGTACCATTGTAAACGATTGGGTAACTAAGCTTGCCCCCCATTTGGCCTCCCCCTTTGACCTCCCCATTGGTCTCCCCCTTTGGCCTCCCATTTTGGCCTCCCCCTTTGGCCTCCCCTTTGGCCTCCCCTTTGGCCTCCCATTTGGCCTCCCTTTGGCCTCCCCCTTTGTCCTCCCCTTTGGCCTCCCCTTTGGCCTCCCCCTTTGGCCTCCCATTTGGCCTCCCCTTTGGTCTCCCCCTTTGGCCTCCCATTTGGTCCCCCCTTTGGTCTCCCCCTTTGGCCTCCCTTTGGCCTCCCCCTTTGTCCTCCCCTTTGGTATCCCCATTTAGCCTCCCCCTTTGGCCTCCCCTTTGGCCTCCCCTTTGGCCTCCCCTTTGGCCTCCCTTTGGCCTCCCCCTTTGTCCTCCCCTTTGGGATCCCCCTTTGGCCTGCTCCTTTGGGCTCCCTCGTTAGCCTGCCTCTTTGCAAGATCCTAGATATGCCACCGCTGGGCTAAAAACTAACTAACGTCTGGGATATTGGGAACAGTATTAAAATGCAATAAACACGCAAGCACGCACGCACGCACGCATGCACGCACGCACGCACGCACGCACGCACGCATGAACGCACAATAAACACGCATCTCTGTATCCGTAATATCAGTTAACTCCACTTTCCCCTCTACATATGATGGCAATTCCAGATCGTTGTTATATCTTTCCTGGTTCAGTAGCTCCTTGAAGTAGCTTTCCCAGACCTTCAGCACTGCCTCTTGTTCTGTCACTAACTTCCCATTTCTAGCCTTCATCACCGTGCCACCCTTCACGTCCTTACTATTCTCATCCCTGTATCGGGCCATTTTGTATATCATCTTCTTTCCACCATCCTCATCTAGCTTGCTATATACGTCTGCTTCCATATCTCTCCTCGCCTTATCAACATCTCTTTTTGCCGGTCTCTTCTTCTGCCTGTATGGGTGTATCATCCTTGCATCCGGTTGATTTCCTCTCTCCTTGGTCTTCTCAATTTCTTTCCAGGCTTCCGTCTTTTCGCATACTGCCTCTGCAACCTCGCTTGTCCACCATCCTTGGTTACTCCTCCTTGACATTCCGCCCTTTCCTGATGTTCTTCCCCTCTGCAGCTCCCACAAATGCTTCTTTGTACTTTTTCCACTCTTCCTCCAATCCACCAACTTCTTCACTGAGCTCTTCATACTTAACCGTCACCCGCTCCTTGTATTCAACAGCTACGTTGTCTTTGCACCTCCACCACTTAATAGTACTGCGGCCCAGTCTTAGTTTGTTTCTTCTTCTGCATACGCACAGCTCACACCACTGGCTTGTGCTGTGTCGTGACATGCTCTCCAGCCACAGCTTTACAATCCTTAATCTTCCATAGCTGCTGCTTCCGGACTATCACTAGATATGATTCTGTCTTGTGCTGTCCACTCCTGTATGTGATCTTGTGGCTCTCTCGCTTCTGGAAGAAAGAGCTAGCCACTGCTAAACCATTTCTCGCCACCAGCTCCACCAGAGATCGACCCTCTCTATTCCTCGCTCCCCATCCATACCTGCCAACGCTCTCCTCTTCACCTGGTTCCAATACTCCAACATGTGCATTGAAGTCTCCCGCAATACACAACATCACCTCCAGCTCCTCGAATCCCATCATCCTCTCCAAAGCATCCCTGAACTCTTCTTTCTCTTCTTCCATCTTTCCCGTCTGTGGCCAATACACAGACATAACACACATCATCTGTTTCCTAATTATCAGTCATGCCATCACTATGCGCCCCTTCCATCTATCCACTCTGACCACCGTCTTACTGATCTCTTCGGATACAATGATGCCCACTCCGTTACTTCTTCCATCTCCTCCTGCGTGCAGTAGCTTGTACCCTCCCATCATCGTCCTTGCTCTGTCTCCCTTCCACTTAGTCTCCTGGATGCATAATACTTCCAGTCTCCTTCTTTCCATCATTTCCACCACCTCTACTCCTTTCCCGCTCATCGTCCCCACGTTCAGACTGCCGGACTTCACATCTAGATCGCTGCCGGCCTGACGATCCCCTTGGTCTTCGCTGTCTTCTCGCCGCAGCCAAGGTAGACGGCACGTCGGTTACCCCGGACGCGGTAGCCCTCTCGCTCAACAATATTTCGTGTATATGCAATCATTATTATACGTATGTCACTAAAGTTACATGACAATAATATTGCATAAATAAAAAATTATGACGTTTTGTGATGAGAACCGTAACATGCTGTGACGTCGTGCACGGATTGAGTTACGGAAATATCGACCACTACTCACGATAAACGTACTCCTAATCAATTATTTGGAGCACATTTCTTCTACTTCTTGACGCCACTGTCCATGTGGTAAGTCACGGAATACACCTGTGAAACGGCTAGTGCGTAACTGTTTTAAGTTATTGCTAGCCGACGCAAATGTGACGCAAAAGGGCCAAATCGACGAGTTTGTTGTCCATGGGGTGGACGGCCGTCTCTATGTAATATGGGGCGGTAACGATGCCTAGGGTCGATGCGGCAGCGATCGGACGATATTAGGCGTTCCAAACAATTACCCATCAACCAAAGAGAAATCTTGCAAGAACTTATATAAACATGTGGACGGTTTATTTAGGCGAAGGCGGCAAAGCAACGAAAACCAAAACGAGCTACCAAGTCATTCGGACCGTCCTTAAAAACGAAGGTTTCTTCGCGTTCTACAACGGGTAGGTAATGAATAACACACGCACGCGCGAATGCAAGCACGCACGCATAATAATATCCATATTTACTTCTTAGGATAATATGCGCATGTAGTTTAGAAGAACATAATATTGTACAGACGTAATTACTTGTTTGTTCCAACAAGATTTAACAATCATTAATGACAAAAGGCGATAGATGATATGCTAAAGGAAAGCTACTTAGAGCCCAACAACGTGCTCGTGTATCTTCTCAGGTTTGTCAAGAGTATCAAAACAGCCTGTTTTCATTTGATCGGTAGCTCAATACTGAAACTATCGCTATTGTCTGACAGATATAATTGTTTTAAACATAAGCCAATCACATGTATATTTTAGTTTGTCTGCGGGCCTGCTACGCCAAGCGACATACACGACAACGAGGCTGGGAGTCTACACAAGCCTGTTTGAGCAATTATCAAAGTATGTGTAGACCATGTGACTGATTCACGACTGACATACATTGTTATGCTGTCTATCTGCAATAAAGTCTACCTTCGTCCCAAGTGAAAACGAGTAGACTTAAGACTAAACTGGCCAGAAAGGCGCCGAAAAGACTACAACCACCGAGTCGATCGCTTGTCTCCGTTGTGGCCGGTCCTTCCCTCCCTCCAGGGAGTCGATTCACAACGTCCTGGTCTCGCAGGTCGGACTTCCCCGCCATACACTTCCCTCTTCCCTTTGCTCGCACGCCTGTCATTATCATTGTGGCTTGTTTATTAGGACACGCTTGCATGCACACACGCACGAGCACACACGCACCCACACTCATCTATAGCAATATGGACGAACCGTAGCGGATGTACTTTGCCAATGTTTGCCAGAGACGGAAAGCCGCCAGGTTTCGCGACAAAGGCGGGGATAGGCTTGGCTGCTGGCGCTGTGGGGGCCTTCGTGGGCACGCCGGCGGATCTCAGCCTGATCCGGATGACAGCGGACGGCAGGTAGGATAACAACAGTCGAGGGAGGGAGGGAGGGAGGGAGGGAGGGAGGGAGGGAGGGAGGGAGGGAGGGAGGGAGGGAGGGACGGAGATGGAGCAAGGGGGAGAGAGGCTTTGAAATGTGAGGAGAGTGAGAGAGAAAGAGAGTTGAGGGGTGGGAGAGAGAAGGGAGAAAGGGAACACAGGGAAATGGTCAGGTAGACGAGAACGCAGAAAAGACATACAACGGATGGATGCGTTGGAAGGCGGACGAAAATAAGCTGTAACGCCTGTTCGAGATATTAATATATCGGCAGTTCAGTTGCAACAATAAATTATCTGTGTCGGAAATGGTGACATATAAAACAAGTAGGAGATTGCCCGCGTAAATGTCACCGCGTTACATTGCAGGTTGCCTCTGGCGGAGAGACGCGGTTACACTAGCGTCTTCAACGCGTTGTTTCGGATCACCACGGAAGAGGGCGTGCTAGCTCTGTGGACGGTATGTCTGATCGCCGAGGGGGGAGGGGAGAGGGAGAGGGAGAGGGAGAGGGAGAGGGAGAGGGAGAGGGGGAGGGGGAGGGGGGGAGGGGGAGGGGGAGAGGGGGAGGGGGATACTTGGTTTAGCCTTTACGTCGTTGAAGCGCGTGATGGTGTTGTGTGGTGAAAATGCAGGCGGCGATGATGTGATGTGAACGCCACACCACGTACCACGAAGACTGACGGCCGCTGCGGTGTCAGCGAACTCAAATTAATGACTCTTAGCATGGATCAAAGACGGAAATGTCGACGTGTTCGTGTGTTCCAGGGTTGTGGGGCGACGATAACGCGGGCAATGGTCGTCAACGCGGCGCAACTGGCATCCTATTCACAGGCGAAACAACTCGTACTGAGCACAGGTGAGGTTCAACACACAAACACTAATCACAAACATAATACTCAGAAGTTCGGGTGCAGTAACACATCAAACGATGCACCGCAATAATCCGTGTGACGAGCAATGCTATCAATAGAACATTTCACTAATGATAGCTATCGTCGATAGTACACTGAAATATCGATATTAGCCATAGTTGGTAAAACAAATCACCAGGGGTGCATGTGTCACGGTAATACTAGAAATAAAAAATAATAATAAAATTTCTTCAACTATGTTTGCTCATTATATTGGTTTGTCCAACCTAACACCAACAAATGTTTACTAAATAAACCTAACACCAACAACCGCTCACTAAATAAACCTAACACCAACAACCGTTCACTAAATCAACCTAACACCAACAACCGTTCACTAAATCAACCTAACACCAACAACCGTTCACTAAATCAACCTAACACCAACAACCGTTCACTAAATCAACCTAACACCAACAACCGTTTACTAAGTCAACCTAACACCAACAACCGTTCACTAAATCAACCTAACACCAACAATCGTTTACTAAGTCAACCTAACACCAACAACCGTTCACTAAATTAACCTAACACCAACAACCGTTCACTAAATCAACCTAACACCAACAACCGTTCACTAAATCAATCTAACACCAACAACCGTTCACTAAATCAACCTAACACCAACAACCGTTCACTAAATCAACCTAACACCAACAACCGTTCACTAAATCAACCTAACACCAACAACCGTTCACTAAATCAACCTAACACCAACAACCGTTCACTAAGTCAACCTAACACCAACAACCGTTCACTGAATCAACCTAACACAAACAACCGTTCACTAAATCAACCTAACACCAACAACCGTTCACTAAATCAACCTAACACCAACAACCGTTCACTAAATCAACCTAACACCAACAACCGTTCACTAAATCAACATAACACCAACAACCGTTCACTAAATCAACCTAACACCAACAACCGTTCACTAAATCAACCTAACACCAACAACCGTTCACTAAATCAACCTAACACCAACAACCGTTCACTAATTCAACCTAACACCAACAACCGTTCACTGAATCAATGCCATTCACGGATTCAGCATGTTAAATGACCTACCTCCAGGCCACGATATAGCGCCATGTTAAATTACCTACTTCCAGGCCACGATATAGCGCCATGTTAAATGACCTACCTCCAGGCCACGATATAGCGCCATCCTTCAATTACGGTTTGGGACGGCTTTCGTGACTATTGGATGTTCCATAATACTATCGCAATACTTATGGAACTATCGCAGTAGTATTGTAATATTAATACAGCTGTCGCAACTCTATCGCAACAGTAAAACTATCTCCGACAGTCAGCCCTACTCTGAAGAAGACATATCAGACTGCGTTTTTACCGCCCCTTGTCGGTGTTTAAATGACAAAGCTATAATTCCAGTGTGTAGTTTGTTTTCGTGTGTAATTCGTGTCTTGTAAGAAGTTATGTCAACCGATTCATTTTCACGCGTAGGTTACTTCAGAGAAAACATATTGCTGCACTTCGTTGCCAGCATGATCAGTGGACTCGTTACAACCATAGCGTCCATGCCTGTCGACATCACCAAGACCAGGTGAGTCCGTGGATCACTCAAGTCTCCGACATATTGTAGCCTGCTTCCCGAACCACTAAGTCTCTTGCAGCATACAAACTACAAGAAGGATTACTAAGTACCTAGCTAACAAACTGCAGAAGGACTACTAGTTCCAATGTAGCCAACACATATACTATATAGAACGTAAGTCCACTGTAGTTACCCAACACACTGCAGGGTTGAAAATTAAGTGCCACTGCTATATGAACCACCAAGTCCGCGGTAGCTAAATAACCCACTGCTAGATTAACCAGTAAGTCCCATGTAGCTAGGGAACCACCCAATTAACAGTAGGTAGTATCATGGGGATCAGCTTTGCTAGTATTGTTTGTCTTGGCGGATCAGCAATATCACTGTGTGTAATTATTATGACGAGAAGCTGATAATCCTAAGCAGAAAATAACACTAACTCTGAAATTACTCGCCTGGAGGTTTAGAAAACAACCCACCCACAATTCTAATTCGAATGAAGAACACGACTCGCATTCATGGCGACTGTTTCAGGCTTCAGAACATGAAAGTTGTCGACGGGAAAGCGGAATACTCAGGAACTCTGGTGAGTTACGATACATGGGAAAGTAAGAATTTAATTAAATTACGCCAGCACAGCATACTATTGTCTACTTTGTATTACAATCGTTGCTGACCTGCCAAACGAAATTCTCACGACCAACATATGTACATCTGCGTTTTAATAACGTGTTCCTTTCCCTTAGGACGTATTCTACAAGGTCGTTCGACGGGAGGGCATACTGAGTCTGTGGAAGGGATTCACTCCCTACTATGCCCGTCTCGGTCCCCACACGGTCCTCACTTTCATCTTCCTTGAACAAGCGATGGCCATGTACCGCAAACACGTCCTGAAGGACGACAGCGGGGGTTCCAGCAGCCTGTAGAGTCACCGTACCACGTCTGCGTAAGTAGTTAGTGGAAGTTTCTGAGACCTCCTTATCGGTGGATCTAAACATCAAAGGCAAAACACCCTAATATCGCCCACCGCTAATGAGTGCGCGCAGCCAATCAGAGCGCAGTAGAGCACCCCCTGGCGGTCGCAGCCGAGCGCCTCGTAGTCGTGCGTAACCTAAGCGCCCCTAGCGACCGGAGGAGTAACGAACACGGACCTAGTTACGTGTATACCTAAGGGTCGTTAACCTAGTAAGGAGACGAACACAATCGTACGGTGCACACGTATTTTATTGAATACAACAAAGCGGCAGCAGCAGCAGTACAAACGAGGCGATCGTATGTGATTGGATACAACGAGTCGGGTATGATGAATATGAAGACGATGACGAGGCGACTTGCGAATGGTGACCATCGCGCCAGAGGTCGCGAACTTACGGGTGTCTCCACCGCGCCAGAGGTTCGAGGGCGAGCGACCACCGCGCCAGAGGCTCAGTATGATGCGTGATAGTACGGTATACCCTTTTTCAGCAGGTTAACCCAATCAAACACGCGACAATCGTTTGCTACTAAATCACTACCAAATGAATTGACGAAAGCCTTCATCGGTATGCCGTTACAACGAAGCACCAAATAAGCAATGCAGTATTGTCCGCACACGTTAGATAGAGGACTCTGAAGTCTCTTGGCATTGTGACTCCACTCGGAACAATGTTCGTTCAGGAACACGCGAAATGTGCCATGTAGCGGCGGTAGTCCGTACGAGCAGAAGTATTCACCGCGTCTGTCGGCATCCACGTAGAGAGCGATCCAATGTTGACCGGGTTTATCGCCGTCGTGAGTATTGCATACGAAAGCGAACGGGAAAGCATCGATCATCGTAGGCAGTCCGTCTTTGGGTACGACGTCGCGAACGATCGAACGAGTTCGTGCGTCTCTCGCCAGGAGACGTGCAATCTGGCTTGTCTCCATCAGAAATCGTAGATGACGTTCCTGCTCTTGTCGATTTCCAGCACCGATTCGAATTCTGCGTACACGACGACGTTGATGGTCTGTTGGAGCGCTGCAGCGAAATGCATCTCGATGCGCAGGTTGCCCTTTTGTACCAGATGGAAGCACGATCCATCACACGCGTCCGGGGTCAGGTCGAAACCAAAGAAGGTGTACCCATCACGGAAGTCGTCACGAGTCAGACCGTTCCCTTCGTCCTGTGATACCTTGCCAGTCGAGGTGAACAGGTTGAGGTAACTTCTGATGAATCGATTCTCATCGAAATTCGGCTGGAGTGGTTTGGAGGGTACCTGTCGACCATCCACGTAAACGGCGAGGAAGTTGACGTTGTTGTGCTTGGCGTGAAACGGGTTCTTCGCGTACGAACCGTTGTACGCGTCGTTGTCGATGCAGCATAGTACCAGACGTTTCGGTAGGGTACCGAGGAACAGGTTTTCGTGCGTGTGCGACATGGCCCCTGTGGGAATGGAATATACTTTGCAGTCGACGGAACGCAGCGGGTACTTGGCCGTGCCCTTGTCCAGTGCCTTGATGTGCGCAACCTGAACGGTCGGATTCAGTGTGGCTTTCCTCGCGAACATGGTGGCGTTGACGATGTGTACTTTATAATCGAGGTTGCCACCACCGGCCATGAGCGCGAACGTGTCCTTGCTTCGCACCAGTCGTATCTTGACGTCGACGCCGTTGAGCAGGTAACGATCTTGTAGGAACAGGTCCACGTGTAGTCGTCCCATCATGTCAACGACACGACTCTGCGTGACGTGCGCTCGCCGAGACACCAACCCTCGGTTCATTACGTCCTCGTCGACAATGTTGACGGCATCCATGCGACCGGCGGTGTCTTTGTACCACAGTTGACTCGTCAGTTGAGTCTCTTTGGCCTCGCTCCCATAACTCAAAAGCGTTTCGATATAGGCGCGATACGGGTACGTGTTTGTCGAAGGAGTCACGAGCGTACCGTTTAGGTAGACGTCGACTTGACTGAATAACGAATGCAACCAATTATTCACCGGAGCCACAGCGTTGTCGGGGTCGAGAGGTGTCCCGTTGCCTTTGGTTACCTTCGCTTGCACGTGCAGGTAGCTGCTGGCGAGATCCAGGTAAGTGTCTCCCGATCCGGGTAGCAAGAATTCTATGGGACCACCCGACTCGAGGGAGGCCATCGGTTGGTGTTCCACCCATTGCGCGTCTTCGATGCTGGTCTGGGTCGGCGGCACGCCGAAGAGATCGAGTTCGCTCTTGACCCCCTCGCAAGATTGTCTATGCACGAAAGCCATCGTCGAACACGTCACGTTCACGAATCGTCTGCGCTTTACGACGTCTTTTCACTGCACTGACCCGTCGCGGTGCCGTCGCGCGTTTTATACGTTTTTGCGGTCGCACGCCAGGAGTCGTCAACAGACCACGTATCAAATCTTTACCGGCATCGGTGGCGCGTCGTTTGGCCGCCGTTTTTATGTTCTGACCGGACATGACGTCGTCGGCTATGCGCAAGCCGGTCTTCAACGCCCCCTTTCCCAAAGCCACGGCTCCTCGCTTGATGAGTGGCATGGCGCTCCGAATCAGACCTCCGAACAGACTACCCAACCCGTGTCCTCGTTGCACTCTGGCACCGACAAAGTAGGGTAAAGCCCCTCCCGCTTGTCGGGTGTAATAATCGTTGTAATTCATTCTTCAGAACAGACCAGTCTTACGACGTCGAAAATGAAGCGTCACCGTCACCTTGCCGCGTTCGAATGGCACGGCATGCCCGGTATCGTCTCTTATATCGATTTCGATTGTTCCAAACTCCTTGCGCAACATGGGCAAGTACTGAACGTGCTCGAAATGTCTCGAGATCGTATGTCCGTGTTCGCCTTGTATCGGAACAATCCTCAACAGCGGTACGAGACTGTCGCCGACGACGCGCGATTCCACGACGTTCGTGTACACGTAGAGTGACTCGAACCCTTGCTTCATGTCCACCACGGAATCCCCTTCTTTCACGAAGGTGTACACCTCTCCATCACCATCTAGCGGCACGTGACTTTCAGGACTACGGATGGTCCTTGCGTCGAGACCTAGTATGACTCCCATAGAACCCTGGGTTGTGAATTCGGTACTCGGTGACATGCGTACGGATACTTTTTGAGTGATGTCGCTGTAGCTTAATTTCACTCTTTGACGTACCGCGATACCCGCTAGCGAGCGGTTGATGGCTCGTATGAGTTTACGAGTTCCGTCGTAATATCCCGTTGCTATGCCTCCAACAGAATGACCATCGCTAGAGCTTTCCGAGAGGAAGAACCAGGAATCCTTCTCTCTGACATTGTACCAATCGTGCGGGTACTGGATCTCCACCAACCCACATTCCCATTCGCCGGACAGACTGATGCGTTGCGGTAAGGACGTGACGTAATGGGTCAACGTGTTGTCGGGATGCAGGTGCATCGACGCATTGCTAGGCAACGTCAGGTAGAAATCAGCCGTCATCGCGTTTCACGGATGGATTGGGTAGCAGGTAGCCCAACGAACTACTCAACAGGGCCGTCCAAAGATTAGAGTCGGTGTGACCGGTTGTCAGATTGTAGATGCTGACCGCGATGATCGTGTACAAGACGACGACCTGACACAAGAACACGATTTCCGTCTTGGGACAATCGGTGCCGAAGAGGTGCCAACGCGATGCAACAACCTCGTTGTCGTTGTCGTCCGTAACGTCTATCCCTTCGTTGTCTTCTTCGACGATGGACATCGTTGGAATGAGGAGTCGACCGGCGCGTAACTACTCTTTATACCGAACGAGCGCCTTGGCATCGATCCAGCTGTTGAACGAAGTGGGGTAGCCGTACCATTTGACTAACGCCTCCGTTCGTTTTCCCACCTTCCGTCGCTGCAGCACCGATTCCACGCGGTACAGTTTATCTTTCGAGACCAATACTTTCTGCAGTTCCGGTTCGTAGAAGGTTCCGTCCAGCACCTCACCGAGATCGTCGACCAAACGGTACACGGGTGGATCGGAGGCGTGAACTTCGCGTATCGTGAAGAGCTCCTCGCTCCAATTTGCCATGTACCCTTTCTCGAACCGCCGCTTCGCTTTGCTGATGCGCACGCGATCATCCACCTTGAACTTTAGTACACCCTTACCATCGTGACCGTACAAGCGCTGCCACACCTCCTCTTGATTCGCCGCGTTCACTTGCGAAGGGGCCATGCCTATGCTTCGATGATAGGTGTCGTTGTACGACTGCACAAAATCCTGTAGCGCGTCGATGTACCGCACCGTCTGATATTTCGTAAAATATCGCCACATACGCGTCTTCAGCGTTCTGTTGAACCTTTCGACGATACTCGCCTTGGTCTCCTCGTTATGAGTGGAAAAATGATGGACACCGTGCTCCTTCAACAAACGCCTCACGGATCTGTTGAGGAACTCCAAACCTTTGTCTGTTTGCAAGGTTGTAGGCGCAATGTTGACCAACAATCCTTTCAATGCCATCACCAGAGACGACGCCGACTTGTTTTTCAGAGGAATGCACCAGGCCCGTTTTGAAAAGACGTCGATCACCGTCAACAGAAACACGTATCCGTCGTTGTCTTTTTTCAGTTTTGACAAGTCGACGAGATCGGCCTGCCACTGGTGGTTGCGTCCACCCACGATGACACGTCGTCTCTTGAATCGAATTCTCACCGGTTTGTGTAAGGTGTACGCGTCTTGTTCCGACAACCATTGCTTGACGGCTTTCACTGGTGCGCGCGTGACACGTCTCAGTGCGTTGACCCCACCATAACTTCCGACGCGTTTCGGATCGAAGTAGACGCGTTTGAGTGATTCTTCGACTCTACGTCCCATGGTTTGCACCACACGACTAGAGGAGACGAACTGAGGTAATATCTTGCGACGAGTGCGATAATGTATAGTAGGATACAAAACAGTACTCCCACGAATATAGGTCGATATCCTACCATCGAAGTAGCGGCAAGACTTTTTTTCGCGAGCGGGTAGTAGTCAGCGGTCATGTACAGCCCGAGACAAACACTCCTGTCAGTGGGTAGTAGTCGGCGGACTTGTACAGTACTCCTAGGACTACCAAGCGATATGTGTCCACTATCGATACCATGGTTAACTGTTGAATCGTCGTAGCGCACAACTCTTTTAAAACGACTCCCAACCATCCAGTGACGGCAACCGACGATGACGTTTTTTTCGAGGACTTTTGGACTGTTCCACTTGCCAACGACTATAGGGGGTCCAACGCGGTAACGGACGATTTCTGGGTGTCACCGCCACAGGTGTTGCCGTTGCCGCCTGTCGTATGTAGCGTCTCCGTTCGACGTTACCGATCAATTCCATGGGTAGGTTGATACGTTTGAGCTGCTGCGCGAACGCTTGCCATCCTACAGGATCGCTCTTTCTTCTTTTTCGCAATACATCGTTCACGAGATCCACCATGTTACTTCCAGGCAACGGCGTACCGTCGTGTAACAATTCGCCTCGATCGGTCCACGAGAGCTGGGTTTTGAGACGATCTATCAACTTCTTGACCTTAACCTTCATGGTCTTTGGAACGCTGTCCACGATGTCGGCCTCTACGGCAGAGGGAGCTGCTGTTGCTGGTGCTACTGCCGGCTTTTCCGGTGTCGCTGTTTCTGTCGTTGCATCATCGTTCACTACAACCACTCGTGTCGGCTGTTTGTCGCGTCGATCGGACAAGTGGTTGTATCGCTGTAACACCTGATTGTACAGTTTCACTTTGTCCCCATCGTTTAGGTCTTTTTGATCGAGAATGGAGGTCATCTCGGCGTCGAGTCCTTGCATGACCTTACCAACAGTGTCTGTAGGAGGTGGTGGTGATCGAAGGGTCTCCAACAATCGTGGATCCACCAAGGCCATTTTTCGCGCGTGCTCCATCTACGCGAGCACCTGTCTGAGCAAGGGAAGAATCACCGAACCTGCCAACGGAGCTAGTAAAGCCGATAGGAAACCACCGGTCTGTTCTTGTAGGATGTGTCTCCTCCTCGCGATGGGCAACCGTCTCTTAGCCAACTCGCGCAGTTCTTTCCTGTATTTTTTCAACCGCCTTCTATGTGTCGGAGTCAACGGAACGTTCCCTTTCAAGATGTTGTAGGCACACTCGGCCAGAGCGCAAATGAGATCGGCGTCGGCGTTGGCGAGGATGGCTCTTCTCAATTTGTTGTTTTTGTATCTATTCAGCGCCTGTATACACAGGATGTGTCTTTTCACCAGTTCGGACATCGTGCGAATGAAGACTCGAACCAGCGCTCAGCGTTTTTATACCTTCGGTAAGTAGACGTACTGAACACCGTCGTCTGGAAAAATGGTCGTGCGTAGACGCATGTCCTCGGGCGTGTCCTGTTTGAGATCGACCAATAGATAGCCATAAGGTACCGCCGTTGCGTCTTTAAACGCCTCTTGCACGAATTTGACACGACCCGGATACATTTGTCGTGCCAAGTGTGTTATCTGCGACGTGTCACGGGGATTCTTGAACACCACCATGTATTGAGCGTTCAGGCTGATGGTGCGACTCTCTTTGTTTTTAGGAAACAGGTTCTGTACGAGATACAGCACGGACGTGTTCCTGTGGTGACTTTTTTTGGTGAACAAGGTCGTGACCCGTTCGTCCGTTTCTGCCATGAGATCGTCTATGACGATGAGGTTCCTCGTTGTCGGATCGAACATGGCTGCAGTCGGTAACCCTTCCTCGAATCGCACGTGACCCAAGTCCGTCGTTGCGTAAGCCTCTTGCCATTCTCCGTAACACCACGTTATCTGTTCGGGCGGTGGATCGATCATCGCAGCGGCGTGACGCAACATACGCGTCACGAAAGTACTCTTGCCGCATCCCGTCGGTCCGGCGACGATGCACGTGAAGGGGTGTTTCCATCGGGCATCCATGATTGCGTATGAAACGAGTGCAGCGTGCATCGCCTTTTCTATACGTCCACCGGACCCGTGGTCACCCCATCCTCGTGCACCACGCGTTTGGCGTAAAAGTAGGTGAGTGCATCCCGTACCTGCACGTACGTCATCACGATAGATTTATGCACCCGGAAACCACGGTTCGATCCACCTCCGCTCCGACGGTTGGTGAGCACCGCCAGGAACGCGTCCTTGTCGATGGTGTTGTGCCGTTTGTTCAGTCCTTTGGTGCTGTACTTGTCGGTGGCTCCGAAACAATAGTACGTCTTGCTACACAACCCCACGAACCCGACACCGGACCACTCGACCTTGAACAGACCCGGTGTCCTCTTGTCAAACGCTCTTCGCACCTTACAGCACGCCTCGTCTCCCACCCACGGTCGATTGGCGAGGCGACAGCGCACGTAGTCGTTGCGATGATCGTCGCAACATTCGGACGGGAACCATTCGGAACGATGTCGGAAATAATGTTCTCGTAGTGCTGGGGTCACGAGGTCATCGACGGACTCACCGGCCAAGGCTACATAGGCACTATCTGTATCCATCTCGCAGTACTCGAACAGAGGGCGCTCCACGTATCTGATGATGAAGTCGTAATAGAACTGCAACATGCGCATCTTGGCGTACTGCAGAACGAAGAATCCCACGTGTACGGGTAGGGTGTACTTGACGATTTTCTTGTTCAACTCTATCTCGTACGCATCGTCGACGACGATATCGAGTTGTCGGAACCGTTTATCGTTGACCAGGAGCGATGCCGCCTTCTCCGTGCAGTAGCTGACGTCGCGATGTCGATCAACGTTGGTGATGGTCTTTCCGTAGCCCGAGTTCCCCAGCAACTTCATGGTGTCCGCGATGATGGTCTTGTCTCGGTGGACGTCACCCTCGCGTCGGGCCTTGGACACTGCATCGCCGAACCGTCGGAAACACGGAATAGGATCGTATTCGATGACCTGGTACACGTGCAGCACCTCGAGACCGTGGTCCAGATACCATCGCAGCAGTGGCGTTGCGAGCAGTATCTTATCACCGCAATAACTACCCACGAGCATGCGTCTCGGAGTCTTCATTATGTCGTGCTCTTCGGCGTATCGGCGCATGAACGGACCGAGATCCTCGCGTATCAGACTGATGTTCTTGAACACGGGCTGCATCTCGGCAAAGTGCGCGCGCAATTCTTCCGGTACGCGAATGTCACACTCGATCATGCCGAACACGGTTCCTGCACGCACCCCGTTCAGGATCTGTTGCGACGTCATGGTCCAGCGCACGTGTCGACGTCGGGGTAATGCAGCATCCAGACACTTGCGTACGGCCGGGGTTCGTCGCATCTCTTTCCACTCGCATTCCCACAACTCGATGACTGTGACAAAGTGTCGTAGGTAGGCGGTGGTCTTTCGGGTCTCGGCGAGCAGTTCCGCCATTGGTCTCCCGTTGACGGCGTTCACCTCGTCACGGTTGCACGAGCATCCGTGGAAGTAGCACCCTTGGAACTGATAAGCCGTCTTCGTCTCGCTGCACCATCCGTCCACCCGATGTTTGCCTATTCTCTTCTCTCGTCCGTTGATCTGATGCCGTATGGGACGTCCCGTGCGTTCGGATTCCCACGTCAACCATTCTCCAGCCATCTGTCCGTACAGCTGCGCCGATTCGGGGCGGAAGTCCTTCTCTGCTCGTCGTCGCGTGTACCATCCCATAGGCATGTCTTGCATGAGCGACCACAGGTACAGTGCGTTCGCATCGTATCCGACGATCGATCGACAAGGACGAGCCGCCTCTCCGTACTCGTTCTGACGTAGCGTCGTGACCCCTTTCTCGTGATAGCGATGAAAGATGATCGAAGGCCCGCCTACAATATTCTCTTTGACGAGGTCGTGCAGGTCTTTATTCTTCTCGTTGAAGATGGTAAAGTAGGTCTTCTCTGGAAGGTCGTTGAACAGGTACAGCAGGGTCAGACCAGGTACGCTGATACCTTGCTTGAACATGTCTATTCCACGTTGTCGATAGAACGTACACTGTCTGCTGATGGCCTGTAGAAAGGGAACCACGTCCCTGTTGTTGTACCAGACGAGAAAGTCGCGCAACGTCGTCATGCCATTGACGCGCCAGGCCTCCTGACAACTGGCGTAATCCTCGTCTGAAATACCTTCGTTCTTCAGTCGACTGAAGAAGGCCTCTTTCGGCGGAAGAGCGGTGTCGTCGAGTCTCTCCAGCCGGTCCATGTACTCGTACGGGAAATGACCTTTCGTCACCTCGCATCCGTACGCTTTCAGATACTTGTCGTAGCTGAACCCGGGGGCTATGTAGTTGATCATATCGAGGAATTTCAGTTGATCCGTCGAAAGACACATGAAAGTGTTGTTGCGTTTGATGACGAACATTGACCCGACGCCGTCGTTCTCGTCTTTCTTGTTGCCCTCCTGCTCCCTCTCGTCCTCGTTCACGACCTCGTCTTCGGCTTGTTCCTCGGTCTGTGAGGTCGTCAGGAAGTATGGTATGAGGAACTGTTTGATGGCATTGAGATCATACTTCCCCGAATTGAATCCGATGACAGGTAACTGACGCATCCATCCATACAGTTGTCCCATCAGCGTTTTGTACGGATTGGTTGTCGGTCGAGCTTTCTTCTCGGTGGCCTCCCGTGCAGTTGCCTCCCGTGCAGTCGCCTCACATTCGTCCCATTTCGTCAGCTCTTCGGCAAGTTGTTCCAACACATGATCGTATGAGCCTTTTATCTTGTCGTACGCGACCTCGCTCATCGATTGCAGGATAGTCATCATGTTGCTCACCAACTTGTTGGTGTCTCCATCCGTGACGATGCATGTAACCTGTTCGTGTCCGGGTACGTTGGATGCCACGCTGACGCTCAGCGGGACGTGACGCGCAACCCAGTGAACCTGGGCACTGTCAGACGGAAGGTGTTCGGTGTCGAACCAACACTCGAAGTCGAAGGTGGCTCGGTACGGATAGTACTGCAACGCTTCGGCCACTCGGATGTTCTCGTCTGCCAGACGTTCGAACACCGATGGAGTCGAATGGTACACGCCACCAGGATAGACTCGGCGCACACCCCCCGTACACGTGCTCTCGTGGTTGCGTAAACTCCATGCGTCTTTCCACAACGAGTCCCCACACTTCCGACATCTGTACGAGTGACAGTACATACGTCTATCCTGGATGAGGGAAAAATGTGTCCCGTGAAGATTGAGGTAGAGTGTGTCCGGGTACTTACATACCGAGCGCCGAACGAGTTCTGCAGTTGCCTTTCCATCCTCTCCATCCGGTGGTACGAGACTGTACACGCACACATTCGTTTGGAACGTGGTCTCTACACGATAGAGGTCGTCCATCGTGACCCCGGCAAATGCTGTCATGGGTACGCCGTCTTGGGCGTAAGTCTCGTACAGCGTCTTCACAGCTGGTTCCAATCGACGCCTGTCACATCCGCGATGCAGGGCCAGACATCGGAAGAGACACAGGTTGTCACTGTACCGCTTGGCATGGATGGGCTCCTTTTCCAATCCGATGACGGCTTTGTTCTTCTTGATGTACATTGGAAGGTCGGCCATTCCTACACATCCTATCGGGTGTTCGATGATGCGGTTGACGAAAAATGTGACATTGGTCACGAGTTCGCACACCCACGCCGAATCCGGTCTTTGATTGATGGCCCATTGCAAGACGTCGGTTTCTCGGATGCGTTCGAGGAAGGCATCAAAGTCCTTGCTGTTGGTGATGAGACTGGGCTCGTCCAGGTAGCGTCCACAGCAGTTGCACGAGGAATGATAGTACTTGTATTGACCCGTGTTCTTGTTCCTCAGAATGAACCCGTAACTGAGGTTAATCTTGAAAGCGTTGGTTTGTTCCTGGAACACGTTCTTCAACGACGGCTCTAGAACGATCGTATCTAGCGTCGTTAATCTATGATCGTACCTGCACTGCAGAGGACCTCTCGTCACACGTGTCCGTATGGCCGACCAGTGCGCTCGTACGACATCTAACAGTTCCGTCGACAGGTTGTCGGCGAATGGGAGTCGAGCAGGTGGGTCGATGGGGTCTTCGTCGGTAACGAGTGGATGGTGGGGTGTGGTGGCTTCCCTGATTGATCTCTTCGGCGATGGTGGCTTCGTGCCGCCGTCGTCGGCGGTACACCTTTGTCGTGCGTGTCTTGTCAGGGCATCGCGCCTAGTGAACGTCATTGCACATTTCGCACATGTGTACACTGTGGTCTGTTTTCTATTACTGCTACTGCTACTGCTACTGCTAAGACGACATACGGACCTCACATGTTGTTGCAGATCGTCCCATCTCTCAAACGTTGCATCGCATTTACACGAATATTTCGCTCGCTTTGCCTGGTCGCTAGGTGGTACCTCTAGTGGCTGCGCCACCGTATACGTGTGTTCGGTCACTGCCGGTGTTGCATGACTCGCTAGGTGATGTTTTAGCGCTGCATACGTGTCGAGCACCTGTCCGCAGTGACGACATTGGTGACGTTTCATGGTGCTATACGTGTCTACAACTGAGAGACAGCGGTCCTTAGTACAGCTATATAGTACGTGTGGTAGTGGTGGTGGTGGTGGTGGTGGTTGGTGCCTGGTAATTGGTGAAGGGTGCCTGGTACTTGGTGAAGGGTTATGACCTAAGGTGTGATCCTGTGGTATTGGCTACTGTGTGTCCGATATCGATGGCTACGGGTTCTCTTTCAACTATGTAGACCGTGGCAACACCACTGACAACACGTTTCAATCATTGTATGACTTTTTATTGAGTATATACTGACATAGACATATACACGGTTAGACTTATATAAGTACTATGATGACTTTACGGTTTGTGGGATTGTTCCATCCACGACAGTGACCCTAGCTTACGATCGATTATCGACACGCCAGTGGCTAGTAACATGTTTATTAACTTGTGGGCTTTTACACCGCGACAGAGGTTACGTACAATGATGTTGATGAATACTATATATAAGTCTAACCGTGTATATATATATATATATATATATATATATATATATATATATATATATATATATATATATATATATAGACATTACTCTATGTCATACAACTACAAGCATACATATAACACTGTTCTACAGTGTCCCTATTGTTTTCTAACCATATAGTCTATCAATATCTTTAATAAGGCGCGTTTTGCTCGTCTCCGCATTTCTATCGGTAGCATAGGTGCTTCGTCATACCCGTCTTCCTCATCCTCCTCCACCTCCTACAGCAACAACACATTAATATTCATCACCAACTACTACTACTACTACTACTACTACTACTACTACTACTGCTATTACTACTGTTCATATACCGTGGTTACTACTACTACTATTACTACTACTACTACTACTACTACTACTGTTCACGGCTGTCGACGGATAGCGCAACGCACATACTTTATTATTATGTTTTGATATGGTGCCGCCAGCATGGTGACTGCTAGTGATCTGCACACATCCACAGTTACTTCTTCTACTGTGGATGGAGCGGATGCTCTCCACTGCGCCACTATCACGCCGGCAATGTTGTGCTGCATGTCTAAGAAACACACCTTTCTCGCATCTTCTTCTTCTTTTTCTTCTTCTTCTTTGGTCGACGTCGACCGCTTCGGGTCCTCGATGGTCGACGACGACGACGGCGAGTCCTCGGCGGTCGACGTCGACTGCGTGATCATCATCGGGTGTGTTATGGTGCGTTGGTCTGGTATCCGGGTCTGTCTGCCGTCTGGTGTTACCACGACAGTTTCATCAGGGAATACATAGATTGTAGGTGGTGATGCTGATGATACCCTCTCCACTTGCGTGCTTGGTATCAGTGGTGGTGAAGCAGGACTGAATGTGAAGTCCTTGTCGTCGTCCTCCTGAGCGGGGGATGAGGCGATCGCATCCTCATCCACATCGTCGTAGTAATGAGGGGGGGTTCTGATGATGAACCCATCGTCCGACTCCGACTCCGACTCCGAGTCCGACAACTCCACCGGTCCCCACGGTAGCTCCGCCAACTCCTGCTCCTGGTTGCTGTAAAACGGCGGTGTGACGTAAGCAACATCATCATCATCATCATCATCGTCATCGGACGTTAGGGTTTCGTATGGTGGTGAGTCACAGCGGTGCTTCACCGCTCTGGTGTCTCCATCTGTCTGGGTTGTGTGTTGACGTTTCTTCCACAATGGCGTCCCCTCTTCCTCGTCATCACCGTCATACATGTCAGTCAGCTGACGTTTGTCCGCCTTCTTCTTCAGCTGCGGTAGACCAGTGATCTGTTGAATAGAAAGAACTAGTTACATTCGGTATATTCCTCCGCGTCGCCCTGTCTTTCGTTGTATTGGGCGTACATACTCTTTCTAACCATTTCTGTCACTTGGTTACGCCATTGCATGGTCCCACACGTTGCGATGACATCTATCGATAGCCACCGCAAGACGTGCATGACCATGCTAGACGATGGTACGTACCGCTCCTTATTATCCTTTAAATTCATTATGCGTTCCACCTCGTCACTGGCATATCGCACGCTGGCGACCTCTAGCGCCTTATAGAAGTTATTTTCATTCGTCATGGCTTCGGATCGATCCCGTATCCTATCTAAACCACTCACCGTAGCCTCCATGTCATCGCTACTGTTACTGCTACCCTGTGACGCACTATATTCCCCCTCATCATCATCTGATATTATAATTAATGATGGCGGTGAACAGCTGTCCCCCGAGGAGGAGAATAGTATCTCCGAACTATTAGCATGTAACCATTCCATTACCTTAGCGCGTTCCTCACTGTCGATGACGTCACTGCTTCCGGTCGCCACTGCAGCAGCTGCAGAAGCGACGGTAGCGGCAGCCTGTCAACAGATTGATTCACACTGTCACTACTTCCAAGTCTGCCACCGTGTAATTTACATACTGCCCCACCACGCGTTTCCTAATGGTCACCATGACCTGGGCCCCCCGCAACATGTCCAGTGCTGCATACCGCTCGGCGTCTGACTTCATGTTCATGTAATCGTTAGCCGTGAATCCCAACACCTGGACAGCCTTGACATTAAATAGTGTTGCCCAAATTTCATTTCCGATGGCGTCTTGTAGGAGTATACGCAAAGCGAACTGATACACTACGCCACGCTGCCATCGATGGATCGGACACACAAAGCCATTGTTTTCGGGACTCACACGTTTGTTACACTGCTGACATGACTGATATACGATATATTTATCTTGTACAGCGCATTGTACTATGGTCAACGGCCGTCTAAATATATAAGAACCATTACATACCCCCTTCTCAAGTTGGCTCACTGTCAACATCATATCGTCTTGGTGGGCGGCCATTTCGTTCTCTGTTGATGCTAAGTCTCGACGTGTGCTGTGGATGATCGGAGTGTGGTTGTGTGCCTCGTTCACTCTGCGTTGGGTTTATATACACCTCCAACTGTCTATGGCGCACTTTCTTATCACCGACCCTTGGTCGCGCGCGTGATGTTCCTATTGTACGCTGCTGGATGTAGGTTATCTCACTGTACTATGTTCACCGACCTTGTGACCGTCTCGCGTTACGTTTGGCCCCCGGTTCGCTATGGGGAGATTCTGATACATTCTCAGTTATCATTAATAGTAATTTAACTAATGTGACATCACTGTATGTACCAGACTGCATATAGGTAACTAAATCATGAATACATTGAACCAGTCGTGTCTCACAATACAACCGAGACCAAGAATCATATTGATGATAATATAATATATTTTGTGAATGTTCATGTTTTGTCAACCAATGTTGAAATATTTGGGTTAATGATTGTGCAATTTCAACAGCCAACTTTTTTCTGACTCTCGGGGTGATATTATCTGTTCCCTTTTCTTTCCAGTGCGTGTGACCAGCATATTTTCACTGATATGTGCTTTCAATGTTAAATTCTCTATCCCACACACACGTATCCTGCACACATAGAAATTGGATCGTTAACTGTTACCACCTTTGAACTTTATAGGACGATACATACTGACTTTGTGATGTTAAAATGTACATGCATCGTATTAAATACACGACGTTATATAGTATAGTGCTCTCTGAGTACTTCTAACCCTACTTTTGATGTATGTACTGTGTCAGACATGTAACAGTTCTCAGAAACGTTTATCAGGTTTACGACTCGACCGCGATGTCTCTATTATCCACCGGGTACACTGAATTGTACTCTACCCGATCGTACGATCGTCTCGCGTTACGTCTGACCAGCGTTCTCCGAAGCTACGTCAGTTGTCGTCTATTTCTAGCCTGGTATATAAGAGTGTTGAGACCCGTCGTGTCGATATCTCAGCAACTCTCAAAATGTCTATGACGATGCCTGCAGCCATGGTCGGAGTGATGACTGACATATTGGTTGTCCTAACACTACTAGACGACGCATTGTTGGTGTTACTGGACCGTGCGTGAGTATATATAATGCTACTATACAGTAACGATGTTTGAATGCATGTTCACCTTATATACTGTTCTATAATTCCCCGTGTGCATGTCTCACTGTAAAAACACTCCCCCAGCTTCACTGCTAGTTGACGTCGAATTCCGTATGTATCGGATATATATATATATATGATGGATACACTATGCATCTCACTCTGGTTTTGTCGTTTCCTTGCAGAGTTCATCGTAAGCTATGGCCTATGATAATGATGGAAATGGAAGGAATTACCCTAGAACGACGGAGAATGGCCAACGAGTCATGTCCCAATTCTACGCTCGTTGTGAAGGATCGGGAATCGGAAAGTTGGGATGAGGAGTGCGACATCCCCGCTGCATTCCTCGACCACGGTTCAAGGAAGACCGTCGTCAAACAACTAGGTGACGTCACACCGTTAATTCACGCCGTTGATGTCGTTACATCCACCCCCATCACCCACCCCCAACGTCCGACCAAGCTCATCGACCGGCGTGGGAAGTCGCTGCCTCTACTCCCACTGAATGTTCGGTTCCGACGCAGTCTCCTGTCGGCATTCAATGCGACAGTGTGAACTATACTTTTATAATGAACTATACTTTTTATCATTGGACTGTATCTACATATTTTAAACACTATATACTTTCTTCTACATTTTAATTATGACATGAACAATTACATATATATATATATATATATATATATATATATATATATACTTTTCCTTATATGTACAATTGCGCTGTTTTAAATATATACAAGATTTGTCGGCATTTCTAACTACGCTACGAAAACACCGATGGCCACATTTAACTCTGCTAAAATTTCTTAACTGAGCGGTCAGATTTCCCGACACAGTCTGCTGACAGCATTCAATGCGACAGCGCGAACTATACTTTTATAATTGCTATATTCATTGGATTGTATCTACATATTTTAAACACTATATACTTTCTTCTACATTTCAATTATGACATGAAAAAAATTACATATATATATATATATATATATATATATATACATTTCCTTATATGTACAATTGCGCTGTTTTAAATATATAAAAGATTTGTCGGCATTTCTAACTACGCTACGAAAACACCGATGGCCGCATTTAATTCTGCTAAAATTTTCTGAGCGGTCAGATTTCCATCATCCAGCGAATAAAATGTTCGTATGCACGTAGGCTACATAATAAATATTACATAATCGCATTATATTTAAAAGTTTTCATTTTATGACGTCTTATGTCCCACCGTCTATATACTGGCTACAATATGCCTAACTGCACTTGCAACACTATCGCTGTGTTTTCATTAATACGATCGGGTTGTCGGCATTTCTAACTACGCTACGAAAACACCGATGGCTGCATTTAATTCTGCTAAAATTTTCTGAGCGGTCAGATTTCCATCATCCAGCGAATAAAATGTTCGTATGCACGTAGGCTACATAATAAATATTACATAATCGCATTATATTTAAAAGTTTTCATTTTATGACGTCTTATGTCCCACCGTCTATATACTGGCTACAATATGCCTAACTGCACTTGCAACACTATCGCTGTGTTTTCATTGATACGATTGGGTTCACTACAACATCCTGATTAGCGTCCTTTGATCTCGCACTATGACTCACAGCTGGATAAACGCTTCGGCTTACAGTTAACTCCAGTCGTTCGGGCGTCCAGTTAGTATTAGCTCAACACTCGGACTGGTCACTCCGTTCGGGTTCAGGTTATGGTCGGGTGTGGTGGTGGGTGGGTGGGTGGGTGGGTGGGTGATATTACGTGTATTTTCTTTGTTCCTATGTCCACCATCGATGACTAGTGGTCAATATTCATTCCTCCTCCGGTCCCTAGGGGCGCTTAGGTTACGCCTTTGATGTTTAGATCCACCGATAAGGAGGTCTCAGAAACTTCCACTAACTACTTGCGTACATCGGTATTTGGCATGCAGCCTGCAGCATGGCTCAGCGTTTCCACGCGCACATTCCAGTGTTGGCAGGGGATATGACGACGAAGGTGATTAGACAATTCGCCAAAGGATGAGAACATCAAGGAAACACCTTATTTTAGTATAATCCCCGCCTCTACGCAACCACTGTCTATCTAAACCCGAACGACAGGCATTGAATCGATTAAAACACTGACAATCTAATAGGCAATATTAGCCTGTCCTGTGTCTAATGATCAGGAACGAGTGACGCCAGAACATCGAGTTTACCTAACATCATCTTGTAGAAGAAACAAAAAATACTAATTTGTCAGTTCCTGAAACAACGCGATCACACAGTTAACGCTTTAAAATCTTAAGACAAACTGCAACAGAAAACAAGGCGTCAGGCTACAAATAAAGGAAACGAAAACCGGAAGTGTTAGTCTTGTTATTTTGTTATTGACAAGCGACGGAAACAAAGAGAAGGAATGTTTGGCGCATTTAACCAAATGGCGCGGTTTCTGTATGCATTCATTTAATGTGCCCCGCAGTTTCTCAACATCGATGAAGTCCTTGAATGAGCAGAGAAACATACACACGTACCATTGCGAGTGAGGCACAAAACGACACGTGTCTCTACCAGAGCGAAGCTTTGGTTGTAATCACCGCTCAGGGAAGTTGATCCATTGCCACGGGTTACCACAAACAGTGTACAAACGATATTGTATACACTCGCTATGTACGAACACATACAAGAGTTAAATTTTACATATTCATACATATGCAACACATATGAGTTAGTATAAAGCATAGTATTCAGAACATACACAGATTCTCCGAATTAACACGTATACAGTTGTATATGCCAGTAACACATTATTCCCCTGCATGTTCTGTACAAATATAAGTAACTTTTGTGGCGCATCATGAAATATATTACTGATTTAATATGCAAATGTACAACGCTAATACTGAGCCAATACAACCTGCTTACAGGCCATGCAGAAATGTGTGCACAATTGGCAGGCTTTAGACCCATGTATATATACCAGTAACACGTGAACACAACAATATTCTCCTGCATGTTCTGTACAAATATAAGTAACTGTGTGTGGCGCATCATGGAATATATTACTGATTTATATATTTATATATTAATGATTTAATATGCAACTGTACAACGTTAATAGCAGCCATGACTTCACATTATGTCCACCACGAACCAGTGTTCGTTATAGAATCAGGTATGCTGTAGCATTAACGACAATTGTTACTACATATGTATATTCTATAAATAAAATACTAAATATAAATAAGTGCGTAATGCAGCAACGAGACAACTGTAAATACTAAATACAACATCCGCAACAGGCTGTGCAATTCTATCAAAAGGAAACAGTAGCTATGAATTTATATTATTACACAATAAACACATAGATTGTCCTCACATGACGACTATCAGTTTCCCCGTAGTAAAATAGCTGGCTGTCTAACATCAGATAGAGTTCAAATACATCAAAACATTTGATCTTTTGTTACTTTTAATTTTTGTCAAATACAAACAAACATATCAAAACAAAAAAACATTTCAAGCAATATGCATTGTTATTGACACATCCAAAGTAGTTGAAACACCCACAACGTTTAAGTTAGTTCTGCAAGTACCAATAATAATGGCCTAATTGCACGGGATAATTATTGGCCTTTTAAATGCCCTAGAAATTGGCAAATTTCAAAGCGAGGACCTACTCTTGGTATATTATCCACACATGACAAATTACTTTCCTCAATTACATATCATTATGTTATATTATGTATATAAACCTGCACAGAAAATCAACAATATGCAAACAACTATTTTATTTCTGAAATACATCCATGATATAGTTCTGAGTTAAATCTATAATTCCTAACACTTTTAATAAATACACACGTATTTGACCCGCATCTGTGCAAACATACATGATTCAAGTTCCCGGATGCCAATTCACTGCATTTAATGTGTTTAATGGAACAAAATCAACAACAAATCAACAACTAATCTTGCACAAAAGGTGACCCCATAATTTCCTGAGCTGGATTTTCAAATCCCAATGACAACCAACACACCCAATCTGGTACATCATACCCTGCAGTATATATACGCCATGGCAATATTTCCAATCTTAGTAACAGCAAAATTACTTGGCATGTGTACACCAGCAACAGACACGTGAATCTCTACCAATGCAACACAACAAAGAACACTTCTACTGCGCCAAAATCATCGGGAACCCAATTACAGAGCTCGTCAAAAGCAAAGGATTAGGCAGCCTCTAATTAGTTTTCGAGTCTGCAACAGTTGAACGAGAATGCTGATGACGATAAGCGAGGTCAAAAGGCGATGCCAAAATGTTATATTTCCCACTGATTTAATGCTAACATGGGATCAAGTTACACGGAAAAAGCCCTAAATCTGGCATTGGTCTTAACTCTGGGAACAAAAAACAGAACATAACTAGATGGTCGAGGGTGGCTAAGTTTTCTTGCTGGAGTGAGTGGCGAATATAAATGTGGTCATTGCCTAGATGAAAGGGCTTGAATCTTTCATATATTGTACAGATTTTTTAAATGATGCGATATCGGACAGTGAACCAATACAGAGATTTCCCCATTAGGTATTAGGAATACAACACACATTCAAACAATTCAAAAAATGTAAAATAATGGAAGTAACCCCACCTGTTAATAAGACCAAGCTTCAAATATAAACATGCAAGTGACAATACTGCTACATTATCTGCTATCTCTATATTCTCTACTGATGCTCGTGTTGTTCCTGTGATCGATAACCAGCCAATCACAGACGTAACTGACATCAAGTGCGGCTTCAACGAATATGTTCATGGTTGCTAGGCAACAGGTAGCAGGCTTGGTGAAAATTTGTAATAGTTAATTGTCTTGGTGTGTTTGACCACCTCGAGACAACAGTTAATCACAGATGCAAGTTATGTTTCAGCAGCTTCCGTTTGAAGTTGACCATAGAAATCCGCGCACACTGACGGGTAACAACGCAACCGACGTCATGGCAGCCAAGTGGAGTGATAATGCGGTCATTTGTCTCCAACATCTCGTGCAACAATCCAACCTACATGATCACTGCACCAATATTATCCCCACATGACCACTTATTCTCCTACTTGTCTCCCTACAAGCTGCTTCGAACGGCGCCAGTTTCTTTTAGCACCACTTGACTGTAGAATTTGTTCATCTGCTCAAGGAAGATGAATGTGAGGACGGTATGTGGCCCAATTCGTGCATAATATGGGGTGAAACCTTTCCACAGGCTGAAGAACCCCTCACCGCGTACAACCCTTCTCAGGACATCCTGCAAGAAAACAAGTTTGCATTATTAATTGGATTACGATATCGTTATATTTTCATCAACTTTACAATTGGAGAGGTCATTACAATAGATTGAATTTTAGAAACTAGTATAATACAATGCATTTAGGAAAGCTTGGATGAGTCAAGTTGTATATAATCTCAACACTGATCAACTTTACCATGACAAATTGGGTTGAATATGATTTTTGAACGTTGTCACGTGATATGTACAAACATAGTTAAACAAACAAGTGTTTCTATAAAATTATCCACATTCTGTAGTAATATTTTTTCTATATTGTATGTCACGGAAAGCTTCTGCCATGTTCCAACAATAGGCCTAGTACAGCCAGTCGGTCAGTACAAGGGAACTATTTTGTGCTACGTCCAATGTACTTGTACGCAAGGTGTGAAATTGGCTTATGCAAAGTAACCTCCAGTTCTTATAGTTTAAGTGAAAATACGAGAGCCTGTTCAGAAGAAATATTACAAGCCACCTAGTGTGAATGTTCTTCAAGAAGGTGGCGCCATCAAACGAATATTTCTCAAGAAAGTGGCGTCTCCAAATGATTACAAAGTATTTAACTAGTTGATCATGCTTTACTACTCACCATTGCTCCTGTGTACTCAGGCTTTCCATCTATTATCTTCATGTTTTGTATCCTGAAATGTTAGCATACACAAAACGTCAATTAGGTAAATGTATTTCTTTCACACTATTTTCAAAACAAATTTTACATACACCTCTGTAACACAAAGGTTTAGAAAACATAAATTATGAGGAATTTTGATATAATAATTCAGGTTGTCTCAATTAAATTTGCACCAAAAATCAAATACAATTTTGTACAACAGAAATAATTTTTTTAGCTTTGTATGTATAATTACTAGTGCAATTTGACTCTATAAAATAAATATAATTTTAAGTTTACACAGACTTCAAGAATTAAAATAAGTTATTAGTGCAACTTAAATTTATTGTTAAATTAGTCGAATATAGTCCTACTAAGTTGGACTACATTCACTAATTCAATACTAAAATTTAGTTGCACTAAGAACGTTCATAAAACTTGGCTACATATTAGGAGTATTCGCATAAGTTCTCAAAGTCCGAAAACCGCATAATGTTTAGTACTAGTTCAGACAGTCACCCACACCCTCAATACATGGTGTGGAACAAAAGATTCGTATTATGCAGCCATGAATATAAACCATAACAAGTTAAAATATTTATTCACAAATTATTTATTCAAACATTAAAATATAAAATATAATCATGAAGCACCAGAAATGCAAAAGAAATACAGAAATGTCAATAATACTGTTTCCAACTTCTAAATCAACGGTGAAAAAGTTTTAAAACAATTTGTATAGCCACGCATCAGTGTGAATTAATATCCATTTCACTCTTTAGGTGGCGCCACTGGTGCTGAGTTTTGCTTGTCCCACAATATGTGGGACGACCCAACCACCACCGACCAATACGTAATGCTATATGGTTTTTTGGCCTTTGAGAACTTTTGTGACAACTCCTTATGACACACACACATATTATTAATTAATTAAGCACTGGAAAGGGGAGAATTTAAGCAGACATTTATAATAAAATAAAACCAGCTTTTGATGTCTTCATTATTTAGATATTTGGTAATATTTTATTATAATGACAGTGGTTTAGTCTTTTATCCTCCCATTTTGAAAAAAAGCTTTTAAAAAGACATTATATAAAGGTTGTTGATATAACTATTTGGATGTTTTTGCACACCATGCAACAACAATTCATGTCATAATAGGCTTATTTCAAATGGATTAACTTCACACAAAAAAACACAAACCTGGTCTTGACAATATCTACAGGCATTGAACATCCTGTTGTGACCAGTCCACTGATCATACTGGCTACGAAGTGCAGCAGGATGTTGTCTTTGAAGTAACCTGAACATAAGAAGCTTTGGTTAAAAGAGAAATCTGGCAGGACAAATGTTTAGCTCAAGATACAGTACGACAGATTCCAGACCATAATGTGATAGCAATTTTTTAATGATAATTATTATTAATCGGCCTCCTTTAGAATGAATGTAATCCTGTAGTATGCCTGACAAAACATATTTGAAAAAAATTAACACAGTAGCACGTCAGAAAAGTCAACCAATTTTCCATCTTTGATATTGCAAGATGATGGTTTTAGTGTTTTTTTTTAACTTATCAGGGTGAATTTGAGAACACATCATACTACCATAAAAATTATCTTACCAATTTGAAATGTTGGCTATATTCCTCAAATTATCACTACATTAGCTACAATGGATAGTTCATGGTATATGGTATTTTTCAATGGAATACTCTCTCTGGAAAAGTAACACTTCTCACGGAAACTGGACCATGGCATACTTTAATGACCATTAGCTGCAACAAACTAATATACAAGTTATAAACCACAGTTCTTATATATTTAGATCCATGCAGAAAAGACTGCATTTATACAACAAAATAAAGACGTTTTATGATTTAGGTATGTCTTTTTCTCTCTGAAATAAATCTCCAGCACCGACCTGTACTGAGGACCAGCTGCTTGGCTTGTGAGTAGGATGCCAACTGGGCTGCGTTCACTACCATGGCACGGACCACTGTTGGACCACATCCCTGCAACAAGAGGGTTCAACATGATATCTACCATCCGTTGACTTTTACATTGTATATCGATTTCGAGATTGCCCAATCCTTTTGTTTTCATGTGCCTCTGAGTTCGGGTTTCCAAGAGCACGCTAGAAGTTTTCATATTATTATTAGAAAATGACCACAGAAATGTTTTGAACAAATTCACCTGATTTATAGATCCAAAAGACTTTGGATTGGATCTAACTTTTCTCTTGCCCTGTCATTGAGCACACACCACACTAAACAGACCCTTAGCATCATATACATTAAATTATTGGAAATATTGGGTCATGAACTGTACAGTGTATGCTTTATATAAGCTTGTTGTCAAAAAGTTAAGGGTAACTTGATGGAGTAATTGAATAACATAAATATTATGTTGTTAAAATTTTCAAATAAAGATGCCAAAATATAATTATGGTGGTTAAGATATTATTGTTTCCTTTTTCCCATGAGCCTGAACTTACCCTCCACAGGGTAAGAACACCCTCTTCCCGGCTGATTCTATAGATGGCATTGAAGACATGGGAGTAGTTTCGTCGCTGGGCCAAGGGTAACCTGAGACCAGATAAACACACCACATCTTGTCAGTGGCACAGAGGAATAAATACACAGCTGTTTACCAGCACTCACACGTCATGGCTGCATCTGAAAATAGGGGGCTGTATCCTGTTGCACTGCACATTCTGGTGACGGTCCCAGACAGTGGAACTTATGGGATATGTAGGACACTGACTAATCACAACAGGCAACAAGGGTCACAGAACAGTTTCAAGCAAAATCAAAATATTTATCACAAGTCTCTCCTTTATATCTGCCGTTAAACTTAAAGTGAAGCCAAAGGCATTGTTTTGGGCCTTTGCACCTATTTGAGGTGTGCAGTGACATTTTAATTTGCTTTCATATTGGATTTACACGCAGCAAAAATCTTACAATATGCCACACTGTACAGCATTCGGATGCAAACATCATTCAGTGAGGTACAGAGTTGTCTTTTTTAAATTTCCTCTGGAAAAACAGACAGTATAGTGAAGCAATGGATTCACAATTGCAAGCAGGCTGGTTGGAAGCCCACGCGATATGCTAGACTTTGTTTGGCCCATTTTTAAGAGTCAGGTTTTGAAGTTGATATATTTTCATCAACTAATGGGTCAAGATCCTTCAAAACGTCAGCGACGAAGAACGTTAAAGTTTGAAGCGGTACTGACAATCTTCCAACATGTACCTCAGCCAAAGGCTTCGACACAATGCAAACACTCAACCAAGAGAACTGTCAAATCGGAACGTGAGGCGGTTAGAAAGGAATGAATGAATGGACTATCTTGCCAACTAAGTTGATTTTAGATGCTAACAGCATGTCCAAACTATTGGCAAGTATGTGACTAAAATCGTCTAAAGTTGGAGTTGTGGGAAACCTAGTCAGCACTCTTGATGTAGGATTCTGAACAACTATGGCGCTGCCCATGCAAAAAAGATTTTTAGTGTTCAACGAGGTATATTTAGTTAACCACTTGTGTGATATTCTTGATTGTAGTTGCAAATGGTTAGTTTTCAAGTACTCTTATATAGGTGCAAAGGCTCCAAAAATGCCTTTGGTTTCACTAGGTCTGAAGTATCGACTATGACATGCTATCAACTGCTGATTAATGAAGTTCTACTTGTAACCTTTTACCTGCCATCAGCCGTCATACGGATGAGGGAAATCTCAGATGGAGTCCCAATGAAGCTCCCAACAGCTCCTGCTGTCATGCCTAAACCTGCCTTCATCAGGAAGCTGGGAGGTTGGCCATCTCTGCAATAAATCAACAACAAAGACACTTCATTCACTTGAAGCAGCAGCTGTAGGACACATTAATGAGAAGCATTACTGAATGGTGTGTGAATAAAGATTCTTTGCACTGAATCTACAACCACAGTAAAATCTACAAGGGTCAGATGCACAAAGCCCCTTCAATAATCAGGACTGACAGAAATCTTCACCAAAAAAATCAAATAAATAGATTTTTAATTTATTTAACATTTTTATTTAAATTGATTTTTCCTTTAGTGCATCTGTATTTCTCAAAAACTAATCACACAACTACACAAAATAATAGTATTTTATTATTACATTATCACAGTGTAGTAACATTGTCTGTTGGTCTGAATTGTCTAATGTGGCTGACTGCCGCTGACAGCTTTTGCAATGTAAAGTACGTGTGACATGGTTCACTGCTTTCCATAGCTGTCATTATATAATTACATTATACTATCAGTGCAGGCAGTAGATCTTATCAGTGAGAAGGCGATATTAGGGGGAATGGAATCTAATTAAAAAAAAAAATTATTTATTATTTTTATAAACAAACGTGCCGGGTGCACCTAGACAAACAGTGGCAAAAGGTGTAGCAGTTTCCTGAAATGGAAAATATATACCAGAGCAACCTACTTTTCGTAATAAAATTTTAATATCAACATTAGTACTGTGTGCACCATGTGTGCATCATGTGTGCACCATGTATGCACCATGTACACACCATTTACTCAGAATGTACACACCATGTGCATACCATGTGTACACCATATATACACCATGTGTACATATTTTGGCATCATATATGCACCATGTGTACATAGTGTGACACAAATTACTTATTTTATTCTTTTCTACAACACGAATCACCCTAATGCCAATAACCCTAAATAGAATATTTCTTGGAGGCAAGAGCGGTTCTCTTAAATACATGCTTTACTAGCAGAAATTGTGTATGGTTTTATACATATGTTATGTATGTTGATAGATATTACATAACAATAAAAATAAATAATAGTCTTCTTTCCACCACTACTCTGTGTTCTTCTCTGGTTGTTCTTCAGTTAGTCTGCTTTATGTTTATATTTAGTTTAGTGGTTGTAAGCTGGAACCAGTTGGCTAATCTACCTTATTCATTGCTAGTTCCAAGTTTTTACTTTAGCGAGCATGATTAATAATATATATATATAGACTCTGGCATGCACAGACTATGTGATTCGTATGTAACTTCAATTACTGTAGCCTGCAGACTTGCACAATACAGGCCTTATCTGTGTTATTATGACAAACAATGAAAGACTACATGTGGAAGGCCACTCAGTGCATGCCATTATCATAAGTACCGTTTTTATTCCACTTATATCGACTACCTACCGAGTGATTAACTGTACCATGGCACAGCATTTACTGTTGCACGAAGGTTAGTGATATGCCTACAGTTTAAGCATTCAGTGAGAGTTCAAGGTTAATTAAGCTTAATAAGGTCTCTACTCACTCTGTGAACTGTTGAATGGCCCAAAGATGTAGTTATGGTTAGCTTTTGTTAACTCTTTTAGGTCCATTGCCTCCAAAACCACAAATTTTGTTTCGATTTAATTTGTACTGTATTTTTTATAGTAATTATTGTTTCCAGTTTAAAATGTACTCTTCCTTGGAGTAGCTGCCCAGACTGACATCAACGAGTCACAACTGGGTCATATTGTAACCTACACCAATAATCCTGCCTTGTTATTCTTTGCTCGGAATATATTTATTAAGTAATAAACACCAAACAAACATCTATCCTAGTGTCGCAAAACTGCTGACATTTAAAATTAAAAAGAGACCTGACATTCTACGTCAGAAACCTGACTTTGAGTAACCCAATATATTCTGGTTTAAATGTCCCTGACCTGGAACAAATCAACAGATATCTTGCAAAACATCATTCTAAAGTTTAACTTGTACAAAGTATGATACTGGTTTCATGTTTTATTTATACATTCATTAAGTCACACATTTTGTTCATAAGGTATATGCAAGCGAGCATATAATCATTAAATTTGTTCTCCCCCACTTTCATCTTAAATATGAAATGGTGTGCGCAAGGAATGTCAGACTTTTTATCAGAGGAAACACCAGCTTTCTACTAAATATGTGAGAATTAAGCTGGATTCTGTTTTTGCACACTTTTTTGTCCGAGTAGCATGAGTGTCTTCTGCAGTGAGCATCAGCAGCTTACATTATCACTCAGCACAGATTTGTGGTGCTATTTGGGCTACAAAAGTACAATAGTTTAAAAGAACGTGTGTTTCTCTGTACGTGGAATGACTGAATGAATGACTGAATGAATGACTGAATGAATGCACTGACATAGAACAAATTATGTAAGATTGTCGTTTAGCAATGTAAATAGTTTAGGCCAATCTAGTTCACGATTACTGAATATACTAGGGGGCTACCGGGACAGGGGCTACTAACATGGGGGGGCTAACGGGACAGGGGCTACTGACATGGGGGGCTACCGGGACAGGGGCTACTGACATGGGGGGCTACCGGGATAGGGGCTACTAATATGGGGGCTACCGGAACAGGGGCTACTGACATGGGGGGGCTACTGGGACAGGGGCTACTGACATGGGGGGTGGGCTACTGGGACAGGGGCTACTGATATGGGGGGCTACTGGAACAGGGGTTACTGACATGGGGGTTTACAGGAATGATGTGGTACCGTAGAGTCTACCATAGATGGTGACATTTCAACTGAGTGGCTATGCCCTAGAGGGCCTACATAATGGTGCACCACATGTAATCAAAGGTGAAAAAGTGTGTACACTGCGGTTAGTAGTTGAGGCTCAAAGAATGTCAACTTGGTATATTTCTGGCTGGCGGGCAGGTTACCCAGCAACAGACAAATGTGATCTGGTAAGAAGTGTACATACTTTGAGAAATGCTCGAAAAGTATTGTGTAGACGCCGAGTCTTGTTGTCGTGTAGGTGGCCTGGCGCAGTAGTCCTGCAGACAGGCTGAAAGGCAGAGAGAAGCTGTGCCAGTGAATCAATAAACAAGGAAAAACAACACAACATTATTATTATTTATTTCAGTCCCGTGTACCAACCACACATAAACCACCAAAGATATCTCGCTCCTCTAGTTTCAGACAAAGTCTACAAAAAATCTAGTATCAACTACAACATGCTAGCTCGTTTGTACAAATTTGTTTAGTTACGGTGAAACCATCGCACAAACCATTAAATTATGTTTGACTCGATCTGGTTAAAATGTGTCCGAAAAAGGCCTGGCTCTGCTTACTATAACATAGAGTTATTTACACTTTTGCAAGTACATTGAAACATAACAACAATCAAAGTCAACTTCTTATGATTGCACCTGCACATATTATTTAAGCTATTCACACACGACAGACTTGAACATCAATGAACCTGTTTCATGATAGGCTGTTGCCACTAGAAGGAGCCCCATAACACTCATGTGCAACAGAATTGTCTAAATCACACAATTTTAGTTGAAACAATGTGCATTCTTCATATAAGCTTGTGCATTCTTTATGTCATCTTGTGTATTAGGTTATTATTAAAAAAAATTGTAACTTAATTACCCTGAATACATTCCAATGAAGCCTTCATTTCTCAGGATACTTCTGATGGCGTGAAAACTTGTCTTGTGTTCCCTTGCTTTGGTGCCTTCCCCTAAAACACACAGTCGATCCTAGGGCTACATTTGTCTTATGATATATATAATTCCCAACAGCTCTTTTGCAGGACTAGTGCTCTGTGAGTCCCCAACAGGTCACACATTTACACCTTGTGTGGTATTTCTTACTCCTCCTGTCATGGACCCCAGGTGGCAGGGACCTGTATCGCTCTTACAGTGTCTCATTATCAACTTCCAATTTTGTGGGGCGCAGTTGTATTTGGTTAGAACATCATGCTTCCAATTGAGAAAACTCCTCTTGCATAAGTGCAAAGCACTTTGAGCGGTCATACAGACAGGATACCATGTCATATAAGAACATAACTTTTCATATACATATGCACGGCTGGGCCATACAATTTAGCTAGCTTAACCCATTTTTTTCTGCCACGGGCCACTTGATTCATACAGAGTAAATCTGCATTAAAAAACCGACAGTCATGTCTATGTTGTCTGTACATATGAATGAATGTTCATAACTTCAAACTGACTTGCTGTCAGTGTTAACAATTCATTTACACACAGAAAATAAATTCACAATTATCGAATGAATAATGGGTTGTATCTTGTAGATATATGTCATGTTGACCTGGAGAAGTGGCCTAGTTGCAAAATAGCACATGAATATTTGTAGCAGCTGGTTAGGACAGACCAAAATCTAGTCCACATTACTGCTGCATGTTTCAGCTGAATAACCTTGGTACTGTAAGGGGTGTTCTCAAAACATCAATGCACGACACTACAAAAAACCGATATAATTTAACATCATACTCTATTCTTATTGACCTACCACTCAGTTGCATTCTGTTCTTCACGAGATCCAAAGGTTGAACAAACAGGGTGGCCGCCATGCTGAAGAGGGAAACCACAAAGCATAAGACACACAACTTGGCCACAAACAAACAGGGCAGCCGCCATACTGAAGAGGGAAACCACAAAGCATAAGACACACAACCTGACCACAAACAAACAGGGTAGCTGCCATACTGAAGAGGGAAACCACAAAGTATAAGACACACAACCTGACCACAAACAAACAGGGTAGCCGCCATACTGAAGAGGGAAACCACAAAGCATAAGACACACAACCTGACCACAAACAAACAGGGTAGCTGCCATACTGAAGAGGGAAACCACAAAGCATAAGACACACAACCTGACCACAAACAAACAGGGTAGCCACCATACTGAAGAGGGAAACCACAAAGCATAAGACACACAACCTGACCACAAACAAACAGGGCAGCCGCCATAAGGAAGAGGGAAACCACAAAGCATAAGACACACAACCTGACCACAAACAAACAGGGCAGCCGCCATGCTGAAGAATGAAACCACAAAGCGTAAGACACACAACCTGACCACAAACAAACAGGGCAGCCGCCTTACGGAAGAGGGAAACCACAAAGCATAAGACACACAACCTGACCACAAACAAACAGGGCAGCCGCCATAAGGAAGAGGGAAACCACAAAGCATAAGATACACAACCTGACCACAAACAAACAGGGCAGCCGCCATGCTGAAGAAGGAAACCACAAAGCGTAAGACACACAACCTGACCACAAACAAACAGGGCAGCCGCCTTACGGAAGAGGGAAACCACAAAGCATAATACACACAACCTGACCACAAACAAACAGGGCAGCCGCCATAAGGAAGAGGGAAACCACAAAGCATAAGACACACAACCTGACCACAAACAAACAGGGCAGCCGCCATACGGAAGAGGGAAACCACAAAGCATAAGACACACAACCTGACCACAAACAAACAGGGCAGCCGCCATACTGAAGAGGGAAACCACAAAGCATAAGACACACAACCTGACCACAAACAAACAGGGCAGCCGCCATAAGGAAGAGGGAAACCACAAAGCATAAGACATACAACCTGACCACAAACAAACAGGGCAGCCGCCATATGGAAGAGGGAAACCACAAAGCATAAGACACACAACCTGACCACAAACAAACAGGGCAGCCGCCATACGGAAGAGGGAAACCACAAAGCATAAGACACACAACCTGACCACAAACAAACAGGGCAGCCGCCATGCTGAAGAGGGAAACCACAAAGCATAAGACACACAACCTGACCACAAACAAACAGGGTAGCCGCCATACTGAAGAGGGAAACCACAAAGCATAAGACACACAACCTGACCACAAACAAACAGGGTAGCAGCCATACTGACAGCCATGCTGAAGAGGGAAACCACAAAGCATAAGACACACAACCTGACCACAAACAAACAGGGTAGCCGGTGGGAGCAAAAGTCAGACAGTTTTCGAGATACAGTAATATTCCTCACTGACAGAGATCAAGTACTGCACTGAAGCATCTATGTGTGTCAGATCTGTGAGATATATTTCTTATTTGTCTATGCAGACATTGCTCTCAACAGAAATATAGTTCTCAATACAACTATATTGTTCTCAATACAACTACAGTGCATACTGTTCACAATACAACTATATTGTTCTTAATATAACTATGTTGTTCTCAATACAACTATTGTTTGCTATACAACTATTGTGTACAATACAGGTGTACAAATATTGTTCACAGCACAAATTATGTTCATAACAGTAAATATTATTACAAATAATGTTTGCAATATAAAATTAATATTTGCAATACAAAATTAATATTTGCAATACAAAATTAATATTTGCAATACAAATAGTGTCTGCAATACAAATAGTGTTTGAAACACAAATAGAGTTTGAAACAAAAATAGTGTTTGCAATACAAATATTGTTCTCAATGCAAATGTTGTTTTCAATACAAAATGTTTTCTCAATGGAAATGTTATTCACAATACAACGAACATGTGTGATTTGGAACAACGTTAGCACATATGAGCAGAATATTTGTAATGCAAGATTTTGGAAATAATCTAATGTTACATAATGATATACGTAACTGTTTAGTCTATAGGTACAGACATCGGGTCAAGGGCTTTTCAACATGGGGTCACTGGGCACACAGACAAATAATTGCATTGTGACATAACATAGGATATTTTTTTTTCTCACTCTTAAGTAGGAAATATGAGATGCAAACAGCAGGTCAACTTGATATATTTTACAAGACGACACAGCATGGCACATGACATAAGCAAGTATGTTTCACACAATGTAAATTGTTGTACTAATTAATGGCAGGCAAGCAGTCACCGGAAGACATATAAGAAACATGCTGTGCACTGAATGATGTGGTTTGTGATGTGGTTAGTTGAATCAGTTAATTATTTATCAACAATCAAAACAACTGGTTTTGTGATCCCGCCACCAAACTAGTTGCATCAGGTTTACAGCAAGTTGCCTATCAGCCATTGCTAACACTAGGACAGTCAGATTGTAGACAATTGGAACAAATAGCTTCTACCATTCCTTCCGTTTGACATTAATTATTAATGGAAAAAAACTGGTACTTACATAAGAGAAAGTCACGCACTGCTTGCGCTAAGTAACAGATTGGGTGAAAATCTATCAGTGGCCACCATTTGAACACTGTTGCCATATTTAGAATGTTCACTGGATTGTGACTGCCAACAGTGACTCAACACATAAAGTCATGCTCAAGTATGTGGTACGTTCGTTGGGTTATGACTGTCATATAAAGTTATGTCCAACTACAATGGGTATTCACAGGTTTTTTGTGGCTGTCAAAACATAATCATGTTTAGTTACATGGCAACAGATGTGGGGTCAAAATCCATTATATTGTCATTTCCCAAAAAAATTTATTCCAATTCAACCTGGAATTGATCAGTTCCAATTCAAGTCAACATAGAAGTCTACTCCGAGGTGAGGAGATTTGTCCAAATTGAAACGGGTTGTGTGTTACTTTGCATAAAGTCCACACGGTCAGTTTGTCTTCTTTTGGTTCACAACTGGTTTATTTTAGAAATATGCAACCATTATCTTTCTGATCTTAAGATTAACTCAGCTCAACCAATTGTGTGGTGTGATGACCTTACTTTGAATCAAAATATACTAACAATTGGAACAGAGGCAAAACAATCTGATTTTTGTGGATAAAAAAGTAAGGAATTCCAATAAAAACATTCAATTCTATGTAGACTCTTGATTGAAAATAAATTTCATTTCCAGAATTGAGGGTTGTAACTAGTTAACTAATTGGTGTTCACACTAAAGGTAAACTCTTTGAACTTAATGGGGTCACCTAATGAAATTGGATTCCAAAATAACAGGTACCCTAGATATGAACACTTGGGGTCAAAGTGTTATTGACATGGATATATTGACATGTCCAAAGGCTGCACTTTGCTAGGAGAGACTTACTAACAGGTAAACAAATGCAATTCCTGAAAATCATGAAACTACATGTATATATCTGCCACATTTGGAGATAGACCCTACAGCTTGTTAAATTTAGAAAAACTAATTTATGTGACAGTGGCCGCATAAAGTATTTCATGCTAGATAACAGGACAAGAGATATGACATGCAGTTATTACATATAACCGGTGGCAGGATAATGTAACTGTGTAGCAGGGATTATAATTAATGCGAACGATGGTGGTGAGAGTATCAGCTTAAGTACCCCCAGGCGCACATGCAGTGATAAAGAGCACAATATAAAGAGCCACGTGGCCTAGATCCGGCCTCGCTTGTTCTCAAATTTATTTGGTCCACGTGAAACCTTTTGCTCTGCAAAATCTCAGCTACGATTGTTATTGTTACTTGTTATTCTTTGTTAATTGTTGGAGTTATTTCTAGAATAGTTTCGTTGGACGGTTAATGGCTAAGTGTGCTAATCAGGAGTTTTGAGTGTGTTTTTTATCCTACCCTCCTCCCTTTAACATAAATTTGAGCAGTCAGTCAACTGGGGGTTATAGTATTGTATTGGGTAACCCTGTGATAGTGGTACAGCAACTTCATTCATGTGGCAGACCATTATAAATCATTGATTATACAGAGATGATGCACTTAATGCGTGGCGCTTTCCATGTTCCAGACTGTGTAGGTTTTGCCTTAGTGCTTTTTTCCACTTATGAAATGTTCAGGAGTGTACATAGCGTTTTTAATGCCGAGAGACCCCCACATATACAGTGTGAATGGTAAATGCCAGTGAGTAGTGATATAGTTAGTACTTGCATCGTTACCAATGTTTGGTAGTCTGATGTTATACGTCTGTGAATTGTAGCTATTACTCTTACACAACATTTGGGGGCCGGCATGCTTGCTGTGTTGATGTACGTTGTTTTGATGGTAGCTGCTTGCATAATTGTTAGCTCATGATTATCATGTCACTGATTTAGCCTATTTCACTCTACACTGGACTTGTATTGTTATTCTGCATAAAGGTTTATATGCAAACTTTCCATTGCTAAACCCAGTACAGGCATATTACAGAATACTCAAAACTGATGCCACTTTGAACGAAATCTTTTTGGTAATTTTTTATGGATAAAAACTTCCCTTTTATTACGAAAATCCTTATTGCTTATAACTATATTTAATATTTTTATAATACTCTTGGTATGTGTGCTCTGATCAATAAACACCAACTAGCCATTATTTATGAGCCAAAATATGTTTGTGTAGGTAGTATATTTCAGAATCTCACTAGACCTAATTAACAAGCATAATTTCAGCATGTATACAAAGATATATATTTTATGTGTACACATTTCTTTATAGCCATATAGGCTTTTTATATAATTCACATTAAATTGTGAATTAGATTGAAAGAGGTTGTTATTATAACTTAATTAATGGTAAATACGCGACTTATAGCTGCAATGTTAATTTAGCAGCAAAGTCGATGGGCGTAGCCCTAGTATCTGGTAGGCAATGGCTATGCCTTATATTTATAGCGCCGCCCAGTGCGCTTTGCGAGTCGACTGGGTAGTATGCCTACTGTGCTTGTTATGTAACATAACACGCAATTCTGACAACTAGAGGCTAGACCAGTGGTGCATTAATTT
>OY759267.1:6919950-6924950 GCA_963662155.1 Lamellibrachia columna
AATGTTTAGTGTAGCATCTCGATAATTAATCTGATTGGCTGCTGGCGCTTCATGGGAACGCCCACACAGAATGGAGTGGTGACAGTGGGCAGCAGCCAGACCGCGTCTCTGCTGCCAGACTCTCTTCTCGGCGGATTCACGAAGCCGAACGAGAGTCGGATAAGCGAGACTATCATGCACCAAGTGGCGGTCGTGCGACACTTCACACTTTTGCAAATATAAAAAATCAAACCTACTTAGTATCCACTGCAACATGTTAGCTCGTTTGTTCAACGTTTGTATGTAGTTTTTGTGAAATCATCAGACGAACTATTAAATTACTTAATGTTTGGTCAACCATTAAGTGAAGTGAAAATGGAAACGCAGAAAACTCACGAATTTCACCCTTGGTGAAATATTTTAACTTAACGTATCGTCTTTGCCATACACTTATTTCTGAGCGAATAAACATTCACTTCGACTGGTGTTTTTAGTCCAATTCTCAGGTTCAACGTGGCGCTATATGTCAAACCATGTGTCAGCGACCAAACTCTATTTCCGGCGAGTTCACAACGTCCGACTGTTGCTGGTGACGACACTGGTGATGATTACTCATTCTTGTTGCAAATTGTTGCTGGCACCACTCCGTCACCATGCTGCTCGCTGACTGTCGTGTCGAATGATGACACAGTGTGGGCGACTGTCTCCTGGGCTGACTGGCTGACGCATTAGAGTGCGACTTCCAATTTGTCGTACTGGGCACGCATGTCTGTTTCCTGAACGTTCTCGGGGGCGTCGTGAGGTGTCACAATGCGAATCATCTTAATAGCTTCTCGTTGACACGGCGCATTATATATTGGCTACAGTGTACATATTATGCATGTTAGGTGATAACCCGAGGGTTATATTGAACCTCGTGTACATGTGAGGGTGTGTGACTGAAGGGTGTGCCTCTTAGCAGCATCTATAGTGGGTTGTCACAATCACATTCTCTCCCATAATCACATTTATATAACTTAAGAAAAAATTAGTATGCAATACAATTGTATCTCGTTTACCTGTGAAGGTGTTTTCGAGGGGTGTATCTCTTGTACCTGTAAAGGTGTACCCGAGGGGTGTATATCTTGTACCTGTGAAGGTGTACCCGAGGGGTGTATATCTTGTATCTCGTGTACCTTTATCTGAAGTAGTAACCTCATGTAATATTTGGCAGCCATAAAACATACACTTATGGAATCCATTCGTGCGGAAAACGAAACATATTCTAATGCTCTGATAAACAAACATTAAACAATTGTCAGTGCATTAATTTGAGAGGCTAGTTATATATATATATATATATATATATATATATATATATATATATATATATATATATATATATGCTCGAAGAGAACTGTTCGGATTCCACAAGGTAAATGTGCGAGTCTGTTACGCAGAACATGCAGCAAGTGCGGTGGCAAAGTCTACTGCATTACTAATTTTATTGTTTTTCTCTCAATAGTTACTCGAAATTGTCTTGGATGTAACGCAAAACTTAAACGAAACTGCAACATATTATAACTGACTGCATTCATGTCGCTAACAAAATATCGCTGAAATTCAGAGTGCATCTTCTACCAGAGTGTTGAGGCACTAAGCGCACTAATTCATGAGATGATGTCAGATATAAAATAATGGGGTCAAAGTTCGTGACCCAAAAAGAAACCCCGAGAAGATAATGACCGGTCGCTGCGAACAATTTACCCATCAAATTGCCAAATTCGACCAGTTTCAGCTAAATAAACACAAGGAAATAGGGGTGTGCAGTGTTAGTTGAGATGCTGTGTTATTACAGCCACCCATGTTTTCCAGGAAACTACAGCAGCGACAGTTACTTGGTACCACCCAGTGATTGAACATGCTATTAGAACACTATTGACGTACAATGACATTTGTCACAAGGATCAGAAAGCGTGAGATAAAAGTATGTTTTTTGATGTTTTCACAACTTCTGGTGACTTTGATTAGTGTCTGCTAGTGTGTAAACTATCAACGCATGTGACTAGACTTTATTGTCGGTGCACTTACAAAATTATGGTTTAACTATGCACAGGGAAGACGATTATTTCACACCATTTCGAAGACGATTATTTCATACCTTTCGACTGAAAGGTTAATTAAAAAAGCTTAATTGTCGAAACGGGGCTAGTTGAGCAGTGGTTAAGGAATGAAGACGAGTGTTGCTTTATTCAAAAATACTTCATGGAATTCATCTTTCCGAGCAAATTGGGACATCGAACAAAGCAACATATTAGCAGTTAGTTACACTGGTTGCGATGGACTTTTAATTAAGTGTGTTGACTTATTAATTAAGCGTATTGACATGTCAGTGACGTGTTGTTATATCCATTGCGTAGATGTGTTGGCTGAGTTGTTATAAAGTTTTAGTAGAAGGCCTGCGTAAATTATACAAATAAAGCATTTACCCATGGTGACTTAACTTACGCTATACTGTGGCTCAACGTACCACATTAAGTATTAATGAAGCCAGTTTACCAACACTCTTTGAATCAGATACATATAATTATTTATGTACACTGTATATATTATCTTGGCTTAAAAAGATCTACAAATAATCATGGTTTATGTGAGGAGTAAAAATAATGATGACATAAGAATTTGACTGTATATCCTACATATCAAAACGAATAAAAAATTACTCAACTAACACTGCCTCCCCCAACACGTTAGAGAAAACTGTCCGGACCAATGGCCAATGGTTTATGGTAGTTGCGAGCTAGCAACATAACTAAGCCAAGTGTCTAAGTGTAGTTTCAATGGTTTATGGTAGTTGCGAGCTATGTAACATAACTAAGCCAAGTGTCTAAGTGTAGTTTCAATGGTTTATGGTAGTTGCGAGCTAGGCAACATAACTAAGCCAAGTGTCTAAGTGTAGTTTCAATGTCACAATCGAAGTTAGTGTTCGCGGGTGTCTGAAATGCCGGCTAGACATTATACCCAGAACAATGTTATTTTATACTGCGGTCTAACCTGAACACCTGCGTCTACTCGCTGGTTCGTCTACTCTGGTCCCGTGTGGCAGGTCACCGCTTATTTAGAGACATGTTGTAACGTCAAAGTACAACGCTACCATGAATGGAATAATTGCTCACATGCCGACCTTATCGAAGGGCGTTGAAAAACGAGTCTTCGCCTATATAACGGACATCGCCAGTGCACTGCTTCCAGGGCGTCGCTTGCAGAGCTATAGGCCGGCACACTTTTCACATTTGTGTTGAAGTTTCGACTTTTATTGCTTGTTGAGAATTGTGTTGCACACTGTCTTGAGGTGGTGGATACACGCCTGGCCTTTCAAATTCTACATTTGACATATTCATTAAGTTCACACTGCCCAGATAGGTATATGCGTTGTCCCCCTCTATATCGGCCGCCTCTATATCGGCACCTTCTATATCGTCCCCCTCTATGTCGTCCCCCTCTATATCGTCCCCCTCCATGTCGGAGCTGTCCTTTACCTTTGTACGTTGCATCTGCGTGTGTATTTGTCAACAGGCAAATGCCATCGTCAGGTGGTCAGGATTGTGTCCGCATGGGATGCTGGCTGTTTAGTCTTGGTTGCTTGGTATCATTTAGTGAAAGGCCACTTGATGCCATTCTGGCCCTGTGTTTCAGTTTCATTCACTATTTAATTTATCACCATTATACAGATTAATGGGCGTATGATGCCCCAGTGTCTAACACCAGTATTAATTTAAAATGTGTCTCAAAAAATATAAAGGACATATTAAAAACCGTGAAATCGTATAAGGCCTAATAAAAAAAGAAACTAGTTTCTCGTCCCCGCCCGCTTCCTTTTTTGCCGCCGCCTCTTTTTATTATTTACTATTGAAAAGAGAGATTATTAAAAAAAATCGGTTTTGTGAAGAAATCTCTGTCCAAAACTTCCTGTCCGAAGTACTGTTATGCAACCGCTAGGGGAAAACAACTGAAGTAAGTTGCTAGAATGATCACTAGGGCCGGGTTTCGGTGACGTATAGTACAATGTCTCCATTAACCTTGTTCCACACTTTTTATATTTAAATTTATTTTTATATATGTATTTTATATTTATCATCATAAAATCGGATAACCTTTCCCTTGAACTATAGCCAAGTTGCAATTATTTTCCAACGACGTTTCAGAATTATTGGTTGCTGATTCGAATACCTCGTTATCTGGCCCATGACAGGCAATAATAGATGAAGGCGACGCTACACTATTGAAGTTGTCACTCTAGAAGACTGAAAGGGCGTTGTCACACATGACGTCACGGTATGGATGGAATTGCACGTGGGCCGATATACACGGCAGAAGCACAACTTGTATGACCTATTGCAGCCGCACAGTCGTCATATGCAACCTCGCTAGACAGCGAGTTCTTGAAAGGAACTGGACATGTTTACGTCGTAAAATCAACATGTAACAACTATTCTTGTGTAAAATTAGCAAATATATCAGTAACAGATTGAGGTGAATAGTGAGAAGATATGGTGGCTAAATTCTCTACAAATGTGCTCAAGTCGGTAAAATGACAGGAGAGTCAAGCGTTTCATAATGACCGACAGATAGCAGATATGATGCAACTTGAATACAACGATATCGAATACTAGAATGTTGTAAGCATTTTAACCAAACCTGTCGATTTAACAACCCAGCATATTGATGATATTCTATTTTAACTAAGCAACTAATCACTGTTTGTTTGGAATATTAAAGTTGGTAAGTCTGTTATGGGTATCATTAATATTTATCCAGTAGTGAACTTGTTTGACAGTTTCCGCAAGCAACATCGCCTCGTTGTCCAGAAATATCAATGGAGAGCTCACTCGACGACATGTCACCAAAACTAACGCATTTCGTCCTTGCATGGCTTCTTTGCATCCTTCCGAGATGTTTAAGTTCACATACTGCTAGCACATACATCTAGTCTTCACATGTGTTAATTTTCCGATTTCAATGCACGTATTTTATGTTAAATA
>OY759267.1:6929950-6934950 GCA_963662155.1 Lamellibrachia columna
ATTCGTTCACGGTTCGACCAGTACGTGAAGCAGGCGATGAATCCGGATCCCCGTCCGCTCGTACACTGCTTCTCGCATAAAGCAGACAAGCGCAGCGACGCCACCACGCGGCAGTACGTGCACACCCTCCGACACACTTGGTTGTCGCCGACGTTTTTCTTCGACATTGGCCCAGTTGGGAGACGCCGTGAGACGTAAAGATCGTGTACTTTCGTCGGCACGTGCTGCTCGACGATACGACGTGCGCGCGCCATACGACTGTGGAACCGGAAGGGGCGCGTGTCGTACAACAGCATGTTTCGTAACAGTGCCGCCATGTTGTTTGTGGCATGACCTTCGACCTTGACTACGTCACGTACGGCAACGTGACATGCGACAGCCAGAAGAACAGCGCTTACGAGAATCCGCATTATCTGTAAGCATTATTAAAGGCAAAGTGGCATTGCTTCAAAATGTATACAAGTATCCATCCACACGCACGCACGCACGCACGCACGCACGCACGCACGCACGCACGCACGCACGCACGCACGCACGCACGCACGCACGCACGCACGCACGCACGCACGCACGCACGCACGCACGCACGCACGCACGCACGCACGCACGCACGCACGCACGCACGCACGCACGCACGCACGCACGCACGCACGCACGCCCCATACACATACACACACACTACAACCAGAAAGAATAGTTGTCGAGAACAGCGCCACCCTCAATACTTGCAGGAGGATGGAGAAGAAACAGAAACTGTGGATAATTGACAAAGACTATTGCAAGACACCTACCGACCCTGCTACGCCCAGCAGAGGACAGGCAGCGCTGGCGAGTACTGTGTGTGAATGGCACCAAGACGCTCAAGTAATGAAAGTAAAAGATGAAGGTGATTGCAAGAAACCAAAACATCTGAACATGGGCTGATCCAGATCCAAGAAAAAAATGGAAAAATAAAAATAAACCATGTAACAGGAATTCTATTTACAAAAATTTCTACAATCACGCACGAATGCACGCATGCACACAAGCATGCACACACACACACACACACACACACACACACACACACACACACACACACACACACACACACACACACACACACACACACACACACACACACACACACACACACACACACACACACACACACACACACACACACACACACACACACACACACACACACACACACACACACACACACACACACACACACACACACACACACACACACACACACACACACACACACACACACACACACACACACACACACACACACACACACACACACACACACACACACACACACACACACACACACACACACACACACACACACACACACACGCATGCACACAGAAGTTCCCTTCTGATAGGCCTACATAAACAAGGGGCACATTTTGCAAAAGTGCAATGTCCTTCATAAAAGCGGTGGCCTCTCACATGGAAGCATTATTTGCTCCACGGAAAGGTAGCATCTGGTGAGAAGGTGAGAAAGGGGCATCTTGTGATCAGGACCTTATACATCAACGCCTCCTGTGCGTCACAGCGATTAACTCGTCCTGTCCTGCAAAGGTCCGTAGACTTGGTGCGATTGAACACCTTTGTGATCATGCTTTCGCACGTCCCTTGCCACTTTCGGAAGAACTTAAACACGTTGGCCACAAGCTTCACTGATAACATAATGATAGAGACAAAACTATCAGTTTGCATGCCTTCACCATACACACGTTCACAACATGACTTTTTACGCCATGTTTGGTTATTGCATCGACGTAGCCACACCATTCATCTTCACGGCCATACATATTCATAGCAACGTCGCATGCATCTTTCGGAAGTACAAGCCGAACTACTCGACCTTTTCGGCGATGGCTGCGCTTGTAACTCCGAAGTAACACAAGGGACACTCCAAGAATTTGCCAAGGATCTTAAAGCTTAACGTTTGTTTGTTTTATACGCCACAGGCTCCGTAATTAAGTGCTGATGGAATAAAAACACCTTCCGCATTTGGGACATGATCTTCTGCCGGCGGCTCCCCGTTCATAACAATAATTACTTTCGGCATTATCTTCGAGGCTTACAAGGCTTTATTACTTTGTATCGCCAAATGCTTCTCCAGAACCACACCCGATCGCCGTGATGATCAAGGTCGAGATGGGTGGCATCATGGCGGTGGCCTCTCGGGGCAATATTCTTGTTTCTACAGAGAATAATCGTCTACGTTACTATGATCTGCTGTTTTAAGCGATTGTCTTTCACACAGGTTTTGAAACCTGACAACAACTCTTGACCAGCGGAAATTAACGATAACACATCTCTCACTACAAGAATCTATTTGCATGTAGTAACGGGTACTATGAGAATAAGGCAGGATGGGGACAACTGCCAGGACTGGTGGCAATGCATCTACCGGCACCTGCTGGACACCCCTTGGGTCTGCTCATGCTATGTGGGCGGAATTGCTGTTCAGTGTAATCAGTAGAATCAATGATTAATCACGGTTGCAGTACCAACGTTGAAGTACCAACGATAGTCGACCACCAGACAGTTAGATTGCAATGACGATAAAAGAAACGGCAAATGACAAAGGTCGAGATGTAGCATTCTGCACGTGAGCCAACATCCATTGACACGCATACACAACACATATACATAGTTTATATTTTTTTTTATAAAACCTGTAACGGGTATCGTTAAATGAATTAAAATAATGATATTTAAAATGGGGGAAGTAGGGGCATAACTGGATAGTTAAGGATGTTTGGCCAATTGAATACTATAGGAATACGCACTGACAGGCAACATGTATATATTAAGATAAGGTAATGATAGGGTTATAAAATGGTGATACAAAATGTTTCTAATTGTTTTTACATTTTTCAGATATTCAGCAGATTTGTTCAGACAAATATTGTCCCAATTTGCCCTAGGTTTGGGGGAAAATTGGACAGGTATCTCGTTGTACCCCTTTCATTAATATTTTTACATGAAGTGTTCAATACAATCATGAAAAAACACGGAAACACTGTATCCCATTCTGCCCATTTGGAACTTGTTACATAGTCGTCTGGTTCTTCTCATTATCGCTCAACACTAATTAGAAATTAGTGATTCCATATCAAACTGTGCTGCAATATTTTCCTTTCATAGGCATTGTATTCTTAAAGGTTACGAGTTACTCTAGGAACTCTCTGCAAAACCAACTGACCACAGTAGATCACAAAACCAAAAAACAAATTACTGTACTCGGAAAATGATTCCTCTGGCGGCAGAAACGCCACGTGTAACGGTGAATATGCTCGAATGTAAAGTTTACATAGTTAATATTATTTAAAGGTGGCAGCGCTTGTTTATGAGAAAATTTAAAAACCCCATATTACCTCAGTAATTACCTTAAGGAATTTTTTGAGAAAATTAATGCACCACTTACAAAATTGTTTAACTTGTCACTAGAAGAAGGAATAGTTCCTTCAGAATGGAAAGAGGCAAACATTACGCCGCTATTTAAGAAGGGATCGAGGAATAAGCCAAAAAATTACAGACCAGTGAGTTTAACATCAGTTGTTATTACTCGAAACATTAATTAGAGACCACATGGTGGAATTCCTTTTAAAACATAAATTAATAAATACATCTCAACATGGGTTCCTAAAAGCAAGGTCATGTCTAACTAATCTCTTATGTTTTTTTGAAGAAATTACAAAGTGGGTAGATGACGGGTCACCAGTGGATATTGTCTACTTAGATTTTCAGAAAGCTTTCGATACAGATTGCTACTTAAACTAAAAGCCCATGGCATAGGTAATGATGTAATCAACTGGATAGAAAAGTGGCTTACATACAGAAAACAGAGAGTAATAGTAGATGATGAGATTTCAAACTGGAAATCTGTTTTGAGTGGGGTACCACAGGGATCAGTATTAGGCCCTATACTGTTTTTAATATATATATATATCAATGATTTGGAAGATGCCATATCTAGCAAAGTACTCAAATTTGCAGATGACACAAAAGTATTCAGAAAGGTTACTAATGATACAGATAAACAAAGTTTACAGGATGATCTAGATAAATGTGTTAAATGGTCAGAAAAATGGCAAATGTTATTCAATTTTGGGAAGTGTAAATGTATACACATAGGACATAGAAACATGGACGAAAAATATAAAATGGGGGATGCTGTACTAGGTTCTGCTGTACTACTTAGGAGTAACATTTAGTGCTGACGTGAAAGTTTCAGAGCAATGTGGTATTGCTGCTTCGAAAGGAAATCAAATTCTAGGGTTAATTAGGAGAACTATCAAGTATAAGGAGAAACAGCTAATTGTATCCCTGTACAAAGCAATAGTTAGACCACATTTGGAATATTGTATTCAAGCATGGAGACCATATCGTTAAAAGGACATAGACAAGCTAGAAAGAATACAACGAAGAGCAACTAAAATGATTCCAGAATTGAGAGACCTTAGTTACGAAAGTCGCTTATTACAATATGGTTTGACAACACTAGAGACCAGGAGACTAAGAGGAGACCAAATAGAAGTGTTTAAAATAGTGAATGGTTATGAGGATGTTGACAGGAATATGTTCTTCAAACTCAAAGAAGGCGGTGGAACCAGAGGACATAAAGCAGCATTAGTTAAGGAGCAGTGTAGGTTGGACATGAGAAAGTACTCTTTCTCACAGAGGGTGATAAACGAATGGAACAAACTGCCAAATGATTGTGTTAATGCTAGTAGTGTGAATATGTTTAAAAATAGAATTGACAGATATTTGTTAAGGGGCGGGCTACACATAGATGAGAAAATTATTGGACTCTCGATAACCCAATGGCTTCCTTGTCCACTTGCCATCCGAAACTTGTTGTTTGGGATGGCAACCTTGTTAAACCGTGTTAAACCAGTAACCATTATGCCCCCACTTCCCCTATATATATATATATATATATATATATATATATATATATATATATATATATATATATATATATA
>OY759267.1:6939950-6994224 GCA_963662155.1 Lamellibrachia columna
ATATGGCGCCATCCTACAGATATCGGTCGAATTACATGATTGGGGGATTAAAAGGAAAGCACAGTGTTTTCATGGCCAAAAAGCGAAGTTTCTTTGAAAGGAAGGAACAACAAATGAAGCCACAGCAGATTGATGATCCTACCAACACAGTGGTCTACTCTGTCGAACAAGCTACATTGGCTTCCTATTATGTGGCTTGGCGAATCGCAATAAAAAGAAGCCACACACCATAGGTGAGGAATTGATGAAACTAACAGCTGCCAACATGGTACGTATCGTCTGTGGAGGTGACGTCATCAGGAAGATCGAACAGATCCCTATGTGGAGTGATACGATTCGTGCGCGCATCATTGACACGACGCATGACATCAAACTGCAGGTGACTGCAGCCATAAAGAGGAATGGGCAATTTAGTCTTCAGTTGGATGAATCGACCGATGTTAGTGACGATGCCCAACTCATGGCGTATGTTTGCTATCGAGGTCCAAAACGATATGGAAAAGAGTACCTGCTTTGTCTGCAGTTGCTCCCTACCACAAGGGGAGAATCTATTTTCTAGATGGGGTATTCATTCACCAAGGAAGAAGATTTGACGTGGGATCAGTGCTTCAGTTTTATGATGGTGCACCAGCGATGTTAGGAGCGCGAGTGAAGGAAGAATTTCATCAAATCAATGTCTCTGAACTATAGAATCTTCAAAGACGTGAGCGCCGATTTTGGCTCGGAACATGTGCATATACTGTACCTCTTCGATGTAAGGTGGCTGTCGCGAAGAAAGGTGCTTAAACGAATGCATTGTGCGAAGAGGTTAAAATCTTTTTGTTGGAGAAGAATCATTCTCTGGCCACACTATTCTCGGATTCGAAGTGGATGCTGCAAGTGACCTACCATGCTGATTCCTTTGCAGAAATAAAAAAAAATACACTTCAATGCAAGATCGGACACAGGTTGGGCTGTCAGAGAAGCTGGAAGCATTCAAGGGAAAATTTAACCTGTGGAAGAAGAAAATGGCAGACGGAAAGACCGCTACTTTACCAGTCCTGAGTTTGCTTCTGGAGAATGAAGCAGCTTCAGTTGTCGACATCCCAAATATCATCGTGGAGCATTTAGCGAAACTAATCGAAGAATGTGATCATTATATCCCCGACAATGTATCAAAATACAGCTTTGTGCCGAATCCGTTCAATGTCAATGTGGCATATCTGCCGGAAAAAATGTGAAGGATCTATCAGCTGTAAGAGCAGCTCATCGAGGTCCAAAATGACGAAACACTATATTACGATTTAAAAATACAAAATAAATCGTTGAGTGCATTCTGGGTCAAAGTGAACAAGGAAAAGCCGGTTCTGGGAGGTGAAGTTCTCCTGTCCTTTGCTACAAACCTACTTATGTGAAGCAGGATTTTCGGCGCTTACTGTCAAGAAGGCAAAGTTCCGAAAATTATTGCAGCCAGAACATGACTTGCGATGTAGCATAAATATTCTCATTGACCGTTTATGTATTTTATCTTTATTAATGCTGTCAGTGTTTATTTTAGTGAACAGTTTGAAGGTATGACCGAGTGAGTTAAGGCAATACCCAGGTATCGAACAACAATAAAGAACACTTGAAGCTAGGCCTTCTCAAGTAAGAATCAGATGCTCTTAATATCTTAACATATGTGCGAGATAATGTACTAAGTACGACCGTCAAATAAAATGTCTTAATTATAATTATATATGGAGCCTGCTACTTTAGTCTGTGATGATGTTAAAACTAATTTAAATACTAATAATGTAATAATGTTTTGCAATCACATTTCCACAGAGGGTTGTGATAATTGTTATATTAGTGCATGAACCATTGTGATCTACTGAAGTGCTGTTGGAAACTGAAGGTCAAGGGTCAATGCAGTCAATATGCCAACGCAAAAGGTGACTCATCCAAAACCCGCTAACCAAAGTAACTGATCACACAAATTTAATGTAACGCATTTAATGTCATTCTTACTTACTTAATTTCCGGAATATGCGTCTACATCTACCAGAAATTAACATGACCTTTGCGTGTATCGATGAAACCCAGACAATAACTTGTTTAGTTTTGGTGACAGTGGTTATATTGATGTGGTGTCTGCGATCTCACCAGCTTGGGAGTAGTGAGTCATAACTTCGCGATACACTTTGAGGATGGTGCAACTTCGGCTAATTACGTTCCGGTACTATCAACCGCAATACTGTGAAACAATACATCGCGTTCTTACAAACGAGTTCAATATGAACCGCAATACAGATTGTTGTATCGAACGCTCGTCATACGGACGGAACTAGTTTGTTTTACGTCAAGACGTGGACATCGCTTACGAAATGGCGCGTGCGGTGACGAATTTTCGCTGCCTTCTTCCGCATAAGTTTAGGTATCTCCAAACTTGGGCAGTTTCGATGTTCTCCGTTGCAATTCTCCACTGCGCACGTTCGATGACGACGAAACCATTGTTGAAGTCATCGCGTGCAAAAGGACGTACGGAAATTTTACTATTTTAAAACCAAATAACAACCGATTTCAACGACATAAAACATAGAATATATACATATTCATTGACGACATGTAACCGTACTAGAAATATTTGTGCTACTCCGGCTTTGTCCGAATATTTGTGCTACTACGGCCTTGTCCGAATATTTATGCTACTACGCCCTTGTCCGAGTATTTGTGCTATTCTGCCTTGTCCGAGTATTTTTGCTACTACGGGAATGACGCCAAGGCTAAAAACAGTGCCAAATGTTCCATTTGGGTTCCCTGAGTATGGAATGACAAATGCAAGCAATTTTGGTGGGGGATTTCCCCTGCCAGTAACCCCCAAAGGGTGTGAAAAGGGAGCATTTATCTACGGGAATGACACCGATGCATAAAACAGTGTCAAATCTTTCCTTAAAGTTCCCTGAACACGAAATGAACAATGCCAAAAATTGTCCCGCCTGCTATCAACCCCCAAAAGGTGATAAAGGGAACACTTGTTTGATGGAATGACGCTTACTTAATGGAATGATGCGAAGGATAAAAACGGTGTTATATGTTCCCGTGGGATCCCTGAGTATGGAATGACCAAAGCCAGCAATTTTAGGTGGGGCCTTCTCCCTGCTAGCAACCCCAAATGGTGAGAAAGGGGGCATTTATTTATGGAAATGACGTCAAGGATACAAATAGTGTCACATCTTCCCTTTTGTGGTTACATGAGTACAGAATGATCAAACCCAACACTTTTAGTAGTAATTCGTTGACGACTGGTGTGTTCCCCTCTAGAATGAAGATAGCCAAGATAAAACCTATATTTAAAAGTGGTGCCAAAACGGACATAGGAAATTATTGGCCTGTTTCTCTTTTGCCACAATTTAAAAAAATGTTGGAGAAACTGTTCCTCAATACGTTAGACAACTTTATCAACGCTAAGGACATACTAAATTCAAGTCAGTACGGTTTCCGTAAACTATGTCCACATAACATGCCGTAATGGAATTAATAGAGGACATTTCAAATGCAACGGACAATAAGAAACACGCTATTGGTGTATTCATTGATCTTAAAAAGGCCTTCGATACAGTGGACCACGAAATACTTATCAAAAAGTTGAATTTCTATGGTGTGCGTGGAGTTCGTTGAAATAAATGGGTGCGCCTCGGAGCTGTTAAATGTAACACATGGGGTACCTCAGGGATCCATTTAAGTCCAAAACTAGTTGTACTCTATATTAATGATATTTGTAACGTATCAAAACTAACAAAATGTATACTCTTTGCGGATGACACAAATATATGTTGTGCTGGTAATAATTTAAAAGAACTACAAGGTATGATAAATGGAGTATTTGCCAAATTGGCTAAATGGTTTGCTGTGAACAAATTATCATTGAACCTGTCAAAGACAAATTACATGTTATTCTGGAACCGTCCGCCTGATATTGAAATTAATATGTTCATTAATAATCAACAAATAATCAGAGTACATATAACGAAATTTCCTGGTGTACATATCGATGAATCTCTAAATTGTAAATATCAAATAAATACGGTCAGATTAAAACTGTCGAAAGTTGCAGCAGTCATTTATAAGGCAAATTGTCTCATTGATCGAAATGGAATGTATATATTATACTGTTCTTTGTTTTTACCACATTTAAGTTATTGCTGTGAAATGTGGGGAAACACCTACACCACAAACATTCATGGCATTACTATATTACAGAAACGAGTAATTCGGTTAGTTTGTGGAGTAAAACGTCTGGAGCATACGAGCACTCTTTTTCAACAATTAGGCGTTCTAAAATGTGTATATTTAGTTAAGCTCAAGACGGCTATTATTATGTTTAGGGCTTTTCGTGTTGAATTACCAAGTAATTAAAAAAAAAATTAAACAGTATGTGTCTGTATATGATACTAGACAGAACAATTCATTCTGCATAACTCGCTTTCGTACTAATACAAAATCAACGTGCATCTCCATATATGGACCAAGATTATGAAACTCCCTTAATGAAAACATTACCACTTGTAGAACCATACAACTACAAGCATTTAAAAAGTGCTACAAGTTAGATATTATTGCAACGTATTAGTCACAATTTATTTAGCAACAATTTTCAATTGTCACATGCTGTAAGTAATGCAAATATAAGGGCTTAACACGCCACGGGGTGAACCATAGATAAGTATTGAGCTTCTGTTCACCCCATTTCCAACTCACCCTTGTGTATTCTTCACCAATTCACATTTGTTGCAATTTTTTATAGTAATTTGTTGTTATTTATTGTATTGTAACTGTGTGTTGGAATAACGGATTGGTTCATTGATTGATTGATTGATTTCATTCCTCATGAGGAAACGGATAAACTCTTCTCTGAATGCTCCATGTTTTAGGAGCTCCGTTCCACTCTACCGCTGAGAGGTGAGAGGTGAGAGGTACTTGTTGAGTGCCAGGTGAGAGGTACTTGTTGAGTGCCAGGTGAGAGGTACTTGTTGAGTGCCAGGTGAGAGGTACTTGTTGAGTGCCAGGTGAGAGGTACTTGTTGAGTGCCAGGTGAGAGGTGCTTGTTGAGTGCCAGGTGAGAGGTACTTGTTGAGTGCCAGGTGAGAGGTACTTGTTGAGTGCCAGGTGAGAGGTACTTGTTGAGTGCCAGGTGAGAGGTACTTGTTGAGTGCCAGGTGAGAGGTACTTGTTGAGTGCCAGGTGAGAGGTACTTGTTGAGTGCCAGGTGAGAGGTACTTGTTGAGTGCCAGGTGAGAGGTACTTGTTGAGTGCCAGGTGAGAGGTACTTGTTGAGTGCCAGGTGAGAGGTACTTGTTGAGTGCCAGGTGGGTTTGTTCACCGCGACTGGAACACATCTTCACATTTCCCCCAGAAAAAAACGTGTTAAAAAATCTTCTTTTCATGCACCGTAATGGCTATTAGAGCCTGTTTTCGTGAAAAAGATTTGCTTGCTATCATAGCTACCTGTAGTTATTTTACCAACTTAGGTTGAACGCACTTGTTGTAAGTCGCTCTTGATAAGAGAGTCCGCTAAATGACTAAATTGTAAATTGTGGTCTAAGTCATTGTTACTGGAGTAATATGTTTTTTATCCATCGAGTCATTCCATTAAATGAATGCCCCTTTTCTAAACATTTGGGGGTTGCTGGCAGGTAGAAGCCCCCACCTAGGATTGCTGGTATTGGTCCGGCGTAAGGGAACATGTGACACTGTTTCTAACCTTGGCGTCATTCCCATAAATAACTGTCCCTATTTTGTCACACTTTGGGAGTTGTTGCCAGGGAAGGCCCAGCCTAAAATTGCTGGCATTGGTCATTCCATACCCATGGGACCCCGCAGGAACATTTAAAAAATTTTTTATCCTTCGCATCATTCCATTAAATAAGAGTTATTCCATAAATAAGTGCCCCTTTTCTCACCCGGTGGGGGTCGCTGGCAGGGGGAAGGCCCCACTTAAAATTGTTGACATTTATCATTCTGTACTCAGGGAATCACAGGGAAAATATTGACAATGTTTTAGCGTTGGCGTCATTTTTATAAATAAATGCCCCCTTTTCGCAACCTTTGGGGTTGCTGGCATGAGGAATTCCCCACCTAAAATTGTTGGCATTGGTCATTCCATACTCAGGGAACCCGAAGGGTACATTTGGCACTATTTTTAGCTTTGCCGTCATACCTGTAAATAAATGTACTTTTTTCCCCTTCGATGGATGATTTCGGGAGCAACCCCCACCCCAGATCCGGCAGCAACGCATTTTAGAGATGTCGAGGGGTGGTCCCTTCAGTCCATGGGGTCAAACCTTTTGGTGTCGTTTACATAAATAAAAGCTCTGGGCTCCCACCTAAAACGTTTTCATAAGTAAAAAGTGCGCACCGTCTCTTTACGTTTTATATGAAATCGGAAGTAAACAAATAACGATCCGTCAGCAAATGTATGAAAATACAACGATCCACGGACATTTGCAGAATAATCAAAGAAAAATGTTTTCTACATAATAATAATTTTACGTTTGATCGTTGTTTAAAAAGTATACCATACAATTGGTTTGAAAACTGAGTAAAGTGGAACAACGTATACATGTGTTTGTCATGTTTATTTTTTATTGTTCCATAGCTTCATTAAAATTATGTATTTAATTACATCAAAGTACATTAAACGATCACGAGGAAACAATGTTATTGGCTATATCAATAACCATTTCATATGTATTTTGTGTAATTTATTAAAAATTATAGTTCCATATACATTTTAAAAACAATAATGCTAATGTTTGGCTGCTCATTTGTCGTATTAATGTAATTGTATTAATAACTAGCCGAGTTACCTGGCGTTGCCGGTTTCACGAAGCGTTTGATGTGGACGTTTGACGTAGATCACGCAACTCGCAACAATTATAGAAAACCCGCATAGCCTTGCTAACAACTGTACGTACTATTGTTCCGAGTTCCGTAATCTACGTCAAACGCCCACATAGGTTCATTCGTAATATCCCCATCCCCGGGGGAATTTTTTAATTGTTTTAAGGTACGAACCATTCCCATGGGCCCGGGCACGCATGCATTTCATCCTCATGCATGCGAAACTGACGAAGATATGAGGAAACAGACAGACAGATATACACACACAGTAACAAACTACTTTATATTAAAGACTTGCCGAGTTGCCCGGCGTTGTACGGGAGAAAAGGCAGTCACTGCGAGAGCGTATGACTCATATTGTTCCGGGTTACATAATTTACGTCAAATGTCCACATAGGTTCTTTTCTACTCCCGGAGGAATTTCGAGAATTTCTTTTATGTACGAACCATCCCCGTGGGCCCCCGGGTACGCATACGAAAGTCCAGCCCCATACATGCGAAACTGATGGAGATATGAGGGTACAAACATACACTGACTTACAGACAGACACACAGGTATGCATTCATGCAGACAGAGTCACAAACTACTTTATTAAATGATTAAACTAAGCGCAGTACACAATAATGATGTTCATTAAGCAATAATATAAAACTATTACAAGGGGAGAATCTAGCAATAGTAACTTTCCAAACAATTACGTACTTACTGCATTTGAAATGCATTTGCACAAAAAATCAAATGTTTGGGGATCGTACTCAAATGAAAATGCAAATGATTAGGGCAGGCATTCATTGGCAAGTTCAAATGCACTGAACATTTCACAACTTCAATTGAATACGAATTCAAATGCTCAACATTCACTCGCGCTTTCAAATGCATTTGCATTTATTAGCAAACCTGAATGTAATGTGCTACCCCATATATCAGCAAAAACATGACGCATTCAAGAAGATTGAAAAATGCAAAATATATATTGCACGTATATCAAACATGTTGCAAAATCTCTCACCTTGTGTTCTGCAATACCAACGCTGGAATGTTTCTGACGCGTCCTAACAGAAGTGTCAGGAAAACAAGGCAGAGAGGATGTGTCCCGTGTGCTGCGCCTCTCGTAGGAGACGTGTTCTGACGGCTTGTTGTACCCACACAAGTCGGTTCGTCAACTCAGCTTCAGGTTCAACTGCAGAATGAGCGCGCACACATTTCTCTGTCTTCATCTGACGATGACATAACTTTTGAAATTACACCGCTGATTCGACGCATTTCTCGTCGAGAGTCTCTGTCTCTATCTGTATGTCTGCCTGTCTGCGACTGCCGGGGCGCTCGGTCGACTTTCCTCTTGCAGTCACGCCCATATGACACAACCTGTCACTGGTAGGCAGGCAGTCATTTCCACGCTTTCTTTGAAAAATAGCTATTGTTGCAGTACGGGCTGCCAGCGGCCGTGCTTGCCTGTGGTCACGTACCTATTAGCCACGTTAACATAGCCATCAAACAAGCCGCCGCGGCATGGCAACAGAGTGGGGGTGTTAATGATGCTCTAACAGGCGTAGCAGCCTTTTCGTTTGTCTCGCTAGGATTCGCAATTTGATAACAATATTAGCCGGCCAAAGCGCTTCGTGAGACAAGCGCTGTGGGAGGTGAATCACCATTCAGCCATCGGCGAGCAAAACGACATCCGGTTCGTGTACATATTTCAGAAATGCTGCGCGTTACTAAGTGTAACATTGCCTCTCTCTATCACTCAGGTGTTAATCGTTTGCTTTTGATCCATGCGGTCATTGACACGTGTGCGATTGTTGGATTACATGATCTTGTAGTGTCCGTACGTCTATTCAATTAACTTCATTTTTTAATAGACGACGCTATTCTTCTGTGTTTTTCCGGACATTTATGGACGTATAATACACTGTTTTGGACATATAATATAATATATTGTCGCTATAAAAGATTATTAACAAAAATGGTGTGTTATTCCAGATCAATACAAATCAATAAAGCACAGCTGTCTGCATCACTACTCCACTACAATTATGGAAGTGAAGCCTTGGTCATATATGACAGAAGATGCTTCACACCCAGTGGAAAGACAGCCACGACAACGTCATCGCTGAGGCTAAGACATCGAGGCAATGATTACTCCCGTCTCATCCGCCAATCCTCTCAGCTCAGACAGAGAACCCGTGACGACCAGAGAGAGAGAGAGAGAGAGAGAGAGAGAGAGAGAGAGAGAGAGAGAGAGAGAGAGAGAGAGAAAGAGAAAGAGAGAGAGAGAGAGAAACAAAGAACAAGCCTCACGTCCCCCCGGAACTCCCACCCCACTGAACCAAGATCTACATATCAAGACTCGGGCTTCTAAATCACTCCAGGCCACACAACCGACCTTAGGCAGATGTAATCCTCTTTCCGAGGGATTGCCGATGATTAGTCAACTGCAAAAGTCCAAGTAAAGCCGAGATCAGGAAAGCCAACTGTCTCACAAAGAACCGGAAAACAGCTGGTTCATATGAAATTCTTGAAGAAATCTAGACAGATATAAAAACCTCCGTATACATGCCGCATACTTTGTTTGGGAAGATCTATGACAGGGGTCGGCAACCTGCGGCCCGCGGGCCAACTACGGCCCGCAAAGCTATTTCATGCGGCCCGCGGACTGATAGCGAGATTATGCATGGCGCGGCCCGCGCCCGCAATATTGATATATAAAATAAAAATAGTACGTCTTGTCTAGACTAAATTCTAGACGAGATATCTAGGCGAAACATATCACATAATGCAACTCGGTAATACCATTTCCACGCGATGAACATATCAAACATTTCTCACTTCCTTAAAACTTTAATTAATTAAGTTTTGCCCACATGCAGACATGAATTTTCTATCTTTTTGTGTTTGAGTGATAATGTGTTGTTTTGAATAACACTCGTTAAATCACTGGCAGTTCCAGCACCTTCCGTCCCAGATGATTGTGCAATATTAACAATTCCTGCACTAAACCGAAGTGCCCTGACTAGGTTGGGTTGTCATGCTGTGCCACGTGTACGAGCTGAGACATGAGATTAGCGTATTCATGGAGAAGAAGGGTGGAGAAGTACTGGCATTCACTGACCCCTTATGGATCTACGATTTTGCATTTTAGTCTGCGTCACGGAGCACCTCTGTTTGCTGAACGCCCAACTAATCAATGAACTGTGCCCGTTTGTCTCCGCTTTCGAGACCAGGTTTTACTTCCCGACAGTCATAGAAAACAAACTAGCTACTCCGGACATGTAGGCCTTCGTAGCATTCACTGAGCTGCTGAGACGGGAGTTTGCTGACCGATTGACAATCTCAGGGCTCGCAACAGGGAGTGAAAAAATGAAGCTGAACTTCGTGTAATGCAAGCCATGAACGCATCTAACAGATGGACATTTGGATGACGTGCTGAGGCTCGCAGTATCAAGTCTGCAGCCAGATGTGGGACACTTGGTGGCGCAGCAACTCTAGCATCATCATCTCTAGCATCAGGCGTCAGTGTCACACGGGTCAACATGGCATCAGCGGCATGCCAAGAACACGTAACATGAATAATGTGTGTTTTTGAACAGCATAGTGACCATCGAACTGTTGTTCAAAATCAGACCTATTTACAACAGCAACGTATGCATGTTGCATGCATGCATGCATGCATGCATGCATATGTGTGTGTGTGTGTGTGTGTGTGTGTGTGTGTGCGCGTGTGTGTGTGTGTGTGTGTGTGTGTGTGTGTGTGTGTGTGTGTGTGTGTGTGTGTGTGTGTGTGTGTGAGTGTGAGTGTGTGTGTGTGTATGTGTATATATGTATATTTGTGTATGTATACACAATATATATATACATATATAAATATATATATATATTTATACATAATATATATATATATATATATATATATATATATATATATATATATATATATATATATATATATATATATATATATATATATTGTACGTGTTACAAGAAAGATAATATCCTTATGTGCGCGCGTGCGTGCGTGCTTCCATGTGCGTGCGTGCGTGTATGTGCGGCCCGCTGACCTATTCCAAGTAACTAGTTTGGCCCTCCGTTCAAAAAGGTTGCCGAACCCTGATCTATGACATCGAAGAAATACCAACATCCCTCTCTCCCATACAGCAGTGGGTATTATCCATCGTTTTACTACCCTCGTTGAGGGACAATCGAGGGACAAAATACGTCCGTCTGTAAAAGACAGATATCTTAGTCGGTTTCACGAAAGGCCAAAACAGAAGTACACGTTTACTTGAGCAGCTTTCCATCCTCATAACTCACCGAGATGCCCGGCGTCGCACATGACGAAAGGCAGCCACCGCAAGAACGTATGACTGCACGCACTTCAAGTATGACTGCACGCACTATAAGTATGACTGCACGCACTACAAATATGACTGCACGCACTACAAGTATGACTGCACGCACTACAAGTATGACTGCACGCACTACAAGTATGACTGCACGCACTACAAGTATGACTGCATGCACTACAAGTATGACTGCATGCACTACAAGTATGACTGCACGCACTACAAGTATGACTGCACGCACTACAAGTATGACTGCACGCACTACAAGTATGACTGCATGCACTACAAGTATGACTGCACGCACTACAAGTATGACTGCACGCACTACAAGTATGACTGCACGCACTACAAGTATGACTGCACGCACTACAAGTATGGCTGCACGCACTACAAGTATGACTGCACGCACTACAAGTATGACTGCACGCACTACAAGTATGACTGCACGCACTACAAGTATGACTGCACGCACTACAAGTATGACTGCACGCACTACAAGTATGACTGCACGCACTACAATTATGACTGCACGCACTACAAGTATGACTGCACGCACTACAAGTATGACTGCACGCACTACAAGTATGACTGCACGCACTACACGTTTTGATAGGGCAAAGGCATATGACAATGTCAACTCCTTGCCTAACTGCCGGTTTCATGGAGCGTTCGTAAAGTACGATGGAAGTTATGTGAACGGAACAATCGTAGAAAACACGAATTGCATTGCTAACAATAATATGTAACTACAAACTCCAGTTGTTCTACGTTAAACGTCCAGTTACGTAATATCTCCACCCCGGGGGGATTTTGAATTTGTTTAATGTACGATCCATCCCTATGGGCCCCAAGACACACTTACAGAAGTATAGCCCCATACATGCGTAACTAAAGGGGTTATGAAGGACACTGCAGACAGACAGAGCCACAGACGGTTCTATTGCATAGAAGACACCATGTTCGAGCTTGCACATAATTAACGTACATATTTAATAAGGTTTAACAAGATTGTCACCAAAAACTGCAAGTTCTACATGGCAATGGTTTATCGAGGGTCCAACAATGTTATCATCAATGTATTGCCCGCCCTGTCGTTTTTATTTTTAAACGTACAGTATTAGCACTGCTAGTATTAACATAATGATTTGACAGTTTATTCAATTCAGTTATCACCTTCTGTTAGAATCAGTACTTTCTCGTGTCTAACCTACACTGTTCCGGATAGTAACGACACAAACATGCATGTAATCAAAACAGTTATAAAACCTATAACTTTACAATTGACAGCAATATTTACCACGTCTTTCAAATCTGGAGTATTCCCTTCCAACATGAAAGTAGCCAACATTATTCCTATGTTCAAAAGTGGTCTAAAAACAGCATTTACCAACTATATAACCCAAAGGAAATTGAAATTGTCGGGGGATTGCAATTAATTAACATGTTAGTCCAGAAACTATGTAGGGAAGAAGAAGTTGGATTTGTGGATTTATGGGGAAGTTTTGTTGGGAGGGCTGATATGTACACGAAGGATGGGCTTCATCTAAGTGGAAAGGGGGCAGCAGTATTTGAGGACGAACTTTCAGCAGCAGGGGGTGCAGGGGGGTTACCTAGATGTGTCTCAAACAGAACAAGAGGCCACAGACAAACCAATATCAAATCGTCCGAAAAACATCTCTAAAACAGGTTATAGATGCGTATGTTTAAATGCAAGGAGCATAGTAAATAAGAAAAACGAATTAAACATTATGGTAGAAGATATTGACCCTCACATAATTGGTATAACTGAATCATGGGCCAACATAGACATAACAGATGCTGAATTAGGACTGACAGGATACGTAATGTTTAGAAAAGATCGAATAGGAAGAAGGGGAGGGGGAGTTATTTTATATGTTAAAGAATCTATTCAGGCTTATGAAAAAAAACTAGAAAGGTAAGCAGATTGCGATGAAGCTGTTTGGTGCAAAATTGTTTCAGGAAATTCAAAATTAACTGTTGGATTAGTTTACCGAAGTCCAAACATAAACGAAGAGGACAACACAAAAATAAAAACGCTTTAAAGGAAGTTAGTAAAGGGGATTTTATCATAATGGGAGATTTTAACCATGGACACATACAATGAATTCTCTAGAGAGCACAGGGAGTGAGGACCAACAATTTCTATTTTTAATCCAGGATAGCTTTTTTACTTTTTACGTGCTAGAACCAACCAGAGGAGAAAACGTATTAGATATTGTTTTGTCATCACAAAAAGAATTAGTGGACAATGTAAAAATACTTGATCCATTGGGTAACAGTGACCATAATCAAATACATTTTGACATCAATGTAAAATCAGAAAGTAAAAATAAGAAAACGTACAAGAGAAACTTCCATAAAGGTAACTACAAAGATATGAGAAAATACTTAGCAAAGCTAGATTGGAATAACATGCTGATGAATAAGACCGCAATTGAATGTTGGAATATTCTAAAATATGAAATTGAGAGTATCATCGATAAATTTGTTTCCTTCCCAAAACAAGGAAAACGGTGTAGAAAGAAACACTCGTCAAAAGAGGCTATTAGAACAATAGTGTTAAAATAACCTATGTGGAGGGTTTATAGGCGTACCAGAAAGGACGAAGACTATGCAAATTACAAAGAGGCACTTAATGCAGCTACAACTGAAATCAGACAATCTAAAAGAAGCTATGAGCAAAAACTAGTATGTAACATAAAAAATGACAGCAGGAGTTTTTATGCATATGTCAGGAGTAAACAAAACGTACAAGGCAAGGTTGGACCTCTAGAAGACAGTGCTGGAAATATAATATCACAGGGTTTTTTAATGGCGGAAGACCTAAATTGTTACTTCAGGTCAGTGTTTACCAAAGAAGATATTAGTTCATTACCAGTTGCTGATGCTAAATTTAGGACCCTTAGTTGTAACTCCAGAAATGGTAGGTAAGAAAATAAAGGCACTGAAGGATAACAAATCACCGGGAGTGGATGGGATTCCTCCAAAATTACTAATGGAAACAGTAGAACAAATCAGTATACCACTTGCAAGAGTATTCAACTTGTCATTAAAAGAGGGAGTTGTTCCGTTTGAATGGAAAGAAGCAAACATCATACCATTATTTAAAAAGGGTTCGAGAAATAAGTCAGAGAATTACAGACTTACAGGTTAATTAAAGACCATATGGTGGAATTCCTCGTTAAGCATAAATTATTAAATTCATCTCAACATGGATTCCTTAAAGCGAGGTCATGCTTAACAAATATGTTATGTTTTTTGGAAGAAATCACTAAGTGGATAGACGTGGGATCGCCAGTAGATATTATCTACTTAGATTTTCAGAAAGCTTTTGACAAAGTGCCACATCAAAGATTACTACTTAAATTAAAAGCCCATGGTATCGGGGATAGCATAACTGACTGGATAGAACACTGGCTGACTGACAGAAGACAACGAGTTGTAGTAGATGGAGAAGTTTCAAATTGGAAATCGGTTTTGAGTGGGGTACCTCAAGGATCAGTATTAGGACCTATATTATTCTTAATTTATATCAATGACTTGGACGACAGTATAACAAGTAACGTACTGATATTTGCAGATGACATAAAATTTTTTAGAAAAATGGTGATAAACAACATTTTCAAAACGATCTAGACAGATTAGTGAAATGGTCTGAGAAATGGCAGATGTTGTTCAATTTTGGGAAATGTAAATGCCTACATACAGGACATGGGAACTTGGATGTAAACTATAAAATGGGAGATACTGTTCTGGGTACTACTGTAAAAGAAAAGGACTTAGGAGTTACAATAAGCGCTGATATGAACGTTTCAGAGCAGTGTGGTATTGCAGCTTCAAAGGGTAATCAAATTCTTGGATTGATTAGAAGAAACATAACATACAAGGGAAAAAAGTTAATTATACCTCTTTATAAAGCAATAGTTAGACCTCATTTAGAATACTGTATACAAGCATGGAGACCATATCGTAAGAAGGTTATAGATACGCTTGAACGCATACAAAGGAGAGCAACTAAAATGATTCCAGAACTGAGAGACCTTAGTTATGAAGAACGCCTGAAAGAATGTGGTTTAACAACTCTAGAGACAAGGAGGTTAAGAGGAGATCAGATTGAAGTTTTTAAGATATTGAATGGGTATGAAAATATTGATAGAAATATGTTTTTCTCACTCAAGAAGGATAGCAGAACTAGAGGACATGAGGTAAAATTAGTAAAGGATCAATGTAGATTGGACATCAGGAAGCACTCGTTCTCACAGAGGACAATAAATGAATGGAACAAATTGTCTACAGATTGTGTAACTGCGAGAATATGTTTAAAAACAAGGTTGACACATATCTCAGGAGGGCGGGTTATAAGTAGATGAACATTGTTGGACTCTCGATAAGCCAAGGGCTTCCTTGTCCACTTGCCATCTGGGCCTTTGGCTTGGCTGGCAAATCTTGTTAAATCTTGTTAAAGGTTCGTGTACTTGTGAAAGTTATGTTGTGTTGACACCCCCGGCAAATAAACATCAATTGCGTACAAAAAGGAAACTGTCAGTACTTTGCGTGTATACATTTTAATGACACCGACACCGACGCCGACGCCGACGCCGACGCCGACACCGCACAAGAAACGATAGACATCCCAGTATATAAGACGGCCTCTGGTCGGACCCAGTGCAAACATTGTAGGATTTGTAGCAGCCTACGTGACGTAGCGTCATCTCTTGAGAGCGTTTCACTGAAGCAGCTGGTGTTGTTTTGTTGAGAGACACAGCTGTCTTTACGGGTTGTGGTCAACCCAGCACCACATGTCAACGCCGTCTACGGGCTTCGTTGTCACAAGTAATCGTGCCACGTGCGACAAGGTTCAACCGCAGCAGATTACACCTTCAGCAACATTCCCTCAGAGTATTGCATATGTTGAACGTCTCTGCCCCCATCCGTACAGTCAGTTCCACGAGGCATGACAAACTCTGTAAAAAAGGCTTTCTTGCTGGATTTCAAACCCGGTATACACATATAGTTTATTCGTGACAAATTTGTAAACTTCTACTGTGCAGTATTTTAATAGAACATAATTATACTATATTTCCAAATTCATCATTATGGCTTCAACCTTCAACCACATAAAATATAATTAGTACTATTAATTAAACATAGGAAGCCACATGAATTACCATATTCCTTCTACTAATACTACAACTACAACAACAACAACAACTACTACTACTACTACTACTACTACTACTACTACTACTACTACTACTACTACTACTACTACTACTACTACTACTACTACTACTACTACTACTAATTAGGGGTGACTATGGGGGTAGTATCGCAATACCTGTATAACTATTGTAATGCTTTGCGATGGGTTCATAACTATCGCGATAGCTTTGCGATAGTATAACAGAATAGCGAGTATCCAGGAAACAAGTATCTCAAGTCGTAATTGATGGGTGGCGGTGTAGCCTTAGATGTAGTTGATTAAAAATGCTGCCTCGGTGAATGATACTGTTCTAACTGATTTATTCGATAAATAAATAAAATAATTCAAATAGTTGAAAAACATGTTTATTTCTATTATTACAGTGACACAAGTAGTCTGCTGAATAGTTTTGCCAACTACCATTACTCTCGACAGTTCAGTGTACTATCGACGATAACTATCGATTGTTCAATTTACAATTGATAAGGATAAATTAAGGATAAGGATAAATTTTATTAGGATAAGGATAAATTTTATTTGTCCCAAAACAGCAGAAAAACGTAGATAAATTATATTGAGTGGCAATATGAATTATGTAAATTCATATGATACATACACATACAGAACTGTACACTATATATAATAACAACTAATAAATCATCAGTAAAAGTAATACATTATGCAACAACATCTAAAAAAAGAAAAAGAAAAACATATTTGCTGTGGGACTGGAGACCCCTACTAAGACCAACACTGGTCGCTATCGTAGGAGCCACCCAAAATAAAAAATAACAATAAACATATATTCCCTATACCTGATAGCATTGCATCGTCACACAGTTCGATGTATTGTTACACCCCTACTTATAGTTGTGCAATATGTGGTGAAGTATACATATCCCAACTTATAAAAACCTTAAGTTACTGCAGAAAACACTGCGTAATATTAGTCACCTCTGATGATGCTATACCTTTTTAATAGTTAGTCAAGCTCTCTATTCTTGACTGGAGTTGTCTTTCGGATCCATATGGCCCGTTTGATCCATCTTGCGCTTCTATTATGCTCTCTGTCAAATACTTTGCCCCTCCAGTCTATGATACAACTGTTCCTGTCTGCTTGGTCTGTTATTGCAGACTTATGCTCTACCGCCGCTGACTCTCTTCTGTTCCATGGTAAATCGTCTGTTTGTGATGTCTTCAACCTCCTTCTTGTGTTCTTCTAGTCTTGTTCCAAATGTTCTTCGTGTTTCACCGATATACTTGTGGTTATAACTCTTACAAGGAATTTGGTATACACAGTCTGATTTTTACTATCTTTCACTTTGTCCTTTGAATTAACTAGTAATCTCCTGATGTTTTGATGAGGTCTGACAGATGTAGCGCTCTAATGATTTTTAAAAAATGTGCTACTCCTTTGACATATGGGAGAGTGACCATACCTTTGAATTTCTCTGTGTTCTTATCCTTCCTATCTTTGATTTTTTCCTTCTGAATATGCTGTTCCATCTTCATTATTGTTGGAAGTAGAAATGTTGAGTAAGTAATTTAATAGTTGCAGTTGAAGAAAATAGTAATCCAGATATACGTTTTGTAAATATTTAGGAGAAGATATCTTGTAATTATGTAGGAGTTAATATTTAATTAGATGTAGGCCTACATACTTAGATATGCCACCGCGTATTAGTATGTATGTTGTTACTGTAATTAGCTTAAATATTTAGATATGATTGTTCAGCAACAACAAATGTGTTATTGTTTTTACGGGTACATATTTATGCGAACTATGATTACTAAAACAAACGTTAATATGCAATCACTATGAATGTATACACGTATGACGGGTCACTTGATTGACAAGCAGTTGCTTTTTCAAGTGACCACACTTATTTTTTCACGCGATTATATTTGTATTCTCTCTATACGTTGGGTAAATCAAGTATTATTATTATTATTATCTCTCATCTAGCTATAAGGCTCGAAACAAAATGTCCGAGACAGCCAGATGGTGCCATGGAGCCTTTGTGCACATCTGGTTGCTGTATAATTGCAGCAGAAGCCAAATGCGGCAACCTGTTCACATTAAAATTTGTCCTTCACAATAATAAACATTGTCCTTACCAAAATGGGACCGTGTACAGTAGCTACGAGAAATAAATATAGAAGAAGTGAAGGCATATAATGGGCCAATATGATTGTAGTAGTGATAATATTAATGTATATGTTGCGGGCGATATATGAGAAAAAAATTCAAATTAAAGAAATTATAATATTGCAAAGGCCAACCACAGGATGTTTTGTCAGAAGAGTGGGTCTCATGCCCTACGATTGAAATTAAAATAGCTACAGCTTTTCCAGAGACTAGGGACTTTACACATTTCAACGTATCGAATATACCTAAGGCAATGAACTAGATTATTCATAGCGTATAGACGATATGCATCAAGTGATTCTTTCCAGCATGTCCCTGTCACAAATTTCAGTGCAGGCTACCGTCCAAAAATGCATGCAGAAGCGACTAGCATGTGTCTCCTTTGTCCCGCACAGAAAACGACCGGAAATATCAAAACATCCGCACATGGGCGCTAAATGTCATGTGTAGAGTGGGCTGTAGTTCAGCAGCCAAAGTTCGTCACCAGGGGAGAGGTCAACACCAGAGCACTCCTAATTCACCATCTTCGTTTAATCATGGGATTGCATGGCAAGATACAATAACAAAGTAGACGATATCCAACACGCATGAAAGCCCGCAGCAAAATTAATGATTATCAAACCGCATTTACGCCGGGTTCGCAGTCTTCCGTATAAGACGACACAATACCAAGATAAATCAAAGTCATGTAGCCATCTATCTACGGGCATAAGGAAACACGTAGGTCGGACATTAAGTATGATCGGTACAAAATACGACTTGCAAATATTGAGAGAAAGGAAGGCTTGTTGACATTCTTAAAGTGTAACAATATTTATGCATTACAAGAATACATTTGAAATGTCAGACAGTTCCTTCATTAGCCTTGCTCTGAACTACAAACAGTACATTATTGCTATGATGATTATATCTTCTGTCGATAGTATTCGTCCGATTCCCCGATTGATTTAACAAGATTTAACAAGATTTGCCATCCAAGCCAAAAGCCCAGATGGCAAGTGGACAAGGAAGCCATTGGCTTATCGAGAGTCCAACAATGTTCATCTACTTATAACCCGCCCTCCTGAGATATGTGTCAACCTTGTTTTTAAACATATTCACGCTGCTAGCAGTTACACAATCTGTAGACAATTTGTTCCATTCATTTATTGTCCTCTGTGAGAACGAGTGCTTCCTGATGTCCAATCTACATTGATCCTTTACTAATTTTACCTCATGTCCTCTAGTTCTGCTATCCTTCTTGAGTGAGAAAAACATATTTCTATCAATATTTTCATACCCATTCAATATCTTAAAAACTTCAATCTGATCTCCTCTTAACCCCCCTGTCTCTAAAGTTGTTAAACCACATTCTTTCAGGCGTTCTTCATAACTAAGGTCTCTCAGTTCTGGAATCATTTTAGTTGCTCTCCTTTGTATGCGTTCAAGCGTATATATATCCTTCTTACGATATGGTCTCCATGCTTGTATACAGTATTCTAAATGAGGTCTAACTATTGCTTTATAAAGAGGTATAATTAACTTTTTTCCCTTGTATGTTATGTTTCTTCTAATCAATCCAAGAATTTGATTACCCTTTGAAGCTGCAATACCACACTGCTCTGAAACTTTCATATCAGCGCTTATTGTAACTCCTAAGTCCTTTTCTTTTACAGTAGTACCCAGAACAGTATCTCCCATTTTATAGTTTACATTCAAGTTCCCATGTCCTGTATGTAGGCATTTACATTTCCCAAAATTGAACAACATCTGCCATTTCTCAGACCATTTCACTAATCTGTCTAGATCGTTTTGTAAATGTTGTTTATCACCATCAGTATTAACATTTCTAAACAGTTTTGTGTCATCCGCAAATTTCAGTAAGTTACTTGTTATACTGTCGTCCAAGTCATTGATGTAAATTAAGAATAATATAGGTCCTAATACTGATCCTTGAGGTACCCCACTCAAAACCGATTTCCAATTTGAAACTGCTCCATCTACTACAACTCGTTGTCTTCTGTCAGTCAGCCATTGTTCTATCCAGTCAGTTATGCTATCCCCGATACCATGGGCTTTTAATTTAAGTAGTAATCTTTGATGTGGCACTTTGTCAAAAGCTTTCTGAAAATCTAAGTAGATAATATCTACTGGCGATCCCACGTCTATCCACTTAGTGATTTCTTCCAAAAAACATAACATATTTGTTAAGCATGACCTCGCTTTAAGGAATCCATGTTGAGATGAATTTAATAATTTATGTTTAACGAGGAAGTCCACCATATGGTCTTTAATTAACCTTTCTAATAATTTACAAATCACTGACGTTAAACTCACTGGTCTGTAATTCTCTGACTTATTTCTCGAACCCTTTTTAAATAATGGTATGATGTTTGCTTCTTTCCATTCAAACGGAACAACTCCCTCTTTTAATGACAAGTTGAATACTCTTGCAAGTGGTATACTGATTTGTTCTACTGTTTCCATTAGTAATTTTGGAGGAATCCCATCCACTCCCGGTGATTTGTTATCCTTCATTGCCTTTATTTTCTTAGCTACCAATTCTGGAGTTACAATTAACGGACCTAAATAGTCAGATTTAGCCCCCTGAAATTTAGCATCAGCAACTGGTAATGAACTAATATCTGCTTTGGTAAACGCTGAACTGAAGTAACCATTTAGGTCTTCCGCCATTAAAAACCCCTGTGATATTATATTTCCAGCACTGTCTTCTAGAGGTCCAACCTTGTCTTGTACGTTTTGTTTACTCCTGACATATGCATAAAAACTCTTGCGTTACATGCTAGTTTTTGCTCATAGCTTCTTTTAGATTGTCTGATTTCAGTTGTAGCTGCATTAAGTGCCTCTTTGTATTTTGCATAGTCTTCTTCCTTTCTGGTACGCCTATAAACCCTCCACATAGTTTGTTTTAGCATTATTTTTCTAATAGCCTCTTTTGACAAGTGTTTCTTTCTACACCGTTTTCCTTGTTTTTGGAAGGGAAAAAATTTATCGATGATACTCTCAATTTCATATTTTAGAATATTCCAACATTCAATTGCGGTCTTATTCATCAGCATGTTATTCCAATCTAGCTTTGCTAAGTATTTTCTCATATCTTTGTAGTTACCTTTGTGGAAGTTTCTCTTGTACGTTTTCTTATTTTTACTTTCTGATTGTACATTGATGTCAAAATGTATTTGATTATGGTCACTATTACCCAATGGTTCAAATATTTTTACATTGTCCACTAATTCTTTTTGTGATGACAAAACTATATCTAATACATTTTCTCCCCTGGTTGGTTCTAGTACGTGCTGAGTAAGAAAGCTATCCTGGATTAAAAATAGAAATTGTTGGTCCTCAATCCCTGTGCTCTCTAGATAATTCCATTGTATGTGTACATGGTTAAAATCTCCCATTATGATACATTCCCCTTTACTAACTTCCTTTATAGCGGTTTTTTATTTTTGTGTTGTCCTCTTCGTTTATGTTTGGACTTCGGTAAACTAATCCAACAGTTAATTTTGAATTTCCTGAAACAATTTTGCACCAAACAGCTTCATCGCAATCTGCTTCCCTTTCTAGTTTTATGTTATAAGCCTGAATAGATTCTTTAACATATGAAATAACTCCCCCGCCCCTTCTTCCTATTCGATCTTTCCTAAACATTACATATCCTGTCAGTCCTAATTCAGCATCTGTTATATCTATGTTGGCCCATGATTCAATTATACCAATTATGTGAGGGTCAATATCTTCTACAGTAATGTTTAATTCGTGTTTCTTATTTACTATGCTCCTTGCATTTAAACATACGCATCTACAACCTTTTTCAGAGATGTTTTTCGGATGATTTGATATTGGTTTATCTGTGCTAGTGGCCTCTTGTTCTGCTTGAGACACCTCTAGGTAACCCCCCTGCAATTCTAGTTTAAAGAATGTTTACTTCCAAAAATATTTGTCATTGTACCCAAGTCACTATCTACTGCTGTTGAAAGTTTGTCCGCGAATACTGCTGCCCCTTTTCCACTTAAATGAAGCCCTTCCTTCATGTACATATCAGCCCTCCCAACAAAACTTCCCCATAAATCCACAAATCCAACTTCCTCTTCCCTACATAGCTTCTGGACTAACATGTTAATTGCCATCCCCCGACAATTTCGATATTTGTGACCCCTCCTGCCCATTACAGGTAAAATCCCTGACAGTATTACCTGCTCAACCCGCGTCTGTTTTAGTGTTCTGACCAACTGCCTATATTTCCTAACTATGGCAGTTGTACCCTCCCTCTCTACGTTATTTGTCCCTACGTGTACTAAAACAGATCCACCCTTACCCGAGCCTACAATGTTTTTTACCCTCTCAGTTATCGCCTCTATCTTGGCTCCAGGCAAGCAGACCACCACATCATCTCCCTTGTTTAAGACTCTGTCGGTCTTCCTAACTATCGATTCCCCCACATACACCCTCGCTCTCTTCCTCACCCCCTCTATCACTGCTGCAGAATAACTCTTCCGTTCGATCCCCTCCATCACATTCTGTCCTGACCCCTTCCCTCCTGTCTCCTTCGCTCCTGTCTCCCCCACTTCCCACTCCTTTGCTCTTGTCTCTCCCACTCCCCTCTCCTTCACTCCGGTTGTTTTCCCTCCCGTCTCCCCCACTCCCTTCTCCTTCCCTCCTGTCTCCCCTACTCCCCTCTCCTTCACTCCGATTGTCTCCCCTCCCGTTCCTTTCCTTCCCGTCTCCCTACGACCTGTCACCTTCCCTCCTCTCAGCTTCCTCCCAGGCTGCGGTGAGCTCTCCCTAGCATCTCTTGTGTCTTTCCCCACTTTATCATCTACTGTTCCCCCACCGGAACTACTGGCACAACCCCCCCTGTTCCCTTCCCACCATTGCCACAACGAGCAGCCTCAGCTCTTCCAACTCCACCTCTAGTTCCTTCATCTTCATACATCCCCTACACTCAAAACTAAAACTATCTGCCTGGACCTCAGCCCAGGACTTCTCGCACCCAGTTACTGCAACTGCCACAAATTAAGTGCCTTGTGGCCTTTAACTGCCGTTTGCACGGCGCCATCATACAATTTAGTTTTAATTAGTTTGCTACGTTAGCCTTGAATAAAGCTGTTTTTGTGATCAAAAGAACACTTTAGGCTAATATACTTGCTAACTGTGTCTTCTATTAACCTCGCATGAAAAAGAAAACCTGCCACCTAGCGAATACGGAGAACACTGTGTAACAAAACAACGAAGTTAGTGTGTACTAATTTACGCTAAAATCCTGCTGTTAATTCCTTTTTACCGAAAACGTTTACTACCACTATGTCAGATATTACCTTATGTATGTAATTTAAGTAAATAAATCACTTTATATTATATATATATTAGCCAATGTAAACGATAGCTCGATGCACGGGTTGAATTCACGACCTGTAAACAAACTCCCTTTTATCACTCGTTGAGTTTGAATCCGGGAAAAAATACTACCTCTGTTAACAAAAACGGTTTCTTAATATATGTCTACAAGAAGGTGGTGAACAATATATGTATAATACTAATAACTTATTCTAACCAATATTCCAATGTTACCGACTATTCACTATGCTATCTCAATTTTCGAACGGTAAACAACCCTATTAACGCTCGCTGAATTCCCTGACAGAATCCGAAACTAACTTACTCTAAAATGCTTCCTCTGACTAATAATTAACAAAACCTGTTTCCTAATATATGTCTACAATACGTTTGTGTATAATATATAAGCAATAGTAATACTTATTCTATTTGATATACCGCGTTTTTCTGTAAATGATCTACACCAAATTCAAGTCGCTGCACCAAGTCCAAGTAGCCGGAAGTAGTATTGACATACTAAATGGTGTATATGTGCCAGCGGTACAGTTATATAATACAGTAGCAATATGTTTGTTCTCTGATTCTAATGTCTATGCCAACGACATATTGTAGTAACATTGCACTTGTTGATTGGTTCTGTAGTTCTGTGCCAACGACACAGTTATAACTTATTGTAGTAATATTGCACTTGTTGATTGATTCTGTAGTTCTATGCCAACGACACAGTTAAAACTTATTGTAGTAATATTGCACTTGTTGATTGGTTCTGTAGTTCTATGCCAACGACACAGTTATAACTTATTGTAGTAATATTGCACTTGTTGATTGGTTCTGTAGTTCTATGTCGACGACACAGTTATAACTTATTGTAGTAATATTGCACTTGTTGATTGGTTCTGTAGTTTTATGCCAACGACACAGTTATAACTTATTGTAGTAATATTGCACTTGTTGATTGGTTCTGTAGTTCTATGTCGACGACACAGTTATAACTTATTGTAGTAATATTGCACTTGTTGATTGGTTCTGTAGTTCTATGCCAACGACACAGTTAAAACTTATTGTAGTAATATTGCACTTGTTGATTGGTTCTGTAGTTCTATGCCAACGACACAGTTATAACTTATTGTAGTAATATTGCACTTGTTGATTGGTTCTGTAGTTCTATGTCGACGACACAGTTATAACTTATTGTAGTAATATTGCACTTGTTGATTGGTTCTGTAGTTCTATGCCAACGACACAGTTATAACTTATTGTAGTAATATTGCACTTGTTGATTGGTTCTGTAGTTCTATGTCGACGACACAGTTATAACTTATTGTAGTAATATTGCACTTGTTGATTGGTTGTGTAGTTCTATGCCAACGACACAGTTATAACTTATTGTAGTAATATTGCACTTGTTGATTGGTTCTGTAGTTCTATGCCAACGACACAGTTATAACTTATTGTAGTAATATTGCACTTGTTGATTGGTTCTGTAGTTCTATGTCGACGACACAGTTATAACTTATTGTAGTAATATTGCACTTGTTGATTGGTTCTGTAGTTCTATGCCAACGACACAGTTATAACTTATTGTAGTAATATTGCACTTGTTGATTGGTTCTGTAGTTCTATGCAAACGACACAGTTATAACTTATTGTAGTAATATTGCACTTGTTGATTGGTTCTGTAGTTCTATGTCGACGACACAGTTAAAACTTATTGTAGTAATATTGCACTTGTTGGTTGATTCTGTAGTTCTATGCCAACGACACAGTTATAACTTATTGTAGTAATATTGCACTTGTTGATTGATTCTGTAGTTCTATGCCAACGACACAGTTATAACTTATTGTAGTAATAATGCACTTGTTGATTGGTTCTGTAGTTCTATGCCAACGACACAGTTAAAACTTATTGTAGTAATATTGCACTTGTTGATTGGTTCTGTAGTTCTATGCCAACGACACAGTTATAACTTATTGTAGTAATATTGCACTTGTTGATTGGTTCTGTAGTTCTATGCCAACGACACAGTTAAAACTTATTGTAGTAATATTGCACTTGTTGGTTGGTTCTGTAGTTCTATGCCGACGACACAGTTATAACTTATTGTAGTAATATTGCACTTGTTGATTGGTTCTGTAGTTCTATGTCGACGACACAGTTATAACTTATTGTAGTAATATTGCACTTGTTGATTGGTTCTGTAGTTCTATGCCAACGACACAGTTATAACTTATTGTAGTAATATTGCACTTGTTGATTGGTTCTGTAGTTCTATGTCGACGACACAGTTAAAACTTATTGTAGTAATATTGCACTTGTTGATTGGTTCTGTAGTTCTATGCCAACGACACAGTTATAACTTATTGTAGTAATATTGCACTTGTTGATTGGTTCTGTAGTTCTATGCCAACGACACAGTTATAACTTATTGTAGTAATATTGCACTTGTTGATTGGTTCTGTAGTTCTATGTCGACGACACAGTTATAACATATTGTAGTAATATTGCACTTGTTGATTGGTTCTGTAGTTCTATGCCGACGACACAGTTATAACTTATTGTAGTAATATTGCACTTGTTGATTGGTTCTGTAGTTCTATGTCGACGACACAGTTATAACTTATTGTAGTAATATTGCACTTGTTGATTGGTTCTGTAGTTCTATGCCAACGACACAGTTATAACTTATTGTAGTAATATTGCACTTGTTGATTGGTTCTGTAGTTCTATGCCAACGACACAGTTATAACTTATTGTAGTAATATTGCACTTGTTGATTGGTTCTGTAGTTCTATGTCGACGACACAGTTATAACTTATTGTAGTAATATTGCACTTGTTTATTGGTTCTGTAGTTCTATGTCGACGACACAGTTATAACTTATTGTAGTAATATTGCACTTGTTGATTGGTTCTGTAGTTCTATGCCGACGACACAGTTATAACTTATTGTAGTAATATTGCACTTGTTGATTGGTTCTGTAGTTCTATGCCGACGACACAGTTATAACTTATTGTAGTAATATTGCACTTGTTGATTGGTTCTGTAGTTCTATGCCAACGACACAGTTATAACTTATTGTAGTAATATTGCACTTGTTGATTGGTTCTGTAGTTCTATGCCGACGACACAGTTATAACTTATTGTAGTAATATTGCACTTGTTGATTGGTTCTGTAGTTCTATGCCAACGACACAGTTATAACTTATTGTAGTAATATTGCACTTGTTGATTGGTTCTGTAGTTCTATGTCGACGACACAGTTATAACTTATTGTAGTAATATTGCACTTGTTGATTGGTTCTGTAGTTATATGCCAACGACACAGTTATAACTTATTGTAGTAATATTGCACTTGTTGATTGGTTCTGTAGTTCTATGTCGACGACACAGTTATAACTTATTGTAGTAATATTGCACTTGTTGATTGGTTCTGTAGTTCTATGCCAACGACACAGTTATAACTTATTGTAGTAATATTGCACTTGTTGATTGGTTCTGTAGTTCTATGCCAACGACACAGTTATAACTTATTGTAGTAATATTGCACTTGTTGATTGGTTCTGTAGTTCTATGCCAACGACACAGTTAAAACTTATTGTAGTAATATTGCACTTGTTGGTTGATTCTGTAGTTCTATGCCAACGACACAGTTATAACTTATTGTAGTAATATTGCACTTGTTGATTGATTCTGTAGTTCTATGCCAACGACACAGTTATAACTTATTGTAGTAATATTGCACTTGTTGATTGGTTCTGTAGTTCTATGCCAACGACACAGTTAAAACTTATTGTAGTAATATTGCACTTGTTGATTGATTCTGTAGTTCTATGCCAACGACACAGTTAAAACTTATTGTAGTAATATTGCACTTGTTGATTGGTTCTGTAGTTCTATGCCAACGACACAGTTATAACTTATTGTAGTAATATTGCACTTGTTGATTGGTTCTGTAGTTCTATGCCGACGACACAGTTATAACTTATTGTAGTAATATTGCACTTGTTGATTGGTTCTGTAGTTCTATGTCGACGACACAGTTATAACTTATTGTAGTAATATTGCACTTGTTGATTGGTTCTGTAGTTCTATGCCAACGACACAGTTATAACTTATTGTAGTAATATTGCACTTGTTGATTGGTTCTGTAGTTCTATGTCGACGACACAGTTATAACTTATTGTAGTAATATTGCACTTGTTGATTGGTTCTGTAGTTCTATGCCAACGACACAGTTATAACTTATTGTAGTAATATTGCACTTGTTGATTGGTTCTGTAGTTCTATGCCAACGACACAGTTATAACTTATTGTAGTAATATTGCACTTGTTGATTGGTTCTGTAGTTCTATGCCAACGACACAGTTATAACTTATTGTAGTAATATTGCACTTGTTGATTGGTTCTGTAGTTCTATGTCGACGACACAGTTATAACTTATTGTAGTAATATTGCACTTGTTGATTGGTTCTGTAGTTCTATGCCAACGACACAGTTATAACTTATTGTAGTAATATTGCACTTGTTGATTGGTTCTGTAGTTCTATGCCAACGACACAGTTATAACTTATTGTAGTAATATTGCACTTGTTGATTGGTTCTGTAGTTCTATGCCAACGACACAGTTATAACTTATTGTAGTAATATTGCACTTGTTGATTGGTTCTGTAGTTCTATGTCGACGACACAGTTATAACTTATTGTAGTAATATTGCACTTGTTGATTGGTTCTGTAGTTCTATGCCAACGACACAGTTATAACTTATTGTAGTAATATTGCACTTGTTGATTGGTTCTGTAGTTCTATGCCGACGACACAGTTATAACTTATTGTAGTAATATTGCACTTGTTGATTGGTTCTGTAGTTCTATGCCAACGACACAGTTATAACTTATTGTAGTAATATTGCACTTGTTGATTGGTTCTGTAGTTCTATGCCGACGACACAGTTATAATTTATTGTAGTAATATTGCACTTGTTGATTGGTTCTGTAGTTCTATGCCAACGACACAGTTATAACTTATTGTAGTAATATTGCACTTGTTGCTTGGTTCTGTAGTTCTATGTCGACGACACAGTTATAACTTATTGTAGTAATATTGCACTTGTTGGTTGATTCTGTATTTCTATGTCGACGACACCGTTATAACTTATTGTAGTAATATTGCACTTGTTGGTTGATTCTGTATTTCTATATCGACGGCACAATCACACTGTACAATAAGTGTACAGTAAGTGTACAATAAGTGTACGCTTACTGTCTGCTTCTGGTGTTGTACCTGTTATAATGTAAACTGAAGATGGATTTTGTGTGTTTAATGTTAAACAAGGGACGAAATATAAGGCGTGCGCTTCACCCTCTATATTACTTTTACTTTGCAATTTAGTCATGAGGCAAAATGAAACCTGCGATAATAAAATACAAATGTTGACATTCATGTCTGGGTGAATATAACGTGAAAGGTATGAAATATGATACAGCTTGTCATATTCCATTTGATATAGACATCACCGCTGCATGTCCTGTAGGACAGAGTGCACGCGAACGTCTACCAGTCCCGTTCTTGTGTGTGACACAGTTGTTGACTGGTGTTTGAGACATTTCTGCTGCGTCATTTGTTATGTGGTTGTTTAGCCACAAAATGTTATGTGGTTGTTTAGCCACAAAACCAAGACCCATATAATGTTCGCTGCTGTACAACAATCTTTATTTCTTGTGTCTACTTGTGTCAAATGGTATACCCAGAATGGCGTTGGCAGATAATTTGTATATGTGTTATATTTTTATCTCTTCATGGTAGTGGATCAAATATAGTTTGTTATTAAATACAATTTGCTATCTTGAATTTATATTCCTGTAAACAGGTTGAACGAGTCCAGCGTTTTGCAGCTCCTTTTATTGCTGGTGTGTGGTGTCTGTCGGAGAAGTTCACCCATCATGGCTGTGTATGCCAACCTGGTGTTACTGTGAATATGACTTCACTATACGTCAGAGGTTACCTTAGATCTACCATTTTGGTTGGTAAGATACACCATGGACTAGTTCGCATTACCAGCCTCAATCTATATCTGCTCTATCCCAATGTGGAATTCGTTCATAGCCGACGCTGGTCTATTATTTTATATTCACCAGTTGTCTGACACAGAATTGGCTAAGATTAGCCGGTTACAGAGTGATACGTAAAGGTCTTAATTGTTTTGTGGGTTTGACTGTACAATCAGTCTAGTCTTGCTTTCGGTGCGCCAGTCAGTGTCTTCGCCGTTTCAACTTCCAAATCACTACTCCTCGTTCTAATGCTGAATGTTTCTTCGATTGCATCTTGAGAACTTATGACGTAAACACACACACACACACACACACACACACACACACACACACACACACACACACACACACACACACACACACACACACACACACACACACACACACACACACACACACACACACACACACACACACACACACACACACACACACACAAACACACACACACACACACACACACACACACAAACGCACGCACGCACGCACGCACGCACACACACACACACACACGAGGCGTCTGGGGTAAATGAACAACGACCAGTACGGTGCAAGGACTTAATTGTAAATACGTCGAAATATGAGTAACTTAGTCCGCAAATGTACCCCTTTCCCAGTTCACAATTATTTTTCAGGGTGCACACAATTCTTAAAGGGGGTACCGTCTCAAAATAACTGGCATCTCATTTGTCTACTGTTAACCCGGAAATAAAATAGTGATCTCTCCCCATGGTTGTCTTTGTTGTAGCACTTGCGTCGCCCCTCTCGGGAACAGATAATTAATTAACTACCGTGTTCATGCTAAGAGTTCGTGATTTTAAGACGGTACCACCTTTTGGTAATTTGTTGCCGCCTGGAAAATAATTTTTTTAAAGGGATATGGCCATAGTCCAGGACTATGTTGTGTCATTAAAATCTCTCGCTGCTGGCTGGCAATAAATATACGTGTCAGTAACGGAAGGATCCCTGGTGTACGATGGAAAAATCCCTGGTAGGATCCCTGGTGTACCGTGGAAGGATCCCTAGTGTACGGTGGAAGGATCCCTGTTTTACGATGGAAGGATCCCTGGTGTACGGAGGGAGGATCCCTGATGTACGATGGAAGGATCCCTGATGTACGATGGAAGGATCCCTGGTGTACGATGGAAGAATCCCTGGTGTACGGTGGAAGGATCCCTGGTGTACGGTGGAAGGATCCCTGTTGTATAATGGAAGGATCCCTGTTGTACGATGGAATGATCCATGGTGTATAGTGGAAGGATCCCTGGTATACAGTGGAGTGATCCCTGGTGTACGGTGAAATGATCCCTGGTGTACGATGGAATGATCCCTGGTGTACGGTAGAAGGATCCCTGGTGTACGGTAGGAGGATCCCTGGTGTACGGTGGAAGGATCCCTGGTGTACGATGGAAGGATCCCTGGTGTACGACGACAGAACTCGATTTGTTTGGGCGGCAAATGTCGGGGGCGTCTTCCTTGTTGACGATCGCGAAAACAAAAATGTAGGATTCAACAAAAAACGCCGTTGAAGAACGATGACAATACCAGTACAGTCTTGATTATTTCGGTACAGTAATTTTGCGCACTGGGTGGAATTACCTGTCTGACATTTAGCATTGTTTTCAATGGGACAATCAATAGTGTACCGGAGCCCGCCCTGTCGCTTATTTGTTTGACTCGGTCATCGGATTACGGGCACAATTAATATACTGTAAGAGTTTCTCTTGCTAATAATAGAACACACCGTTCATTTGATACCCAGCTTGAGGGGGATAATAAACGACAGGTCTACTGTTGTCACCGATAACCTTCTTTCGGGTACCCATTCGTTCGCCAAATTAATTGAAATTCGACGACAAATGTCACTATTACATCAATAAAGTTCATTTGATACCTGTACTTATTGTTGAGTTAAGAAGGCTGATTTAATTTCATGAACAACTGCGGAGTCGACGAGTACTCCTTGGCGTACGTCCGGGGGCTAACCTCGAATAACGAGGCTGCGTGAGGTGGCGCCACCATCTATCGCTCTCACAACCGCCTCGTTTCAGAGAGTGACGGAACCCGAATGTATACACAGAATTCTGAATTATAAACTTGACCTATATTGAAACAATTCACACGATACAATAAAGCGCAATTAATAGTTAGCATTGTGTTCGTTCCGTAGAATGCCTCCGCTGGCTTTCGCATGTCGGCGCCACTGTCGAGGAGGGGAAGTTCTCCTCGGTCTCGTCTCGCACGAACAGGCCTACGCCCGACGGCATCTAACAAAGAGTCTGTCCAAGCGCACCGATCTCGAATCCCTTCCCGATCCTCAGCGTCCGCGTGATGGGTGCGGTAAGTGGGAGCTCGGGAACCGTTGTCAGTTCTTGCATAACGCGCCAACGTAACCCGATATATGCGGATCGCCGGTATAATCTAAATGATTAATATGCGTATCTTAACCCTCGCGAATGGAAATAGTCTTACGTTTCCTACACAGGCAGTCCATCTCACCTAGATATTTGGTTGATGCCATAGGATTGATTTACAATGTTATGTCTGACTAAGATAGGTGCTCACTTAAAATTCATAATTTCCTATGCATAAAGCCCCACAGTAATTAAAATGGTACGTCTAAAAAATAGTTGTATGTACAATGTTGCCGAATTATTTATTTTGATTCAACCATAATTTGAACGTTAAATAGATAGATTCGGGAATCTTCGGCCTTTTCAAGTTCGCCAACTCCGCCAAGCAATTTCTGATTTGCATCATTAATTTTGTTAAAGAAGTGTTAATATTCGCTCCGAGACATTCCAATTAAACATATAACGGTCGGCAGACATTTAAAAAATAGCCGACATCGACTCAGAAGTTGAGCAGCACATTGAAATCGCCGTGATTCTCGTCAATGTTGAGAATGATGACGTCATTGCGGCCGCTTCTCGGGGCGATATTCTGTTTCCGCAGAGAATTACCGTCGACCACAGCGTAAGCCGATTGTCTTTCACACGGTATCGTGTACGCGATAGCAAGAGGGCACCTCCCAAGGGAGTCTGGACCAGTTGTATCGTGATAAAAAACAACCGAAGTAAAGGGACCGCCCGGCACTTGATAGACACCACTTGGGTCCGTTCAAGCGAGCTATATCGAGCCAACATTTGCGCGAACCACAACCGAATTCCCTGTAGGTCTAAACGTGAGGCTTTTCTCCAGTAGCAGTTAATGTACATGTCATGGTTTATTATCGGCGGGGCTAGATGAGAAGGAAGATGTGTAACACAGAATTGACCACCGCTACCGTGTGTGGTTAATGTTCGAAGCCCGGACTAACATTGTTAGCCTCCTACACACGGCTCAATCTCATGGAGGGCGATAAATGATTAAAACAGCCTGTATACAGACGGTGCACCTGCAGGTAGTGTGAATGTTCTTAAGCACAACTAACAAATGTAAGACAAGGGCTGAACAAATTCAACCCTCGCTAAATCCATGGTTCCCTTGTCCATATATAATTCTAGTTGTGTTTTATTAAATGGTAATCCTGTTAAGTCAACGAGTAGTAGAAAAAGTGTATGTTGTGTTAGTATGGATATTTTATTGTGCCAAAGCCAATAATACTTGTAAAAAGAGAAATGCAAAACATTAGAGTCATCATAACGAAAGACATGCAAGAATTTGTATTTTAAAGACGAAATGGGAATCGCTTTGTTTAAGGCGAGTGTGATCCCAGATGGTGGCGAACCAACTACTAGACGTAGCGGCGTAAGACAAACGTAAAACGTAGATTGACAGTGGCGATGACATACGTGTGACGTATACCAACGACTGATTACTGACGTCAGCAGATTTGTGCATGTTTCATAACTGTTGAAATATGCACGAGTCAGCGTAACACCAAATGACACTCGAAGCTCAAGCAATTCAATGAATTGTCTTCGAAGGCTTCCTTAGGCCCGTTTACACGAGCGATTAATTGTCCAACTGGTCGTCCGATGTGGTGTTGCATGATACCACGGTGCAAGAAATGGTCGTATAAGCACCCTCACGAGGCCAATTTGTGGCTACGATTGTGCAAGTAGAATTAGGACTTTACGCTCGCTCGACAGCGCATCCGACATGACCTTTCACGGAAGCGCCAGTCTGGAGTGGCGCGAGTAAAAATATGGGTGAATATACAGTAACGCAGAGTTGCGTGTCCCTCATGTTTATACTGCAATATATCCATTAACTGAATATTTCAACTATTTTTGTTTTCAATATTTTAAGGGATGATTGTCTTTTATGTAATTTACAAATGTTATGTATTTTATATGCGAAGTGTCACAGTTTTACTAATTTTCCTCGGTTTATCAGACGCGGACACTAAAACAGGCTGTTCATGCAGACCATTCCAAATCGAGGTCTCGTGTACATTTTATTGCATGACCCAACAATCTGTTTTAAATATTATTGGATAGTATCAAATATGTGTCCTAATATGATAAGTCATTCACCTGTAATATGTTACGTTAATTAATTATTCAACATATAATATCTAAAATGTCCTGTCCTTTCTTTCGTGTCCTTTAACGATTCAGTTGCTCCATCTAACGTCAAATCAACATGTAATTGTGTCATTTGGACCATATGCTGGGTTTTTTAAGTGCAAATTTCAGGGCTGGGTCCAATTACACAAAATTATATCAATTACAATTACAATTACATTTAATTTTTAATTTCAATTACAATTACAGTCATAATTTTCAATTACAATTACCATTACACTGTTTCAATTTCAATTACAATTACATTATGCGGAACCAAATATATTCAGCATTTGTTAATTATTTTTTTACGAAAAGTTAACAAAATCCCACAGGCCGTAATACAATATTTATTTGTAGTTCTTCTCGAAGCATCTTTTCTAGTTTTGCAGACATTTATCCGTGTGCATTTCTTACATTTTTCTTCGCAAAATACTAATAATAAGGTATGTTGTGTTTACATTGAGGTTGTAGCTCCTGCTCTGAGCTAACATTCTTAATTGCCCTTTGCTTTGTGTTGCCACCTGACCTGTCTCCAATCCACCACAACACAAGGGGTCTAATTGGCTTGCTAACTCTGCAATGTTTCACTGAGTTGATATTTTCTGAAGCAATATCAGGCTACATGTCTTTCCATGTTGTTTGAATACTAGCTTAGCCTTTGTATGACAATGTCTGTGCATTGTTTATTGCTTCCTGGCTGTTACCAACTTACTGAAAAGGCTAATTGCTAAGGCTACCCACCACTAGCACTATGGACCAGAACAACCACTAGCACCACAGACCAGTACCCACCACTAGCACCAAAGACCAGTACCCACCAGACAGTGAATACTGTGACTTAAATATATGTAAAAGCAGGTGTTATTATTAGTCTTGATTTTCAACTCACGTCTTTTACGTAACGAATTATCGTCACAATCAGGGCAAACATTTTTGTCATTAATTGGATCCGAAATATATTCTTACATAGTTCAGGTTGTATGTATGAAATATTTGTAAGTGTTTTTAGCCGGCAGCTTTCTCTATCTTGTAACTCAAACGATCGTGTCGGTCGCATATTTTTGGAGCCTCTCGGACAGATCATTTCGTCAAGTGTTAACACTTTTAACCGTCGCAAGTTCTACCTACATTTCACACATAGCTTTCTTTAGTGGAATGTTGAGCGAACCTCTACGTTCACTATCAAGTGGCATCCAGCATTTACAGTGACTTAATGATAAATTTAATCAAGTGAAGTTGTTTGTGACGCAAGGATCACCTATATACGATCTCATCCTGAGTTATCAAGCAACAAATGTTGTTGCTGGCATTAGTGGTTTTAGATAGTTGAACGTTGATAAAACTGCTTTGAATTCAGGAAAAGCAAAAAAAAGTTTTTTATTTTACGATTGTTGCCACGTGTAAAACTCGTTACTGTATATTCATCCATATAGGTCTCAGTTTGTAGACATGTCACTCGTCTAAAAGCACACATCATTTAACTGCGCATTGTCGTGCAACACGGTGTCGCTCAACTAATTGCTCGTGTAAACCAGCCTTCATACCAGGCCAAACATTCAAACAGGTCACTGTGACCCCTTGACGTTGCATTGTGTCTAGGCAATGGCTAACAGCCGGCCACTTTGTCCCAGCGCCTTGGCATGGGCACTTTCACTTTGATTTTCTCATAAAAGTGCGCAACATCGTTATACAGGCGGTTCGCCATCCTTAGACAGTAGAGCCCAGTCACAGGGAATGGGTCGTTCCAGGCGCTCTCCGAGATGTACATCTGAGTGTCATTGCTGGGCGGTGGGACAGAGTAACAGAACTCCCGCACCTTCTCCATGACGCCCTTGAAATGACGCAGCTCGTCCGTGTAGCCGGGACCCTCCAAATCGATGCGTCTCCAAAGGGTCTTGTTGAAGAAGTCGTAAAGTACGATGTCGACCTGGTTGAAGCGACGGAAGTTGTCTATCAACAATGGGTCCGTGGCATCCTCCTGGATACGTTTGTGCTTGTAGTGTCCGACATTGCGCACCAGATAAAGAATGTCCTGAATCCGCCAACACATGAGTCGACGCAAGAGGACCAATGACTCTTCGTAGTGTTCCATGATCATGACGAGACTGAAGCGACTCTGCAGGTGTTGCAACCATTCCCGGATGTAGGTAGCGTTGTCCGTCTGGTCCACCACGTCCATATGGAAGCCGTTGTCGAAGCCGAGGTCTAGCGACATGCCGTTCTGTCCGGCCGTCCACCCGGGACCCATACACGATTTCTTGCACATCGGACACGACGGCGACCGCAGGTGGATTTCGTAGCGCCGTATGTCGCGCAGGTAATCAAGGAACGGCTCTTCGGTGAGGATGTCCGCGCGCCAGTTGATGTGAAAGAAGTTGAAGGCGGACTTGAGACGACTGAACGGCTCTCGCAGAATCGTCGTGTACTCGCTGTTCGACGGCATCAACGTTGACATGATCCGGTCGTTGTAGATGGCGTGTTCACACAAAATGTTGAACCCGCCCAGAGCCTTCGACGCCCGGTAAGTGCCAGACCTTATCACGTACGGCCAGTTGAGAGTCATCCTTCCGGGCACGGCCAGCATGAACGATAGGTTACGGTCGAGTCCGAACCGGTGGAAGACGTTCGTGGCCGTGTCGCTTCCACACTTGTGGTTCTTTATGAAGACAACGTTACGTTTCTCGGCCGTGCACTTTGTATAAGGCTGGACGCCATCAGACGCGTCGATATCCAGCGTCTCCAGCGACATGAGGGTGACATCACGGGGCGAGTGCCGCTGGAAGACCACGAGTCCGAGGACGACACAAGCTGCGACGGATGCGGCGGCTTTCAGGACCACACCTGGGCGTAGTCGGATCACCTTCATCGCGCTGCTTTTGGTTCCACGGCTAATATACCTGAGATCATAACAATAGTTTTAAATCATTACAAAACTTGTGTATTATACAGTATTTAACATAAAACAATATATTGTTTTTGTTGGCATAACCGCCAAACCAACAAATAATAAAAAAAAACTAATATCCTCCCTGGTAAACACCGAACTGAAGTACTATTTTAGGTCCTCTGCCATAAAAAATCAGACTGATGTTATAAGTTTTACAGCATTGTTTTCTAGATGTCTAATGTTGTCGCGAACTTTCATTTTACTCTATTTTTGCAATAGGTGATTATTATACTCTCTGAAATGGTGTTTAATCATGACGTCATCGACGAAAAACTATTGACGATAACACGAAGTGGTTAGGTATGCTGACAACGCAAATGCAATATACGAGGTGGCAATACACGTATCTCCATTTAGTCAATGACGGTGCTTCACTATATGGATCATATACACACGTTAGCTTACGATTGCATAACAAATGTAAAATAGCGTGCAATACATTGGAATGAAGTGAACATGTTTTGTTACGCCACTGGCTTTAGCGGGCTTTAGTTTGAAATATTGGTATGCACAACATAATTATGTAGTAACTTGTCAGTAGTTTTATTTTCTGGTATGTCATTGCATGTTGTAATTCTTGCTTGTCATTGTATTCTGTATTTTCTTGCATGGCTTGTTTATTTTTGTATGCTGTCGTTGACAACAATCTTTGAATACTTATGCTCAAACACATTGGAATAAATGTTGTTGTTGTTGTTGGGGTTTAGCACATATTCAGTACCATGCGTCTCGATATTCGTCCTTTCCGCGCTCCCACAACGCATTTGTACCAACCCCCCCCCCCCCACATTGTTAATCCGGCGATGTTAATCCGGCCTAGTGTAAGATCATATGACTGATGTTGGCACACATTTATCTCTGCGAAACCCACTAGATGGAGGCACTGTATATACGCATTGAAAATCTCTGGAAAATATTGAGCTAATTTGTTAACATACATGTATTGACGTGTATCCAACAGGCTTGTTAACAAATGCAAATGCACGTTAATGCGCATTTGAATGTTGAGACCTGCATAACTGACGATCTATGTACAGAGTTCACATTCGTGTCAACCTGTGCCGATCAAAATGACTGAGATTATTAGCCAATCGACGCCGGCCACGCGATGGCCTGGCTGCCTCGCACCTGCATAGTCGCCTTCGCACATGCCCGACCGCTTCCCCACTCCTGCACATATAATCCATCAAAGCAACCAAAACAAAAAATACAAAAGAAACGAAGTATTTATATTTAGATAAACCAAGTAATCATTTTGGTGATTCAAAATCCATGACATTTGCTTAGGTGATATTTATCTAAAGAGAAAAGGCAGCGTACTTATTGATGAGTTAAGAAGGCTGATTTAATTTCATGAAGAGCAGCCAGAGTCGTCGAGTGCTCCTAGGCGTACAACCGGGGGTTAACCTCGATTAACGAGGCTGCGTGATGTGGCGTCATCATCTATCGCTCTCACAACCGCCTCGTTTGAGAGAGTAGGTACCATTGTGACGGAACCCGAATGTATACATAGCATTCTGAATTCTAAACTTGACTTATATTGAAACAATTCACACAATACAATAAAGCAGAATTAATAGTTAACATTGTGTTCGTTCCGTAGAATGCCTCCGCTGGCTTTCGCATGTCGGCGCCACTGTCGAGGAGGGGAAGTTCTCCTCGGTCTCGTCCCGCACGAACATGCCTACGCCCGACGGCATCTAATAGAGTATTTTTTCCAAGCGCACCGATCTCGAATCCCTTCCCGATCCTCAGCGTCCGCGTGATGGGTGCGGTAAGTGGGAGATCGGGAACCGTTGTAAGTTCTTGCATAACGCGCCAACGTAACCCGATATATGCGGATCGCCTGTATAATCTATAAGATTAATATGCGTATCTTAACCCTCGTGAATGGAAATAATCGTACGTTTCCTACACAGGCAGTCCATCTCACCTGGATATTTGGTTGATGCCATAGGATTGATTTACAATGTTATGTCTGACTAAGATAGTTCCGTCGTATATTTATGTTACGACAGCACGAGCAGTGCTCACTTAAAATTCATAATTTCCTATGCATTAAACCCTACAGTAATAAAAATGGGACGGCTAATTACTAAAAAATAATTGTATGTACATTGTTACTGAATTATTTATTTTGATTCAACCATAATTTGAACGTTAAATAGATAGAGATTCGGGAATCTACGGACTTTTCGGCCTTTTCAAGTTCGCCAACTCCGCTAAGCAATTCCTGATTTGCATCATTCATTTTGTTAAAGAAGTGTTAATATTCTCCCTGAAACATTCCAGTTAAACATATAACGGCCAAAAGTCATTGAAATCGCCGTGATTCTCGTCAATGTTGAGAATGATGAGATCATTGCGGCCGCTTCTCGGGGCGATATTCTGTTTCCGCAGAGAATTACCGTGGACCACAGCGTAAGCCGATTGTTTTTCACAAGGCATCATGTACTCGATAGCAAGAGGGCACCTCCCAAGGGAGTCTGGACTAGTTGTATCGTGATAAAAAACAACCGAAGTAAAGGGACCGCCCGGCACTTGATAGACACCACTTGGGTCCGTTCAAGCGAGCTATATCGAGCCAACATTTGCGCGAACCACAACCGAATTCCCTGTAGGTCTAAACGTGAGGCTTTTCTCCAGTAGCAGTTAATGTACATGTCATGGTTTATTATCGGCGGGGCTAGATGAGAAGGAAGATGTGTAACACAGAATTGACCACCGCTACCGTGTGTGGTTAATGTTCGAAGCCCGGACTAACATTGTTAGTCTCCTACATACGGCTCAATCTCATGGAGGGCGATAAATGATTAAAACAGCCTGTATACAGACGGTGCACCTGCAGGTAGTGTGAATGTTCTTAAGCACAACTAACAAATGTAAGACAAGGGCTGAACAAATTCAACCCTCGCTAAATCCATGGTTCCCTTGTCCATATATAATTCTAGTTGTGTTTTGTTTAAATAGTAATCCTGTTAAGTCAACAAGTAGTAGAAAAAAGTGTATGATGTGTTAGTATGGATATTTTATTGTGCCAAAGCCAATAATACTTGTAAAAAGAGAAATGCAAAACATTAGAGTCATCATAACGAAAGACATGCAAGAATTTGTATTTTAAAGACGAAATGGGAATCGCTTTGTTTAAGGCGAGTGTGATCCCAGATGGTGGCGAACCAACTACTAGACGTAGCGGCATAAGACAAACGTAAAACGTTGATTGACAGTGGCGATGACAGACGTTTGACGTATGCCAACGACTGATTACTGACGTCAGCAGATTTGTGCATGTTTCATAAGTGTTGAAATATGCACGAGTCAGCGTGACACCAAATGACACTCGAAGCTCAAGTAATTCAATGAATTGTCTTCGAAGGCTTCCTTAGGCCCGTTTACACGAGCGATTAATTGTCCAATTGGTCGTCCGTTGCGGTGTTGCGTGATACCGCGGTGCAAGAATTGGTCGTACAAGCACCCTCGCGAGGCCAATTTGTGGCTACGATTGTGCAAGTAGAATTAGGACTGTGCGCTCGCTCGACAGCGCACCCGACATGACCTTTCACGTAACCGCCAGTCTGGAGTGGCGCGAGTAAAAATATGGGTGAATATACAGTAACGCAAAGTTGCGTGTCCCTCATGTTTATACTGCAATATATCCATTAACTGAATATTTCAACTATTTAATTTTTCAATATTTTAAGGGATGATTGTATGTTACGTAATTTACACATTTTATGTATTTTATATGCGAAGTGTCACAGTTTTACTAATTTTCCTCGGTTTATCAGACGCGGTACCCTAAAACAGGCTGTTCATGCAGACCGTTCAAAAAAATTAAGGTATCGCATACATTTTATTGCATGTCTTAACAATCTGTTTTAAATATTATTGGATACGTATCAAATATGTGTCCTAATATGATAAGTAACTCACCTGTAATATGTTACATTAATTAATTATTCAACATATAATATCTAAAATGTCCTGTCCTTTCTTTCGTGTCCTTTACGTTACGAACGATTCAGTTGCTCCATCTAACGTGAAAGCAAAATGTAATTGAGTCATTTGGACCATACGCTGGTTTTTTTTAAGTGCCATATATTGAAAGTTATGCCAAACGCGATGCGTATACTACATACATCAATAAAAAGTATATATATATATATATATATATATATATATATATATATATATATATATATATATATATATATATATATATATATATATATATATCCTTTACGTCACGAATTATCGTCACATTCAGGGCAAACATTTTTGTCATTAATTGGACGATTCGAAAAATATTCTTACATAATTCAGGTTGTATGTATGAAATATTTGTAAATGTTTTTAGCCGGCAGCTTTCTCTATATTGTAACTCAAACGATCGTGTCGGTCGCATATTTTTGGAGCCTCTCGGACAGATCATTTCGTCAAGTGTTGACACTTTGAACCGTCGCAAGTTCTTCCTATATTTCACACATAGCTTTCTTTTGTGGAATGTTGAGTGAACGTCTAAGTTCACTATCAAGTGGCATCCAGCATTTGCAGTGACTTATTGATAAATTTAATCAAGTGAAGTTGTTTGTGACGCAAGGATCACCTTTATACGATCTCATCCTGAGTTATCAAGCAACACATGTTGTCGTTGCCATTAGTGGTTTTAGATAGTTGAAAGTTCATAGAACTGTTTTGAATTTAGGAAATTCGTTTATTTTACGAGTGTTGCCACGTGTAAAACTCGTTACTGTGTATTCATCCATATAGGTCTCAGTTTGTAGACATGTCACTCGTCTAAAAGCACACATAATTTAACTGCGCATTGTCGTGCAACACGGTGTCGCTCAACTAATTGCTTGTGTAAACCAGCCTTCATACAAGGCCAAACATTCAAACAGGTCACTGTGACCCCTTGACGTTGCATTGTGTCTAGGCAATGGCTAACAGCCGGCCACTTTGTCCCAGTGCCTTGGCATGGGCACTTTCACTTTGATTTTCTTATAAAAGTGCGCAACATCGTTATACAGGCGGTTCGCCATCCTGAGACAGTAGAGCCCAGTCACAGGGAATGGGTCGTTCCAGGCGCTCTCCGAGATGTACATCTGAGTGTCATTGCTGGGCGGTGGGACAGAGTAACAGAACTCCCGCACCTTCTCCATGATGCCCTTGAAATGACGCAGCTCGTCCGTGTAGCCGGGACCCTCCAAATCGATGAGTCTCCAAAGGGTCTTGTTGAAGAAGTCGTAAAGTACGATGTCGACCTGGTTGAAGCGACGGAAGTTGTCTATCAACAATGGGTCCATGGCATCCTCCTGGATACGTTTGTGCTTGTAGTGTCCGACATTGCGCACCAGATAAAGAATGTCCTGAATCCGCCAACACATGAGTCGACGCAAGAGGACCAATGACTCCTCGAAGTGTTCCATGATCATGACGAGACGGAAGCGCTTCTGCAGGTGTTGCAACCATTCCCGGATGTAGGTAGCGTTGTCCGTCTGGTCCACCACGTCCATATGGAAGCCGTTGTCGAAGCCGAGGTCTAGCGACATGCCGTTCTGTCCGGCCGTCCACCCGGGACCCATGCACGATTTCTTGCACATCGGACACGACGGCGACCGCAGGTGGATTTCGTAGTGCCGTATGTCGCGCAGGTACTCAATGAACGGCTCTTCGGTGTGGATGTCCGCGCGCCAGTTGATGTGGAAAAAGTTGAAGGCGGACTTGAGACGAGTGAACGGCTCTCGCAGAATCGTCGTGTACTCGCTGTTCGACGGCATCAACGTCGACATAATCCGGTCGTTGTAGATGGCATGTTCACACAAAATGTTGAACCCGCCCAGAGCCTTCGACGCCCGGTAACTGCCAGACCTGATCACGTACGGCCAGTTAAGAGTCATCTTTCCGGGCACGGCCAGCATGAACGACAGGTTACGGTCGAGTCCGAACCGGTGGAAGACGTTCGTGGCCGTGTCGCTTCCACACTTGTGGTTCTTTATGAAGACAACGTTACGTTTCTCGGCCGTGCACTTTGTATAAGGGTGGACGCCATCAGACACGTCGATATCCAGCGTCTCCAGCGACATAAGGATGACATCACGGGGCGAGTGCCGCTGGAAGACCACGAGTCCGAGGACGACACAAGCTGCGACGGATGCGGCGGCTTTCAGGACCACACCTGGGCGTAGTCGGATCACCTTCATCGCGCTGCTTTTGGTTTCACGGTTAATATACCTGAGATCATAACAATATTTTACAACCACTACAATACTTGTGTATTACACAGTATCTAACATAAAACAATATATTGTTTATGTTGGCATAACCGTCGCAACAAATAATATAAAACGTTCCGCCATTTGTGAAAGAAAATACACACAACATTGTCAACACATGGCAGTCATGTCGAAATATCGGCAAGTCGTCTCCCGCGTAGGCAACTAACCGATTCATGTCCTCTGGCTGCTGATAAGTAGCCCAACGCATAAGTAGTCATGCGATTGCACACATGCGATTGTACGCAACGAGTACAAAGACGGGAAACATGCGATTGTACACAACGAGTGCAAAGACGGGAAACATGCGATTGTACACAACGAGCAACGAGTGCAAAGACGGGAAACATGCGATTGTACACGACTAGTGCAAAGACGGGAAACATGCGATTGTACACAACGAGTGCAAAGACGGGAAACATGCGATTGTACACAACGTGCAACGAGTGCAAAGACGGGAAACATGCGATTGTACACAACAAGTGCAAAGACGGGAAACATGCGATTGTACACAACGAGCAACGAGTGCAAAGACGGGAAACATGCGATTGTACACGACACGAGTGCAAAGACGGGAAACATGCGATTGTACACAACGAGTGTAAAGACGGGAAACATGCGATTGTACACAACGAGTGCAAAGACGGGAAACATGCGATTGTACACAACGAGCAACGAGTGCAAAGACGGGAAACATGCGATTGTACACAACGAGTGCAAAGACGGGAAACATGCGATTGTACACAACGAGTGCAAAGATGGGAAACATACGGTTGTACACAACGAGTGCAAAGACGGGAAACATGCGATTGTACACAACGAATACAAAGACGGGAAACATGCGATTGAACACAACGAGTGCAAAGACGGGAAACATGCGGTTGTACACAACGAGTGCAAAGACGGGAAACATGCGATTGTACACAACGAGTGCAAAGACGGGAAACATGCGATTGAACACAACGAGTGCAAAGATGGGAAACATACGGTTGTACACAACGAGTGCAAAGACGGGAAACATGCGATTGTACACAACGAATACAAAGACGGGAAACATGCGATTGAACACAACGAGTGCAAAGACGGGAAACATGCGGTTGTACACAACGAGTGCAAAGACGGGAAACATGCGATTGTACACAACGAGTGCAAAGACGGGAAACATGCGATTGAACACAACGAGTGCAAAGACGGGAAACATGCGATTCTACACAACGAGTGCAAAGACGGAAACAGGCGATTGTACACAACGAGTGCAAAGACGGGAAACAGCTACGATCAAAGAAAATACCGAATACTAAACGTGCAATACGATGTAATAATTGCATCGAACGGTGTAACTTGCGTTGACATTCTACGTTCGCCAGCAGGAGTGTACTCAGAGCGACTGGTTTCTGTACCGTCGCAGCTTCAGAGCGTCTTGATCGCTGTTAGCCTCACAAACACGCCAGTGGCCACTGATTCCTGTTAGCCAAGAAGTGTCAGGCAATTATGATTTAGAAGGCTAATGAGAAGTAAAGACGACATTCGATTACATAGAAAATTATCAGAATTACAGGGTTTATTTTTTGTTTTTAGATGAAAAGCCATTGCAAACAGCAGCTTCACGCCGTATTGATTGCTATAATAGCTATAATAGCTATAGCACACAAACATAGCAATGGCGTCTGTGTCTAAAGTTTTATGAAATGAAACCTATGTTGCAGCGAATCCTGTGTTTGAAACGTATGGTTGTAGTTGATGGATCTCCGTACTCTTTGGTCGATGCCATAACAATTACGAGTATTGCCTTTATGTAGCAATGTTTACTTGGAGTATCCTAGTTTGATTTAGTTTCTGGTATGTCATTACATGTTGTAATTCTTGCTTTTCATTGTATGCTGTATTTTCTTGTATGGTTTGTTTATTTTTGTATGCTTCCTTTGGCAACAATCTTTGAATACTTGTGCCCAAACATAGTGGAATAAATGTTGCGGTATGGGGTTTAGCCCATATTCAGTACCATGCGTCTCGATCTTCGTCTTTCACGTACTCCCACAACGCATTTGTTCTGGGCCCCCCACATTGTTAATCCGGCGCTGTTAATCCAGCCTGGTGTAAGATCACGTGACTGCTGTTTGCACATAACATTTATCTCTGCGAAACCCACTAGATGGAGGCACTGTATATACGCATTGAGAATCTCTAGAACAATACTGAGCTAATTTGTTAACATACATGTATTGCGTTGTATCAAACAGGCTTGCTAACAAATGCAAATGCATTTCAATGCGCATTTGAATGTTGAGACCTGCATACCTGAAGATCTATGTACAGAGTTCACAGTCGTGTCAACCTGTAACGATCAAAATGACTGAGATTATTAGCCAATCGACGCCGGCCAATCGATGCCTCGCACCTGCGTAGTCGCCTTCGCACATGCACGATCGGTTGCCCCACTCTGCACATATAATCCATGAAAGCAATCAAAGCAAAAAATACAAAAGAAACGAAGTATTTATATTTATGTAAACAAAGTAATCATTATGATGAACGTCTGTGCATGGGGGGGGGGTCAATAGGTTTTTTTTTGTCGATGGTGGCAGTTTTTGCTTTCCGCAGGACTTCCTCTGACGTTACACGGCTTTGTGAGTCTGAGCGGTCGGTCACCTTTCCTGGTAACTGGACAGCAAATAAGTATTCACTCACTCACACACTCACACACTCACTCACTCACACACTCACACACTCACACACTCACTCACTCACACACTCACTCACACACTCACACACTCACACACTCACTCACTCATTGAACCAATTCAGGCACTTTTGTTTTGAGAAAGTGGCGAACAGATATTGACCTGCAGGCAAAGTCCACTTTGCCATGGCAATTCAGAAAGCACCGAAGCCCTGGTGGCAAAGGCAGAAAAGTGAAAGTTAGGCCTTATGATACATTTTTTTATTTTTTTATTTTATTGTAACTGGTGGCCATTTTTGTTTTTAGGTTAACATGTTTAGCGTTGAAGCAATGTCTTTCCTTCATACACTACACTAGACTTGTCTTTCGTCAAATTATCTTTGAAAAAATGCGACTGATACGATAGTTTTTCTTTGCTAGGTCTCGATCAAGCGATCAACTGCGCAGCTAATCATACCCATTTGAATACATGAACTGCCTGTTCCTAGTATCAGGGTGACTATGCCATCGGTCGATTTTACGGATTTTTTTTATGTGCAATCACTTTACTAGATCTCTTAGCTGTTTTCGGTACGATTGATCATTCAATCCTTTTACCACGCCTCCGTAGGCGTTTTGGTATTTCCAAAAGCATTGCCAAAACATTAACATATCTGGCACACTATCTTGCCCGAAACAACTTCCATTCGGAGTCAAGCAAGGATCCGTCCTTGGCCCGGTTCTGTTTAGCTTATATACTATCTCTCTCAGCCTAGTCAGTGCTAATCATAATCCCAGTCGTCATATGTACGCTGATGACACACAGGTTTACATATCACTTTCACAATCAAATGCACAAGAATCTGTTTCGACTTTAAGTGATTGTCTCACTGACACCTTGTTTTGGATGGAATCAAGTAAGCTGAAGCTTAACCCAGATAAAACAGACTTTATTATTATTGGCACTAACGGCAACAACGAAATACGGTCATCAGCCATTTTCCAGTTAAACTGCTTGACAATGAAACATCCCCATCAGATACCGGTCCTAATCAAGATGCTGTCTTTAACAGTGCCTTCAACTTTCGCCAGCATATTTTTCAAGTATGTAAACCCTGTAATTATAATAATAATAACAATCTTTATTTGTATATATTTGTATTTGTGCCGTATATCCGGATATAAAACCTGTAGAGAGGCGCTTAAAATGCAACACTTGTAAGACATAATTCTATAAACAATCTACAAATGTTGTCTTAAAAGATGTGTCTTAAGTTGAGACTTAAACAATTCGAGTGAGTGAGTGACACGGATTTATATCGGCAGATCGCGGTGATGTCGCGGAGAAACCCGTCGACCATAATGTTCCATATCATGGCGTGGTACAGTTAGTAGATTGCTGTCGGCTTGGTCTCCGCGTCACATATCTTTATCTACTGCTAAAACAATATCAACAGCACTAACTAGTAGCCGTCTTGACTATTGTGATTCATTACTAAACAGCATTGCTAAAACAGACTCAGCTAAACTCCAACGAGTACAAAATTGTCTGGCATATGTGGTATTTAGAACGCCTCGTTTTTCACCATCACTACCACTACTTAGACAGTTACACTGGCTTCATGTTGCTCATCGGATATATTTAAAATTGTACATTTTTACATATTGTGCTCTATCTACAAAACAACCACCCTACTTGGCTAGTCTCCTGCATCTTTCAAATATCCAGCTCAGATCATCCATTTCACAACTTACTGTTCATAAAACTAAATTTAACTTGGGCAAAAGTGCTTTCTCTGTCGCTGCGCCTAGGCACTGGAATGAACTCCACATCACTTTGAAAACATATGAAACTATAGTTAATTTCTGAAAAAAATCAAGACGTATTTATCCCAAATTGCATTTCCGCCATAACTCTTCGGTGGCCCTCGTTCTGATAATGACTTTTGCGCTCCCAATTCACGATCATGTTTAATTATTCTATTTTGTTGCGCCTCTGGGCTCAGGTTCCTGAGGATATAGGCGCCATAGAAGTGAATTATTATTATTGCTGTTAACATGTTTTTTCATTTTCTGGCGCATGGCCTTGCCCGCTCCGTGACGGTGGCCAGGCCCTCCGTTGTGTACGCATGGCCTTGCCCGCTCCGTGACGGTGGCCGGGTCCTCCGTTGTGAACGCATAGCCTTGCCCGCCCCGTGACGATGGCTGGGTCCTCCGTTGTGGACGCATGGCCTTGCCCGCCCCGTGACGGTGGCCAGGTCCTCCGTTGTGGACGCATGGCCTTGCCCGCCCCGTGACGGTGCCTGAGTTCTCCGTTGTGAACGCAATGCCTTGCCCGCCCCGTGACGGTGGCTGGGTCCTCCGTTGTGGACGCATGGCCTTGCCCGCCCCGTGACGGTGGCCAGGTACTCCGTTGTAAACGGATCGTCCAGTAGTTGGCAGCAGGCGAGGTTGGACATTGTCTGGAGTTCCCCGCAACCGCATTGCGTCTCGTTGATGTAGCGCCACTCTCATGGTGGTTTACTTTGTTCGGCCGACAGACCCCGATGGCATGGGCAGCTAAGAGTGATCACCACCATAGCATTGGTTGGCCAGACCCCGATGGTCCGGGCGGTTAAGAGTGATCACCACCATAGCATTGGTTGGCCAGACCCCGATGGTCCGGGCGGTTAAGAGTGATCACCAGCATAGCATTGGTTGGCCAGACCCCGATGGTCCGGGCGGTTAAGAGTGATCACCAGCATAGCATTGGTTGGCCAGACCCCGATGGTCCGAGCGGCTAAGAGTGATCACCAGCATAGCATTGGTTGGCCAGACCCCGATGGTCCGGGCGGTTAAGAGTGATCACCAGCATAGCATTGGTTGGCCAGACCCCGATGGTCCGGGCGGTTAAGAGTGATCACCAGCATAGCATTGGTTGGCCAGACCCCGATGGTTCGGGCAGCTAAGAGTGATCACCAGCATAGCACTGGTTGGCCAGACCCCGATGGTCTGGGCGGTAAGAGTGATCACCAGCATAGCATTGGTTGGCCAGACCCCGATGGTCCGGGCAGCTAAGAGTGATCACCAGCATAGCACTGGTTGGCCAGACCCCGATGGTCTGGGCGGTAAGAGTGATCACGAGCATAGCATTGGTTGGCCAGACCCCGATGGTCCGGGCGGCTAAGAGTGATCACCAGCATAGCATTGGTTGGCCAGACCCCGATGGTCCGGGCGGTTAAGAGTGATCACCAGCATAGCATTGGTTGGCCAGACCCCGATGGTCCGGGCGGTTAAGAGTGATCACCAGCATAGCATTGGTTGGCCAGACCCCGATGGTCCGGGCGGCTAAGAGTGATCACCAGCATAGCATTGGTTGGCCAGACCCCGATGGTCCGGGCGGTTAAGAGTGATCACCAGCATAGCATTGGTTGGCCAGACCCCGATGGTCCGGGCGGTTAAGAGTGATCACCAGCATAGCATTGGTTGGCCAGACCCCGATGGTCCGGGCGGTTAAGAGTGATCACCAGCATAGCATTGGTTGGCCAGACCCCGATGGTCCGGGCGGTTAAGAGTGATCACCAGCATAGCATTGGTTGGCCAGACCCCGATGGTCCGGGCGGCTAAGAGTGATCACCAGCATAGCATTGGTTGGCCAGACCCCGATGGTCCGGGCGGTTAAGAGTGATCACCAGCATAGCATTGGTTGGCCAGACCCCGATGGTCCGGGCGGTTAAGAGTGATCACCAGCATAGCATTGGTTGGCCAGACCCCGATGGTCCGGGCGGTTAAGAGTGATCACCAGCATAGCATTGGTTGGCCAGACCCCGATGGTCCGGGCGGTTAAGAGTGATCACCAGCATAGCATTGGTTGGCCAGACCCCGATGGTCCGGGCGGTTAACAGTGATCACCAGCATAGCATTGGTTGGCCAGACCCCGATGGTCCGGGCGGCTAAGAGTGATCACCAGCATAGCATTGGTTGGCCAGACCCCGATGGTCTGGGCGGTAAGAGTGATCACCAGCATAGCATTGGTTGGCCAGACCCTGATGGTCCAGGCGGTAAGAGTGATCACCAGCATAGCATTGGTTGGCCAGACCCCGATGGTCTGGGCGGTAAGAGTGATCACCAGCATAGCATTGGTTGGCCAGACCCCGATGGTCTGGGCGGTAAGAGTGATCACCAGCATAGCATTGGTTGGCCAGACCCTGATGGTCCAGGCGGTAAGAGTGATCACCAGCATAGCATTGGTTGGCCAGACCCCGATGGTCTGGGCGGTAAGAGTGATCACCAGCATAGCATTGGTTGGCCAGACCCTGATGGTCCGGGCGGTAAGAGTGATCACCAGCATAGCATTGGTTGGCCAGACCCCGATGGTCCGGGCGGTAAGAGTGATCACCAGCATAGCATTGGTTGGCCAGACCCCGATGGTCCAGGCGGTTAAGAGTGATCACCAGCATAGCATTGGTTGGGCAGACCCTGATGGTCCGGGCGGTTAAGAGTAATCACCAACATAGCATTGGTTGGCCAGACCCCGATGGTCCGGGCGGTTAAGAGTAATCACCAGCATAGCATTGGTTGGCCAGACCCCGAAGGTCTAGGCGGTTAAGAGTAATCACCAACATAGCATTGGTTGGCCAGACCCCGATGGTCCGGGCGGCTAAGAGTGATCACCAGCATAGCATTGGTTGGCCAGACCCCGATGGTCCGGGCGGTTAAGAGTGATCACCAGCATAGCATTGGTTGGCCAGACCCCGTTGGTCCGGGCGGTTAAGAGTGATCACCAGCATAGCATTGGTTGGCCAGACCCCGATGGTCCGGGCGGTTAAGAGTGATCACCAGCATAGCATTGGTTGGCCAGACCCTGATGGTCCGGGCGGTTAAGAGTGATCACCAGCATAGCATTGGTTGGCCAGACCCCGATGGTCCGGGCGGTAAGAGTGACTCCAGCATAGCATTGGTTGGCCAGACCCCGATGGTCCGGGCGGTTAAGAGTGATCACCAGCATAGCATTGGTTGGCCAGACCCCGATGGTCCGGGCGGTTAAGAGTGCCTTCAGTCAGCTCGCAGCAGGTTTCGTAGTTGATATTTTGTGGCTGTCACTTGTGGTAATATTGCCATGCGACTTACAATAGTCCTCCTTATACATAAGCAGCACGATTCCCGAATAACGAATAATGGTAAACAAAATTGCATTCACAGTGTGTAGCATTTCTGCTATTTTTTTACCAGAATACTATTTCCTGTTTCTTTATTTCTTAGTTAAACTTTAAAGTATGAATGAGTGTATCGGCCGTTGTTGGAGCCGATCAATATTGTGTAATTTGTTTGCTCAGTCATGCCCGTGTCCCTGGACGGTGGGGGTTTGTTTATCTTAGAGGATGATGCATCTTAAATAGGTTATGCGAAGATATTGAATGTGCAGTGATAAACGAAAGTGAGGAGTCTGAATGGTTCAATGTCAACATGGTTCGGAGTTAAACACGGATATGTACTATCTGGATATATCTTCTTGATGGTAGTGGACTGGATAATGAGTAAAATAAAAGCAGGAATTAAAACAGGGATAAGATGGAACGATTCACGTCAAAAATAGTGAACCTAGACTTTGCCGATGGCACTCATGTCATCGTGTTACACACTCATGTCATCGTGTTACACACTCATGTCATCGTGTTACACACTCATGTCATCGTGCTACACAAACATGTCATCGTGTTACACAAACATGTCATCGTGCTACACAAACATGTCATCGTGCTACACAAACATGTCATCGTGCTACACAAACATGTCATCGTGTTACACACTCATGTCATCGTGTTACACACTCATGTCATCGTGCTACACAAACATGCAAACAAAGACAAAACAACTGAATCAATTTGCAGCAAAGACAGGACAAAAAATTACATAAAAAGAAAACTCAAATATTGAGGATAAACAACAAGTGCAAAAACATAATACTAATTGATGATCAAAAACTAAAGGAAGTGGACAAGTATAACTACCTCAGTGCTAATGTCAGTAAGCAAGGAGGAGGCGGTGATGACATTATTAACATAATTCGTAAAGCTACGGTATCTTTCATGAAGCTAAAGCAAATATGGAGTTCAAATATATACACATTGACACTCATCTAATTTTAGGCTTTTTAACAAACTTGTTAAACCAGTGTTGTTGTGTGGAAGTGAAACATGGAAAATAAACGATGGCAACAACAGAAAGTTAGATGCATTATTTTTCAAGTGCATAAGACGAATCCTACAAATTAGATGGCCATACGTTGTATCAAATCAAGATATTCTTGCAAAAACAAAATTGAAGACAATCATTCAGTACCGAGGTCAAGTTAAGAAGATGGAAATGGGCAGGACATATCCTACGAATAGACAAGAACAGCAAATGTGAGACGGCGTTGACATGGACGCCCGAAAGTAGAAGAAAGGTCGGTCGACCAAAGAAAACGTGGCGATCAACTGTTGAAAATGAAACACGCTTACTGGGATGGAACTGCTGGATCGAGGCCAGACGCGTAGCAGCTGACAGAGCGAGCTGGAGGAGATGCACTTCAGCCTTATGGGCCACTAGGCCCGAAGAGGATAGGTTAGGTGAGGTGAAGTAGGCAAGGACCGGAATATTGTCCGATTTCGGGGTGTTTTTCTTAGAGGACTAAACCAGGAGACGGTGATTGGTGAACTAGTGTCATGTGTTGTCTTAGAAACAAGAAGTATAGGGCCTACCAAAGAGACTGGATACACGTGTGATGATCTTGGCGAGTAGATCACGGTGAAGTACAGTGAACACATAAGGGTTGTGTAGCCCAGCGTGGGCGCCCGGATGTCAAGTGAAGGGCACATGTGAGTCAGCTACGTTGGAAAGTAAGAGTTTGCGTATGGCTAAGCGAACGGCCCGCTCTTAGAACTGCAGACGGTACGCTCGACGACAGCGAACGACCCGCTCTTAGACTGCAGACGGTACGGTCGACGACAGCGAACGACCCGCTCTTTAGACTGCAGACGGTACGCTCGGACGACAGCGAACGGCCCACTCTTCGACTGCAGACGGTAACGCTCGACGACAGCGAACGGCCCGCTCTTCGACTGCAGACGGTACGCTCGACGACAGCGAAAGGCCCGCTCTTCGACTGCAGACGGTACGCTCGACGACAGCGAAAGGCCCGCTCTTCGACTGCAGACGGTACGCTCGACGACAGCGAAAGGCCCGCTCTTCGACTGCAGACGGTTACGCTCGACGACAGCGAAAGGCCCGCTCTTCTCGACTGCAGACGGTACGCTCGACGACAGCGAAAGGCCCGCTCTTCATGAACTGCAGACGGTACGCTCGACGACAGCGAACGACCCACTCTTCGACTGCAGACGGTACGCTCGACGACAGCGAACGACCCGCTCTTCGGTTGCAGGCGGTACGTGTGCACTCTTCGGCAGAGGAAGGCCTCGCTCTTCAGCTGCAGACGAACGCTTTTTCGGGCAGCAAACGGCACGACGGCAAACGGCGACAACCCCCGTTTAAGACGACCCGATAATCATCCCCGTCTCCCATGTAAAGACGGGCTGTAACGGGGACACGCCGCCACATGCCGCCACACATGGGCAGGCATAATGAACGGTTTGTAAGAATGCAGAGGACTCGACTGTGTTGATGTTTAGGCATTAGTAAAAATTAAAATGTGATGTTGTTTATGCATTTTTCTGCCTCAGTTGGTTATTAGGATGTTGTTTAGGCATTATATGCCTTAGAATCAACAGTGTAACTGTGGGGCACAGGGAGGCGGTTGTAGGACTGGTAACGTTAGATAAGCCTACACGCCAATGTGGTAAATCTCCCTGCGGAAGTATTGATGAGATTTAGTTTGAGTTTGCGTTAGAATAGTTTGTTTGTCGTGTGTTAGGATTAGATGTTAAGTAGAAGCTTTTAC
>OY759267.1:6994424-7176924 GCA_963662155.1 Lamellibrachia columna
CGAGGCCAGACGCGTAGCAGCTGACAGAGCGAGCTGGAGGAGATGCACTTCAGCCTTATGGGCCACTAGGCCCGAAGAGGATAGGTTAGGTGAGGTGAAGTAGGCAAGGACCGGAATATTGTCCGATTTCGGGGTGTTTTTCTTAGAGGACTAAACCAGGAGACGGTGATTGGTGAACTAGTGTCATGTGTTGTCTTAGAAACAAGAAGTATAGGGCCTACCAAAGAGACTGGATACACGTGTGATGATCTTGGCGAGTAGATCACGGTGAAGTACAGTGAACACATAAGGGTTGTGTAGCCCAGCGTGGGCGCCCGGATGTCAAGTGAAGGGCACATGTGAGTCAGCTACGTGGAAAGTAAGAGTTTGCGTATGGCTAAGCGAACGGCCCGCTCTTAGACTGCAGACGGTACGCTCGACGACAGCGAACGACCCGCTCTTAGACTGCAGACGGTACGGTCGACGACAGCGAACGACCCGCTCTTAGACTGCAGACGGTACGCTCGACGACAGCGAACGGCCCACTCTTCGACTGCAGACGGTACGCTCGACGACAGCGAACGGCCCGCTCTTCGACTGCAGACGGTACGCTCGACGACAGCGAAAGGCCCGCTCTTCGACTGCAGACGGTACGCTCGACGACAGCGAAAGGCCCGCTCTTCGACTGCAGACGGTACGCTCGACGACAGCGAAAGGCCCGCTCTTCGACTGCAGACGGTACGCTCGACGACAGCGAAAGGCCCGCTCTTCGACTGCAGACGGTACGCTCGACGACAGCGAAAGGCCCGCTCTTCGACTGCAGACGGTACGCTCGACGACAGCGAACGACCCACTCTTCGACTGCAGACGGTACGCTCGACGACAGCGAACGACCCGCTCTTCGGTTGCAGGCGGTACGTGCACTCTTCGGCAGAGGAAGGCCCGCTCTTCAGCTGCAGACGAACGCTTTTCGGCAGCGGACGGCCCACTCTTCGACTGCAAACGGCACGACGGCAAACGGCGACAACCCCCGTTTAAGACGACCGATAAATCATCCCCGTCTCCCATGTAAAGACGGGCTGTAACGGGGACACGCCGCCACATGCCGCCACACATGGGCAGGCATAATGAACGGTTTGTAAGAATGCAGAGACTCGACTGTGTTGATGTTTAGGCATTAGTAAAAATTAAAATGTGATGTTGTTTATGCATTTTTCTGCCTCAGTTGTTATTAGGATGTTGTTTAGGCATTATATGCCTTAGAATCAACAGTGTAACTGTGGGCACAGGGAGGCGGTTGTAGGACTGGTAACGTTAGATAAGCCTACACGCCAATGTGGTAAATCTCCCTGCGGAAGTATTGATGAGATTTAGTTTGAGTTTGCGTTAGAATAGTTGTTTGTGTGTGTTAGGATTAGATGTTAGTAGAAGCTTTTACGATAACGCTGGGTGATTAACCCCAGTCCAATTGTCAGAGGATCGGAAGATTAGATGATTATGTTACATAGACCCAGGAGTCTACTTGTTTCCTTGTAAATTACGTATAGTATCTATCGTGTATTAAATGTTTATTTTTCTTCCACTTATCTTTGTTGTCTTCTTCACTTGTGCAACCACCATTCAAGAGCGTTGACTTATAGAAATGAGGCATCCCAACTAGACCCGAGCCAATCTAGTGAGCGGAAACCCCGCCAATCCGTCACACAGTGGTGTGTCCGTTGAACGTCAAATGACGTCAAAATGCCAGACAATCCGTACGAATGACGTAGAGTTGACACGTATGAGTGCAATCTAGATACTAACCTCAGTGTTGACATCAGATATACAGATGACACAACACTTATGTCAACCATGTTCGAGAAGCTACAACTCTCCACCGAAGAGCTTCAAGTTGTCTACAATAAATGGCGCATGAAAATCAACTTCTCCAAATGCAAGGTCATCACTTCATCACAATAGTTTATTGTTACGGCAGGCGAAGAACTTGAAATTTCGGGATATTTATGTTTCTAGGGTAGTATAATTCCGTATGCAGAGAGATATATTAGTCGTCGCATAGCCCTACCATCGGCAGCCTTCGGTAGACTCAGAAAGAGAGAGAATCGCATATTTCTATCAGAGGCACAACAAGACTGAAAGCCCGATTATGTTGGGCGCTTAAATTTCAATAACAATCTACTGTGCGGACGCTTGGACGCTGCGATCACAGGAGAATATCTTGATCTGTTTTGGGATGCGTTCCCTGTGGGTTAACAGAGGTGTTACTAGGCAGACAAATAAAAAAATATTTATCAAGATAGATCAGAGAGGTCACCTTCACTACGCGTTGGTTTTGGCACGTTTGCCGTATACAAAGAGACAACATCGTAGACAAGCATACAAACACGATTTCAAAGGACGTAGGAATAGAGTAAGGCCACTGAAGAGGTGGAATAACCAGATCAGAAGAGATACTGAGCTCTGATATTTAGCAATCGAAAAGAAATAGTTTACGTAGTTTGTGTTCATATACGTCTGGCTAATTATTAGCAAATTAATTAACTTTCGGCTGCATATCTTTCAGGTATAAAGTCATACTATATATTATAATTTAGCATATTGAAGCAAATATTTTAATTTAATCATATTTAATGCGTGCATAGAATATACATAACATTTCGTATATAAAATACTTCTTATATTAGCAGCTAATTGATGCATACTCCAATAACGTATGTTTATAAAAACATCAGTTAGTTGTAGGGCAGTACAGAGTAGGGGAAGGGAGTGTTAATTGAGCCACTGGGTTAGTTGAGCCACCCATGTTTCCCGGGAAACTACAGCAGCGACAGTTACATGGTACCACCCGGTGATTGAACATGTTATTAGAACTCGATTCGCGTATAATAGGCTACGTTTGTCACAACGGTCAGACCACGTGAGCTAAAAGTATGTTTTTAATGTTTTTCGAAACTGTTAGTAATTGTGATTAATGTTAATTAAAGTTATTTAAACAAGCTTAATTGTCGAAACTGGGTTAGTTGAGCCACCCAAGGCCCAAGGGGGGTTTAGTTAAGCAGCAAATAAAGAACGAAGAAGAATGTTCGTTAACCCAAAATACATCAAGGAATTCATTTTTCCGAGCAAATTGGAACATCGGATAGCTAAAAGGCAACATATTAGCAGTTAGTTACACTTTTTGCGATTTACCTATAAGTCTACATTAATTAAGCGTGTTGACTTATTAATTAAACGTGTAGACTTGTCAGAGACGTGTTATGCCCATTAGGTAGATGTGTTGGCTGAGTTGTTATGAATTTGTACAAGGCCTACGTAAATTATACAAATAAAGCATTCACACAACTTACGGTACACTGTGGCTCAACTCACCCCACACCAAGTGTTAGTTGACCCAGCTTACCAGCCATATTTGAATCAGCTATATATAATTATATATGCATGCTAGACGGTATAAAATTATATATTAATAATCATAGTTTATGTGAGAAAAAAGGTTTTTACTTATGAATATGATTGCGCCCTAGGCATCAAAAAGAATGCAAAATGGCTAAACTAACACTCCCATCCCCTATATACAACAGATTTAACAAAAGTAGGTTTGATTGCTCAGCTCGGCAGTTGTGAACATTTGGGTTCTAGACGCAACCCACAAAAATGCATCGATGGAATAAAATAGGAAAGCCATCTAGCAGCAACTATACTGACGGAGCATTCTATGGAAATACTATTGGCGGTGTATTTAAAAGAAACAAAAAGGCAGGTATTTAGAGTTATTTACTGTAATGCATTTCTTCCTGGCGGACAAAGATGGAAACAGTAGCCGAATTGTGGCCGCATTGACTGTGAGCCACTCTCCAGATGGCGTAACCGTCACTCCACCATCTCTAAATTTAAACGCTACCTTTGGTTGTTCATAGTTATTTACTATAAATTGATTTTACTATAATGCTTTTCTTCCCGTCGGACAAAGATGGGACAAAAACAGCCTTAATCAAGGCTAACGTAGCAAGGTAAAGAGGAACTAACAGCAGGGTTATTTACAATACTGCATTATTTACATCGATTGTATTGTTTTACACTGATTGCATCATTTTACACTTGTTCAATCGCTTTACATTGAGTGCATTATTGTTTGAGTGTAGGTGTTTTAAGTGTGTGTATCTAAAGAGTACGTGTATCTAAAGAGTAAGTGTATTTAAGAGTAGGTGGATTTAATATTTAAACATTTTACATTTACACGTATAGATGAACTCTGGCCTCACTAAATGCGGCATTTAAAGAGTAAGTGTATTTAAGTGTGTGTATTTAAAGAGTAAGTGTATATAAAGAGTAAGTGTATTTCAGAGTAGGTGACTTTAATATTTAAACATTTTACATTTACACGTATAGATGAACTCTGGCCTCACTAAATGCGGCATCTGTAATAAAACGATTAAGTGAAACCGTCTCTTCCTAACATGCACCGACTGTGGCAGAGCCATATACATAAAATGTGCTGGCATATCCCGCCAACAATTCAATGCAACCTACAGAAACCGCAGCAGTTAATGGCATTGTCCTAATTGCTCGGCACCCTGTGGCATCTGTCACAGGGAAGTCCTAATTCATCACAAAGCTATACAATGCGACCACTGTTCCAACTGGATCCACACACACACTGCTGTGAAACAGATGACAACGATTACCATAGATTAGTTCATTCCTCTTGCTCGTGGCCCTGAATGCAACCATCTAAACTTCTCAAATTCCGTCTTCAGTGACACAGAAATATCAATATCTAACCAATTTAACCTCCTCGACAACCTTAATCTAAATGAAACCATGCACGCCAGAACACCCACAAACCATTCAATGACAACGCAGAACGTTTACAGTCTGCCTAGCGATGATGACAATACGAGCAGGGAGTCCCTTTCATCACAGAGCTTCAGCTCACAGGACGGCTCCATTAGTCATCCCCTACGTACGTCATCACCTACATTCAATACCAAACCTGTGGCAACAACACATCCTAAACCGAATAGAAACACTTTCCGGGTGCTCACCGTAAACTTTCAAAGCATCAAAGCAAAGCGTACCTCAATCTGGTTGTTGCTGTCAGAAGCGAACCCAGATATGGTCATCCAAAGTGAAACATGGCTGTATGAAGGGATCTATGAGAGGAGAGGGAGGTACTCCCAGATGGCTTCCATTTCATTGCGCGAAAGAATCATGGAAGTGTTGCCATAATCACCAAGGACAGCATCACAGGAACGGAAATCAACATGGAAACTGAAACTGAGTTCACAGCTGCGCTGTTTGAATGCCCTGGGAATTCTCCAGTTATTATTGGAGTACTGTACCGTCCTCCCAACACTGGCCAGTCGTACACGGAAGAACTGAGCCTCAATATTAGAGAATTACACAAGGCTCGCTTGACTGGTGACTAAGACGATTTTCAGGCTGAAGAAGGATTCCAGATATGAACGCAGGAATGCCTATAACAACTACGTCAAGAACATTGTCACCAGCAAAGTAACCTAAAGAAGCTTTACACCTTCGTCATAGGGAAGAGATATCACAGCAGTGGTATCACCCCCCGTAAATAGACGGTGTACAAGCCAACGACCCACAGAAGAAAGCCACTATACTGAATGAACAGTTCAGTATCACCCACACCACCGACGACAGCACCAACATACCATACAAGAGTGGAGAGCCATCCCCGGACATGTATCAGTTCACAATAGATCAAGCTGGCTTCCAGAAGATCCCCCAATGCCTTAACCTACACAAAGCTGCTGGCCCAGACAACATCCCGACCAGACTTCTGAAGGATTTCGCACCAGAAATCAGCCCAACGCTTACTTTAATCTTCCGAGCATCACAACACCAGGGTACAACGCCAGATGATTGGAAGAAAGCTAATATTCAAGGAAGGCGACCGCATCAATCCGGCAAACTACCGACCCATATAACTAACATCAGTATACAGCATGGTAATGGAACACATCATCCATAGCCTGATTATGCAATATCTAGACACACACATAAGATCCTCTCCGACCAGCAACACAGCTTCAGAAAGAGGAGATCATGCGAAAGCCAGCTGATCATAACGCTACAAGACTTGGCAACTGCATTAGACCAGGGAGAACAGATCGATTTGGCGCTGCTTGACTTTAGCAAGGCGTTCGACAAGGTATCCCACCAGCTGCTGGCAATCAGTTTACAGCATTGTGGCATCAGGGGCAACATCATCATGTGGATCAGGAGCTTCCTTGCTAGCAGGAGCCAACGAGTACTGGTAGAAGGACAGACATCCGGTCCTGCCCCAGTCACATCAGGTGTCCCACAAGGAAGTGTCCTCGGACCCCTCTTGTCCTTACTATACATAAATGACATGCCACAGAAGGTCGACTCCATCTCCCGACTCTTCGCAGACGATACCCTCTTGTACAGGAACATACAGACGATACATGATAGACATATCCTGCAAGATGACCTCGACAAACTGCAACAGTGGAAGAAATACTGGAAGATGTCATTCAACCCAAACAAATGTGAGGTCATCAGAATCACTAGGAAACGGAACCCTATTGCAGCTACCTATGCCATCCATGGTAGCAATCTGACTCTTGTGAAGACAGGACAGTACCTTGGAGTTACAATAGCAGGGAACTTGACCTGGATCACTCGTGCTTTCCTCAGGAGAAACCTCTCTAGCTGCCCGACCAATATCAAGACACAGTGTTACAAGACCCTGGTCAGGCCTATCCTGGAGTACGGTAGCACATCATGGACCCACACACCAATATCAACAGAAGTTGGAAGCTGTCCAACGGTGGACGGCAAGATTTGCAACTGGGGACTACAGGACCACCAGCAGTACCAGTCAGCTGATCAGCAGACTCGGTTGGGAATCCATGCAACACAGAAGGACAACTGCCAGGATAGTGATGATGTAACGTGTCAGACACCATCTCATAGACATCCCAGTGGCCATTTTATCACATCCTGCTACACTCACAACACGAGGCCACAACATGCGCTATATCGTCCCCTACTGCAGGACAGACGTGTATAGGCACTCTTTCGTCCCAGCTGGTATCCGACTATGGAACCAGTTGACTGAGTGCATAGTCACATCCCCAACTCTAGACACCTTCAAGGGAGGGTTGGCTACTCTGGACGCTTAAGCACTTAGCACAACTTTTACCTTTTTATTATTTTATTCTAACCTAATTTAGTCACATTTTAGCAGAGGTATTAGCATGATTTTTAAACAGCACACTCCATGTTGTATATAGTCACCACAGTGCGACAATGCTTCCACTTATGAGGAAGAAGAAGAAGAAGACCATGGTTGAACTTCCTGTTGATTGTTTCACGAATGTAGGGCGTACTAAAAATCATGAAAATGTGAAATTACGAGATTCATCTGATGTGACATCAGTGCAATTGAGCAAGCACCTTTACAGGTTTGTTTGTAGAAACTATTGGCTGTGAAATAGTGCGTTTTTTAGAGTTTAACAGGCGGAGGAATTTATGGGTAATTTATTTTTCTGCTATGGCCACGTGGGCGCGTGAATACATGGATATGTTTTAATGAGTGACGGGCATCGCACGTGGGGGCGTTTAAAACATGGATGGATGTATGTGATTTTGCCTTGGCCAGCACGTGGCATACAGGTCAAAATGAATAATGCATTTACTCAACTCAACGTATCTAACAAAACATACGCTGCATGACAAACGAGTAATAAACGCAACCATTGTTGCATACGACATTTTTCATAATTATGATGGTATCTGCTTGATAGGTAATTTGACCGTCGATTTGGCGCCGCACAGACCCGACGCCCGGATGCGAGTGTATCCCCCGTCCCCGTGTATCCCCCGTCCCCGTGTATCCCGCGTCCCCGTGTATCCCCCGTCCCCGTGTATCCCCCGTACCCGTGTATCCCGCGTCCCCGTGTATCCCCCGTCCCCGTGTATCCCCCGTCCCCGTGTATCCCCCGTCCCCGTGTATCCCGCGTCCCCGTGTATCCCCCGTCCCCGTGTATCCCCCGTCCCCGTGTATCCCCCGTCCCCGTGTATCCCCCGTCCCCGTGCATCCCCCGTCCCCGTGTATCCCCCGTACGCCACAAACTGTACAAGTTTGTTTTTGTACAGTGTCTGAAATTAACCAAAAAATTAACTGGCCCTGATTTTTTTTTAACTGGCCTAGCTCCATTTTTAACTGGCCCTGTGAGCTTAAAATGTATAAAACATAGGTGTATGTAGTAAATCAAAACGACAAAGTTTTCATACGTAATTCGTAAAACTAAAACAGACACTGCTTTAAATTAGAATAGAGTAGTAACAATTTAATAAATACAAACCATACCTAATATTGTCATTCAGTCCTTATAATTATCAGATCAATATAATAAAGTAATTAATTTAATAAACACTTCAATATGAAGCGATGCTCTGATTGGCTAAGTGGTACAGTGTTGATAAACAATTAGCGCGATTGTGGCGGCGACTGCTGCGAACCTAGCGGCTAGGAAATTTCGGCATTTCTGGTTTTGGTTTCTGAACTGGGAAATGGCATATTTGCGGACACTTCTTTTCAGAGGTAAACATTACAACGGGCTGATTAGCAGCACAGTACGTGTCAGTGATAGAAGGATCCTACTATATTTACGAAGACAGAATCCGGTTTGTTTGCGACAAATAACGGGAGCTTCTTCCATGTTAATATGTTCGTAAACGAAAATATAGTATCCATTATGTGAATGTATAGTCTGCTAGCTTATTATTTTTATAAATTAAATTCCAGGTTCATTTATATGTTTGAGCCAATGGATAGATTCAGTATTATGAAATTTTGCTAATAAAGTCAACATATCAAACTGGCATTATCTAAACATGCAGGCATGCAGGCCATTTATGCAGGTAAATAAATTTATATTATCTCGCGCGATTAAATTCTGGGCCACAGGAATAATGCCACACATTTCCAAAATGCCCCCATTTGAATTGATCTTGCAAATTGCGTTTTAGTTGTTTGAAATACAGTGCACTTACTATAATAGGTAGTGTACTGATAATGCAACAAAATGCACCTACTTGAATCTTCAGTCACATTCGAGTTCCTCACACGTTGCAAACTGGGATGTACATTTGATATCTATCGCCTCCATAAAATACATGCTCCTCCTCCACGAGCCACAAGTAGCCACTGTCCACTCGTCTCCAACTCATTTCATCCATACATATATCGTTACTTACGCAACGTGTGAAAATATTCAACAAATTGATAAGGAATAACGAAGTAACGATTTTCTTCTAATCACAACTATTGAGATTACGCAACGTATCGGCCACCGTCGGTGGCATTCATCGGTCGAATAAGTAAGTCGCAATAGTTGTGATTAGACGAAAATCGTTACTTCGTGGGTTTGCGCTAAACAACTTTGTTTCTCACAGAATTAATGGCCCATACGTAGAGCCTTCGTATATTACATTGCCAAATGAAACTTGAGATGATTGCGATTTTAATTTTAAAAACATTGTGCTGTACTTGACAGATGAGTGTGCCGGTTTGGAACTGTGTGCCCGGTGTGAATTCACTGAAGAGGCCCTGCACGTGCGTGCGACTAAGCAAATCCTTTTTGGGACACAGCGTGTAGCAATCGCCCAACCGTGACGGCATGACGTGTGCATGTAGTTGGATTTGTTTCGCGATTAGCTTAACGTTTAGTAAGAAACTGCTTCATATACGACGTTACCTGTGCGACAGGCGGTAGGCTTGCGCTCCGTCAATGATCCACCGTTCGGGGTAGCCCGTCTCGTGCCTGTCTAACGCTGTGCTATTGTCGACACGTCACGGAAGCGGCCTTAACATCCGGAGATGTCCATATGGTAAATCGTTTGGACTTATGTCGATGATACGTTATCCATCACACAACTACAGGCGCCAGCAAATTAAGGTTTCGTGTTTCATTGTGCGCGGATTTGTCCCGTGGTTGACATCGATCGCAGTTAATTAAACTCTATACGTCGTCCGTTCGTGAGTCGTGGGGCATGTCTTGTTTTGTCTGCGTCGAGCGCATCAACCTTCGCGCTGACACATGATTCATAAATCTACAAGTGCTCGTTTTTTTGTACGTACTAGAGAAAATAGCCAGTGAGGCCACTTTTAAATGGACGCCCTTGTTGCGCTGTCACCAACGGTGTCTCAACCCATATATAAATCACCCAGGCATCATTTTTAAGTGCGCGTACTATTATCCATAAAACTAACCTGCTATTTTGCCCAAGTAATTTCAACACGTCACATGATTAATCACCAAGTTGGGCGGACCCTCGTCAATGGAGCTATGTACCTGTAGTGTACCGTCACAGGCGAATGAGCAGATTTTGTAGATGTTATGCAATGTCGACAGCAGGTAGGTTTGGGGTTAATTTATTTTGTTATACGTGTTACAAACCGTGAATACAATTGATTTGCCGTATTAACAAAATAGCCGCTGGAATATTCCTGCCATACTGCGAAGCAATTCTTACTAGTCTGTAAATAAGATTTCTCGAATGAAGCCGTCTAGTAAAATGTGCGTCCTGCAAAGGACCTGCTTAACGCTAGTTTCCCTGATGGTACATATAAACCTCGTGTGTGTCTCCTCTTGACAGCTGAACGTTCACTTTGGAGTTGCTTCATCTTCCATTCATGTCTAGAGTTATTGCAGTTCCCCTGCGTATCTCTGCTCATCACACACAGAGCAAAATGGATCCACTTACCAATTAATTCTTTCTTCACTTGTTGAACCATTACCTTTTACAAGTGCTTATATCTGTAACACAAATACTGAACGGATATATACAACGATTTTCATTGTTGAACTGATATAGCGCTCGTTGAAGTTTTCGTATAATTAAACTGCCCAAATTAGCTTTAAAAAATTAACAATGTTATACACCATGGTTAATTTTATTGCTGTGGTATATTTGTCGTAAGAAATTGTATACAACTGGAATTTGACAAACGAAACAATCATCCGGTGAAAAACGTGACCTTGAAATGTGAAGATTGTTGGTTTGTCGTTAATTTCAGTAAAGCGGTCTGTATACATGTCGTAAAACTAACATATTTAATTAACTTGCCAAGCCGTGTATTTTCAAAACTATTAAGAGATGATAGATCACGATAGTAACACATTTTGTATGTTATATTTAAGCAACACAAATGTTATTCCAATACACCCAGTGTCGCAATGTCCCGTAACACATTGCCGTCGTCGGTCAGTTAGCCAATGAAAATCCTTATACATACCCTCTAAGGAAGTGGCCATTATGTATCTTAAACATTATATTTGAACTGTGTTCCTCGTTAAAATCTATAACTTTGCAACGGTTGCAGGACTACTCTAAAACGTAGAACTATACGTCTAAATAATTACGAATGGTACTTTTAAAGTGTCGACTTAACGTCACCTGTTATAAAGTACATACAGAAAAATACAACAGCCGATCCACAGTTCGCGTCGGATTTATTTTGCGCCATCCTTCAGCAGTTTCCGTGATGCTGGAGAACAACTGCCTCCAGGGTCGCCTGTACATTAATGAGCTGTTACTGCTGACTACATACTTCCAGCTTAGTGTAATATCGCGAGATTACATCATGGATATTCACCACGTGAAAAAACTAATTATGCCACGACACGTCAGAACTCAAATCGACATATTATGATTATTCTCTTCATTAATTTTTATATTTGGTTGCACAATTAATAGTTAAACGGAGTTATAATCGACGATTACAGAAAAAATACAAAGAGCGTACATAATTTGGGCCAGATTATTGACCTAATAACAATCACTATATAGTGATTGTTATTAGGTCAATCCACCATATTCTCTCTTCATAGTTATAATTAACAATGCATAATGCAAACCGACAGTAAACTGTCGTCGTGTAGCCAATGAATCATCAGACTAGAAAACAAGTGAGGAGAGAGATAGAGAGCGTGTACGTGTGTGTGTGTGTGTGTGTGTGTGTGTGTGTGTGTGTGTGTGTGTGTGTGTGTGTGTGTGTGTGTGTTTGTGCGTCCGTGCGTGCGTGCGAGCGAGCGTGCGTGCGTGCGTGCGTGCGTGCGTGTGTTATATTTAAACATTTAATTATTATAACCCGTGCCACGAACGCAAAGTTTGTTAGTAGTCGACTGTTCGTATAATGTGAACAACTCATCGAAGGCTGCATTCGTCCACTGGTAGTTGTTTAACACGGCTGGCAGGAGGACGATGTAACGTCGTGAGCCCGAACGTTTAACGTCTTAGATTGTGAAGGAATTCAGCGAACATCCCATTAAGTCTTCGTTTTCGTTCAGTATCCACGCCTTTGATGTGTATGTGCCCTGAAAAAGTATTAATTGACACAATTAATGGAAACAATTAATCTTCCCATTTTTTTATTATTATGACGATTTCCTGGTCTTTGAAAAATGAAATTATATGACTTTCTTTCAACTTTGTGAACGTGTTAAAAATGTAACGTCCAACTTAAAACATACATTTTATAAATGTCCTCCAAAAATGAATGCCATTAATTGTCCAAAGCATACAGGCATATAAAACATACTTATTAAAGTTAATAAGTATTCAGTGACGTATTTAGGGGGTGGGCCATGGTCACCCTTTGGCTTAATTTTGTTCCGTATTTTCCGTTGCGCCGCTACACGGTAGCATGGAAGACTAATGGGTGAATAAGCTTGGCTTCCCCTTTGGCTTCCCCTTTGCGAGATCCTAGACACACCACTGTAAATACTGCATTTATAGTAAAGCGAAGCAATTGTAAAGTTGGCGAATCGTAATGGTGATCTGGCGCCAGTTCATTTCATACATTACACACACACGCAATGCCAAGCATGCATGCACGCACACACGCACGCACGCACGCACATACACACACACGCAACTTAGTAGTTCTATAATTCAGTTATGAACGTATAATAAACTTCACCATCATCGAATTAATATTGATGTGCGTAATTACATTCCCAGTAGCGTTGAAATCAACTGTTTTCAGTTAGCCGGTCGTACGGACCTTAGGAAGGTAGTTTGGTATCTTGATGTCTTTGACGAAGTTGTGCGCTCCGGGTTTGAGAGGACACTCGATGACTTGGTCATCCATGTCCTCCTCAACTGTACACAGGTCCCATTGGTTGTGGTACAGGTCACGACCGTTGTATGAACTCTTTATGAATATCTCTCCCCCAAAGACACCATCCGCTGAAACACCCCAAACAGCCAATAAGCCGTGAAACTGCGGTACTCGGTAGCTGACAGCACTGTCCAACAGACAAACACCTACAACAAGTATTAACTAGATACATTCTGTGACTAACCTACTTACTTACTTATTTATTTACTTACGTACGTACGTAGTCACTCACTCACTCACTCACTCACTCACTCACTCACTCACTCACTCACTCACTCACACACTCACCCACCCACCCACCCACTCACGCACGCACTCACTCACTCACTCACTCACTCATTCACTCACTCACTCACTCACTCACCCACCCACTCACGCACGCACTCACTCGCTCACTCACTCACACACTTACTCACTCACCCACTCACGTACTCACTCACTCACTCACTCACTCACTCACTCACACACTCACTTACTCACTCACTCACTCACCCACTCACTCACCCACTCACTCACCCACTCACTCACGCACTCACTCACTCACACACTCACTCACCCACTCACTCACTCACGCACTCACTCACTCACCCACTCACTCACGCACTCACTCATTCACTCACTCACTTCCACCTCCATTTTTTCTTTTTTATTTATTTCTCCATTAGAAGCTATTGGATATTTTTTCATAGAGTCTTGTTGCCAACTTTCAAATTTATATTATTGCACCAGCATCTGTTGATGAAAGTCTGTATCGTTTTCAATGTTTTCTGTGTCATTCGTCATTGTGAATAACCTGCACTGTCTTAAATAAAATGACTATAACATAATATGGAGAACCAGTGGTTTCGCCGACAAATAATTTATTATTTGACGCGTTTTCCAATAAGTATTCATTTTTAATTAATCTACCCTGTTTCGTAGCAACATATGTCTCCAACTGTTTGCCTGTCTACGCTTTAGACGCTAAAGTACAGGCTACAGTAACCATTCTCAGTAGAGGCCGCATGGACTGAGGAGTCGGGTAGAAAGTTTGTCTAGTGACATCACACATATAGACAATATACGCGACAATACTGTGCGAGAACATAGCTTTGTCATCGTCGTCTACGACAGACTGAAAAAAGAAGAAGGCACAACTGTTTGAATTGAGATTGAGTAGCAGATCATGTTGCTGAGTCGTGTGGCCTCACGGTTCTGTTATGACTGCTCAGAAAGCAGCATGCCAATGGTTTGGACGTATTTCCAACATTTCACACGTGTTAATTAAAGCTATACAAATCTATGCTGCAAAAGAATATCTGCGTCAGCGGGCATAAACGACAAGCGAACGACAAACGTAGACAACACCCGACTGATTACCTGGAAAGGTGGTTGTAATGTAGTTGTATTACACTGACTTCGAACCAGCACAGTTGTACTGTGTATGTTTGCTAGGCAGGTTTACAGTGCAGTAACATTGCTAATAATAAGCAAGCAATACTAAGTTATAACATTCACATTAAAGATAACACATTGGTTTATTACAAAATAACAAAGCTTACATTGGAACCATAAAGTGATATAAACATTGGAACCATAAAGTGATATAAACATTGGAACCATAAAGTGATATAAACACGTTTCCATGTGTGACATATACCTGGTATGTACATGTTGCCACGCACGCACGCACGCACGCATGCACGCACGCACGCACGCACGAACACACACACCACACGCACGCACGCACACACACACACACACACACACACACACACACACACACACACACACACACACATTGATTTCAATACCCACCCATTAATGCATGCAGACACGCAAGTACATATGCACGCAGACACGCACACGCGCACACACGCACGCAGCATTAATGTCAGTGAACAACTGCATATTATTTGTCGGCGAAATGACTTCGCTGATAAATGACCGCAAACCAACAACAGACATGTTAACAGAATAGCAGAAGGCGTTACGTGCGAGTTTCGGAAAACATATTATTCAAAGCCTGTCGCATCGTCACTGTTTTCTTTTTCAACTTAATCACCTAATGCACACACTGAAACTGCAATAATACGTATAGTATTGTAATATAAATACCAAATAAATATATCAGCTATACATAGGGTTCACACTGACTGCAGCAAAACTCAGTTTGCTTGAAATCAGCACATACATGCACTTACGAAAGGTCGCATTGACGAACGTTCTAGTTTTCATGCCCCCGTTTTCTTCGTCTTCCAGTAATATCACCTTGCCAACCTGTAGTCTGTCATCGCCGTCTGCAGCACACACACACACCATTCAAGATTATACGTATTTTATTCTCGCTAGCTGGGATCACTTTTTGATGCACCAAGGGCTTAGGCATTTCTAAAGCTCGTATCTATGGAAAGGTATTTCCCACAACTGACCAGCCACGTTGCAATAGACTGGGACTACCAAGATTACTTTGTGAAATAGTTTATAATTGGTTTGTACCGTCATATAACATAGACGGGTCATTCTGCAGTAACACCGGGATGTCAGTCGTGAAATTTCCTCCCACAACCGTTTTCTCGTGTTTTCTTCGCCAACAAGAAACATTAGTGTTGCTAGCGTCTTGTCAATTGGCAGCAGCGACCTATCTGACCGATTCCGCAAGAAATAATTTCTCCAAGAGTATTTCTATATAATATGTGGGCCGATTTATTTACCTTCTTTTGCAAAACTGCTATTCGCGGTTTGTTTAATCTCTTGGTCATTCTGAATAGCTCTCGAAGTGCAAAGGTTGGGAAATATCAGGAATAGGCGTAAATTGGGAGAAGACAATCACCATAACAAGATATACGTATATTTCATATTTCACTTTCGTGAAGTAAGGTGGTATGATTCCCCATATCTTCTATTCATTAGATCATATGTGACAGCTTAGACATATTAAGCAAAACCGTAGCCATGACGTAGATGACTAAAAGTGACGTAGATGACACGCCGTGACGTAGATGACTAACCGTGTCGTACGTGATACTTCTATGCTGAAGATAGCGATGAGAAAAGTGATAAGACGAGACAAATACGGTTGTATGCGGCCACATGCATTCAAAGGTGAACAAATAGCAACGGTAGAGAACCCTCACTCTTGCACTTATAAAAGTACAAAATGGAGTATGACATAATATACGAAACTGCACTTCTCGTAAACAATTGTCAACCACCAACGCCTTACAATTGTCAACCACCAAGGCCTTACAATTGTCAACCACCAAGGCCTTACAATTGTCAACCACCAAGGCCTTACAATTGTCAACCACCAAGGCCTTACAATTGTCAACCACCAAGGCCTTACAATTGTCAACCACCAACGCCTTACAATTGTCAACCACCAACGCCTTACAATTGTCAACCACCAACGCCTTACAATTGTCAACCACCAAGGCCTTACAATTGTCAACCACCAACGCCTTACAATTGTCAACCACCAACGCCTTACAATCGTCAACCACCAACGCCTTACAATTGTCAACCAACAACGCCTTACAATTGTCAACCACCAACGCCTTACAATTGTCAACCACCAACGCCTTACAATTGTCAACCACCAAGGCCTTACAATTGTCAACCACCAAGGCCTTACAGATCTAGATTTGCTCATTTGGCAGTCCGGTAGGCTTTGTCGAGCTCAACATGCCGATGGGTTACTGTGCTTGGCGGATGAGTCATACATCATCTTGTGTGGGCCAGAAGAATATATTGTGTCCAAAGCGGTTCAATGGTTTCACCTCAACATATTCGTCATCGTAATCCGTTATAATTCCTGAATACGGAACACCATCACAGACCACCACACAATATTTCTCGAGGAGATCGTTATCGGGATTGGTGGGCTCCAAGATAATGCACTTCCGGCCCCCAAGTTGTGAACATAAAATAAACCATTAATATTAGTATTATCAGATTTTAATGCTAGTTGTTTTACAGAAATGTAAATATATTATTGTTTGTTTTCTCTGTTTTAATTCCAAATGTGTATAATATTATGTGCAAAATGCGGAAGCGGGCAGCGGGCCGTTGGAGGCCGGAAGTGAACATTTATGGGTGATCATGGGCACATTAGCAAAAAAACAACATGGCGGCAAACGAGACTAGCGTGCCCTAATCTGAAGAAAATAAGAACGACACTCTGCAGCATCAATAGTTAAGCATGAACATGTGTTGAAGCGTAAATGACGGAGCCATATCTAATACTAATTAGTTCTAGAATAATTTACTATAGGCACATTTATCGAGCTGGGTTGAAACAATTCGTAGGTTATTGAATGTTGCTTTCATCGTCGGTTCATCGTTTACACCTGCAGTAAAAACTTTTACCATCTCGTTCAAAAAATATTCCTAAATTACTCACGTTTCACACGTTACTTCTTAACTTTAGGGGAGCGAAGACACTTCTACCTCCTCGTTGAAAATATATACATAAATTACTCACGTTTCACACGGGAGGGGAGCGTAGACACTTCTACATCCTCGTTCAAAAAATATACCTAAATTACTCACGTTTCACACGTTAGTTCTTAACTTTAGGGGAGCGTAGACACTTCTGAATTGAAGACAGTTTGACCAAGAACAACAGCAAGTAGGCTTATCAAATAGTGAAAGACCTGACATCAGTGAAGAAAGGGATAACAACCTATATCCAAGACAAATCAGGGAAATGCCTGACAGAAGAATAGCAGGTCCTCAATCGATGGACAGAACACTGCTCAGAACTGTACATCCACAACACCAAAGGAGACCCAGTAGTACTAAATTGTCCACAGACTACTGAAGAGGACGACTACCCCATTCTTCGTGAGGAAGTGGAGGCTGCAGTAAAGTCTCTGAAAAAAGGAAAGTCAGCTGGAATTGATAACATACCAGCAGAACTTATTGAAGCTGGGGGAGAAGCCTTGATTACCACACTTACAACAATCTGCAACAAGATCTGGCAGACAGGAGAATGACCCACCCCATGGATCCAGTCACTGATCATCACACTTCCCAAGAAAGGCAACCTACACATGTGCCAAAATTACACAAAAATCCGCCTCATCAGCCACCCGAGCAAAGTCATGTTGAAGATTCTACTCAACAGACTCAAACCTCGCTGAAGAACAAGCGGGTTTTCGAGCAGGACGGAGCACCAGTGAACAAATCTTCAATGTTAGAATCCTTTGCGAGAAATACCTTCAACATCAGCAAAGCCTGTATCATGTCTTCATAGATTTCAAGAAGGCCATTGATAAGATATGGCATGCGGCCCTATGGGCAGCCATGAGGAAGTACAACATTGGCTCCAAGCTTGTCCGAACCATTGAACACCTTAGAATCCTTTGCGAGAAATACCTTCAACATCAGCAAAGCCTGTATCATGTCTTCATAGATTTCAAGAAGGCCTTTGATAAGGTATGGCATGCGGCCCTATGGACAACCATGAGGAAGTACAACATTGGCTCCAAGCTTGTCCGAACCATTGAACATCTATATGACAATGCCACCAGTGCAGTAATCTTCAACAGCAGCATAGGAAACTGGTTTCGAACAACAGTCGGAGTTCGACAAGGATGCCTACTATCACTAACGCTCTTCAAAATTTTTTTCTGGAAAGGATCATGACTGATGCTTTAGGAACCCATCAAGGCACTGTCAGCATTGGAGGCAGGACAATCACCAACCTTCGTTTTGCTGACGACATCGACGGCTTAGCAGGAGATGAACAAAAACTAGCCAATTTGGTGGGGCGCCTCGAGAAAACATTTACGTCATACGGCATGGAGATCAGTGCCGAAAAGACCAAACTGATGACGAACAACACACAAGGCATCAGCACAGAAGTCAAAGTTAATGGGCAGAGACTTGAGACAGTAAAAAGCTTCAGGTACTTGGGATCAGTTATCACAGATGAGGGTTCCAAACCGGAGATACTTACCAGGATTGCACAGACAACAGCAGCACTAACAAGGTTGAAACCCTTATGGAACGACAGAAACATCACTGTAAGTTCGAAAATAAGGCTGGTGCGCTCCCTTGTCATGTCCATCTTTTTGTACGCTTCTGAAACATGGACCCTCTCAGCAGATCTACAGAAGCGGATACAAGCCATGGAAATGAGATGCTTCGGAAGATCTTGCGCATATCATACAAAGGCCATGTTACTAATGAAGCTGTCCGCAACAAGATCAAACAAGCCATCGGACCATATGACGACCTTCTTACAACAGTTAAGAAGCGTAAACTTAAGTGGTACGGTCATGTATCACGATCATCTGGTCTTGCAAAGACTATCTTGCAAGGTACCGTAAGAGGGGGGAGACGAAGAGGTAGACAGAAGAAGAGGTGGGAAGACAACATCAAAGAGTGGACAGGAATGGAGTTCGTTGACTCCCAGAAGGCTGTCGAGAACATGGAAACGTGGAGCGAGCTGGTTATAAAGTCATCAATGGTGCCCCAACGATCCTTACGGGTTATGGGAAAGTGAAGTGAAGTGAAGAAGACACGTTCTGGCGTACTGTTCTGTTGTCGCAACCGTTTTTCTTTGCAACAGGGTTGTCGTCTCGTTGGTAACGTTTTGGCGTCGCCTTGCCACTTCGATAGTCGCTGTGCATCTCGGCTACGCTTTTGTCAATTCTTCACGTTTCACACGTTATTTCTTAACTTTAGACAAGCGTAGACACTTCTACCTCCTCGTTCAAAAATATATCTAAATTACTCACGTTTCACACGTTACTTCTTAACTTTAGACAAGCGTAGACACTTCTACCACCTCGTTCAAAAAAATACCTAAATTACTCACGTTTCACACGTTACTTCTTAACTTTAGGGGAGCGTAGACACTTCTACCTCTTCGTTAAAAAAATATACCTAAATTGTTCATTGAAAGTAGACATTTTGGTAAGTGCGTGTAAGGATGTCTGGTCGAAATCAGACAGCAAAATGTTTTGCTCCCTCTGGAAAAAAGCCTGCGGATGCCCCTGACCTTACACGTGGTTGACTCACACGTGTCCTTCGTCTGACATCCGGGCACCCACGCTGGACGATTCTTCCTTTCTGTGTTCACACTACGGAAGTGCCTGTTCGCCGAGATGCCTTAGTCTCTTTTTATACTCCTTTGGCCGGTTGCATGACAGGCACCCGAATTAGGTGGTAAATTTACACCCAACTCCCGAGGTTCCGTCTAGTTGGGCAGATGCTTAGGTGCAGGTGCCTGACTGCTTCCCCGATGTCACTCAACTGGGTGCCATGGGCAGGACTAATCGATAAGCAGATTACCCCTTTTCATGGGCAAATCTTCCCATTAATCATGCTGGAATGTAAATATAGCATGACCCCAAGGCCTGCAGCAGCAGTTGGGTCAGGCTAAACCATTAAAACAACTATATTGATTAATGTTTGTATATCAAGCAGACAGACAGTTGCTCTACTCACTGTTATTTAATAATGAATAATTTTTTTAATCTTATTCACGTTAGTTGGCATTGCTTAAAACGCTTAAGTTGAGTATTTGATGTATTACAATTGTTTTTATTAATTATTATTTATGTATATTCACGTTTATAATAATTATTATTATTATTAATTATTATAGTATTATTATTATATTGGTACATTGTGAAATATTTATTTTAAAATAATAATTATTAGTAGTATATTAATTTATTAATTTATTTATTTGTTTATTTAGCATTCTAAATCATGTTATTAATGTTTAATATGCTGTGAAGAAGAGCCTTCTTGGATCAAATAAAATATATATTATTATAATTATTAGTAATATGTTTCCTACGAATTATGTAAAATATGTTAATGAGCATATACGATCATCCAACATTTAGCCTTTACGCAATATAAAACAACTATTTTGTGAATAATTAGTATAAGCATATATTATTATTACTATATTAAACTCCAAATCACCGCAAACTGCATCAACGTTTCTGAAAAGATGAGTCATTCGAAAACAGAACATTAAATAAGCTTAATATCATTATTTTTAATATTATATATTTCAAGAGGACTAAAGACTAAGTAATCCCTGCACACTCAATTTCTTTAAAATATATCCGCCAATATACATTGTGACTGATCCAAACCATTTGTACACTGCCAAGATGACACCTAAGAATGCTGGGGCTGCTCAGGGTTGCCCCAGGATTTGTGGCTACTCTGGGCAGGAACTCAGCAGGGCACCTGCCATGCAACCACCCCTAGTGGCTAAGTGCCAACTAGGTGATACATAGCCTAACTTGGGCTGGAAGTTGATTTAGGCCTGTGTTATGCAACTGGCCACTTGTTTCTGAGATAACACATGACACTATTTCACCAATCACTGGTCTAGTCCACTAAGAAACCACTTAAATGTTAGCGGAAAAAACCTAAATCGGGTAAAAGGTACTTTCTTATATAGCACGGTATCCAGTCTTTGGGACTGTTCAAAGCGCTTTACACTTCACTCCCCCCCCCTCCTCCAGGCAGACCTGTTCATTCCAACGCCATCTCGACTTCTCTGGGAAGCAGGGCAGCGAAGTACTCATTTATACAGCTGCGTGAACTGTGGCAATGTGGGATGAACGAAATTGCCAAAGCTCAGAAACGGCAATAAGAGCATTCAAACCCGGGTAATACTCCGCTCCTTGCCTACTTAATATGAATCATTCTCTAAGATAAACAAACCCACGTCGTCCAAGCGGACACGGCACGCTTGAGCAAACACATTTCACAATACTGGTCGGCTCTAACAAAGGCCGATGCATCCCTTCATACTTGAAAGGTTTGACTAATAAATAAGGAAACAGGGAATAATATTCTGATAAAAAAATAGCAGAAATGCTACAGCCAAGTTTGTTTAAAAAAGCAAACGTTAAGTCCACGAAGCACAGGCCACAGCCGGCTTTGCTCGCTTCGAGAAAACTTGTTTCAACTGCGATCCGGACCAGATAAGGTGGTAGCCCTGGGTTATCCGGGTGCTAAAATCTCTTTGAACGAGGATAATGTGTCCACATTATTCCCAGTAGTGGAAGCTATGCTGATGCCACCAATCCGTAGAATGTCGACGACCACAGTCCATATAGAATCGAAGCGAACTTTCAGGCTCGCTGACAGCTAGCTGGTCTTTCATCTAGCTGGTCTTTGAGCGTGCGTGCGTGCGTGCGTGCGTGCGTGCGTGCGTGCGCGCGTGTGTGTGCGAGTTTGCATGTGCGTGCGAGAGTGCATGCGTATATCTCTTTATTAGCATTATTAAAATTATATTGGTGGTTGTGGACAATTATCTAGTTATCCAGGTACGTGGTTTATCAGAGCTGTCTCTTTACACATTTGCGTCTGTGTTTAGTCTGTGTTTAGTCTGTGTTTAGTCTGTGTTTAGTCTGTGTTTAGTCTGTGTTTAGTCTGTGTTTAGTCTGTGTTTAGTCTGTAAGCAAAAACAGCTCGTCTAGTTTGATACTTTGTATTAGACCTACATTGAATACGAATCATTTAGGCCAAATTCTAGAAACAAAGCTATCTCCAATCCACCATTGGTAAAGTTGTGTGTTTATAGAGCCCTGGTTGCTGTTTTATGTATATTATAGTCTCACCACTTATATAACATAATTGTTTTCTCATATCATACGGACGATAATTCCTTTGTATCATGTGGTACATGTCAAAGTTCACAACATTATTCATCTCGAATGTTACGAGTTGATGACTCACTCAGATGCAGGGCATGAGACGAGGACAGCATCAACATGTTTACAGAAAGGAAAACTATGCATTGCTTAGAAATCAACAACTATGAACTTAGCCTGGTGATCTCAGAAAGCCTTACACATTTACTTGTTTACTTGGTTTAACTTTCGTGGATATATATATATATATATATATATATATTTATATATATATATATATATATATATATATATATATATATATATATATATATATATATATATATATATATATATATATATATATATATATATATATATATCCCATTATTATACACTATAGCAAAAATACCAATCCTTCGGACGAGATAGTTCACAAGTGACTGTCACGATAATAATAATATTATTTAAAATGTTCATGATACACAACACATTATCACAGAAATGTCCACCTATGCCTTGCCACGTGGTGCTGCCAGACAATATCCTGCGGCTTCTTTGATAATTGCGACGTAATATGGCAGTTACTATATGCTTGCTGTGAATATTTTTACTCACCGCACTTGTCGTAAATGTCACCGATGGAGACAAACTCGTTGAGTGTAATCCAGTCCTCCCACATCTTGACGCTGTTACTCACGTCCGCCTTTGTCCTCTTAGTGGTCATTTGTTCCCGACGGTTGTCAATCTCGCCCTGATCAGTGTCCGCCTCTTTAATAATATGATTGTGGACAGACTCTTTGTCACTGAACGGGGACAGACCCTGTCCCCTTTGCAACAATTGCTGCTTCTGTTGCAACTGATTCTCATTTCCATGCAATTTCTCTTGCAGCTGCGATTGCTGTGGTGGCTGCTGTAGCGGTTTCTGTAGCAAATGCTCGTGTTGCGTTAGTTCCTGCATATGTGGTTGCAGAGACTGTTTCGGGTGCTGCCGTCGCAGTGTTGATGTGTGCCGACGTCTGTTGGCGTCCAGTATGTCCTCCGTCGGCGGTCGCTGGAAGTATACGAAGTGCACTGTCAGCGCGACACAGAGCAACAGGGCAACGACGATCACGACGCGTCTGTCCATCTTATATCGCCGAATCGAACGCTCCACAAACACGTGAACTTGCGGCTTCACAGCAAACATACAAATCGGTGTCTATCTCCGCGCTCATATCATAACGTCATCTGACCAGAAGACGTCCGTATCGGCATCTGCCGAAACATTAGTGTGTTTGGTCTGCTACAGTGGATGAGCGACCCTCGATTCCGGGAATACACAGAGCAGTGCCGTCAAACACGCGTTTGCAATGTATTTGTTTGTGTCGTGGAAGCTGGTGTCACCTCTCCGACGGGGAGAACTGTCGACTGATCCCTCTCTGGCCGTCAACCCGCTAGCAGCTGTCGACTATCAAACACGTGTGACTGCTGCTATCATCGGCTCTTGACAGCGTATCAGGGCGACCCACAACCAGACAGGGTTACGCAGATCTGCGCATAATAGTTCGAGTTCTGCATAACCCCGGCGAACGGGTCAAAGTCTAAGTTAGGGCGTCCCTTGTGCTGCGTTGCCCTGCTGAGCTGAATGCTTGCTGGATAGTTAACGCATGCTGGACAGGTCGATACATTCATTGTTGTGTTTTGCATTTAATGAGTGCGTAATAACTGACATAAGTACTGAACATGATGCGATGACATAATGCCACTGGGTCGCGCCAACGTGTCATCGCAGACGTATCCTATAGCTAGCTACCATCAGTTCACCACTATCTAATTTTTGTCCGGGCAAACAACCATAACAGCTAATTGCAATTATTTGTGTATAGTTTTGGTGGCTGCGTATCAGGGTGTCTTAGGTATATCACTTGTCTATGCATGCGGGCGTGCACTCAGGGCGTACACGTGCACTCAGGGCGTACGCGTGCACTCAGGGCGTACGCGTGCACTCAGGGCGTACACGTGCACTGACGACTCAGTAGATATTTATACTAACCACATAATCTTCATACCGATGTGCACAGATGGGGGGAAATGCTACGCAGCAATCAGTCGCTGATGCCTCGGTGCATCTGGGCGAAGCATCAGTATAACTTTTATACCGAACTACCTACCATCTTACAAATGCTCGCATCGATGTACTTACGATGTGTAAATGCGAGAGATACTCTGACGTATTCATTCCTTTACAACAAACCGTTGTTTACTTATGTCTAAACTTTACAACAAACCGTTGTTTACTTATGTCTAAACTTTACAACAAACCGTTGTTTACTTATGTCTAAACTTTACAACAAACCGTTGTTTACTTATGTCTAAACTTCATGTTGTCATGAATTCGTACTGTTTGTTGGAAATTAATTATTATTATTTATTATTGGCGTTGTTTGTATTTGTAACAAATACGAAAAACGGTGCTATTCGCGTAAAAAGTGATTCAACAATTAAACCGAAACGTAGGCTTCCCTAATGCACCGGGTTGCAACATATGTAAGCATAGTCAATACTATACACAGGGTTAGGCAGTGTAAACAATACGTTTGCTTTCCGTGTAACCAATGTCTATGGTCGGAGTATCTATATCCGGAGTATTTTGCTCTGCCTTATTGGCCTAAAAGATAAGACCGATGGTGAAATTATATTTATAGTGTTTTAATGAGCTTGATGCATTAGTTTAATTCAGCAAGCGAAAGTGTTCCAGGTTTTTGTGACGATAAATCTACACTCACTGCAAGAATAAGACATATAATTCAACCTGTTTTGAGTCATTGTGAGACAGTGGCTGACAAGTCGGTGCGATGCTAGTGGCTCGCTTTTGAAAGGAATAATTTTGTATTTCTTTTCAAAAGCTGGTAAGACAGTTGTACTAAGTCTAAGCTGACAACAGTTATTTCATGGTATATTTATTTGTGACAGCCTTTATACAAACACGTTAAACAGTTAACGTATGGTCCTACATATAACGACACAGCAGGTAATAAATTAATGCTCAACGTAGCCTAACAGTTAACAACGATGTAAAGCATGATTGGTCACTCATAAAGCACACTTGTTCACAGGTTACTCGAAACAGAACAGATGCAGACACATCTAACTGCAAGTTTTCAGTCAATATATGTCGGTGTTATTTTGGCGGTCGTTCGCGTTACGATCTACAAGTTATAGGCCTACGAGTATCGAGTTGCTGAATTGTTTAACATGTAGAAATTGGAACGTGCACGTGTAGCACGAGCAACTACACGTACGCGTTTCACACGCAGGAACCTCTCTAATATGTCACTAGAAACACAAATAATACTGCGTAATGTTACTTTGAATACGACGCTCACGACACTTCAGGCCAAACACTTGGGAAATATGAAAATAATCAGTACACATTTTTAAAATACACATATGCACATCGTGCATATAAACATTAATTTGTAATTGTTTCAAAAGCAAGCGTCTAGAGATGGGACCATTTGAAAAATGTTCCGTTAAGCTACGCGGCATTAAGGTGAGGGGGGGTATGACCGTATGGGGTTCCACCCCACCCGCCTCGTGAATCCCTCGTTCAACGGTAATCCATCAACCGAAGTCCACCTATTGTTTGTGTTCTCATTGTATCAGGGTGCGTAAACACGATGAGTAAGGGTGCGCTCTTTCTCAACCAAAATAGACCAGAGCCTGCGCTGTCTGATATACCCAAACACCGCAGACGTCTGGACATGTGGTATGTGTTACTAGAAAAACTATGACTTAATTTACTATTTGTTAAGATTTTGTCGAGATACAAATTAAAAAGTGGAACAAAAAAGTAATAGTTTTTGGTCTATTTTAATAAATGTAATAAAACATAAACCAATTGCAACTACAATCAAGAATATCATGCCAGTAGTTTACCAGGAAAACCTTGTTGAACACACAGCATCTTTATTTCAGGGGCCGCGCCATACTGTTAGACAACCCTACGTTAAGAATGCTTGTCTGGCAATATTCGCTCACCAAATAAAACTATATTTGTAAATACCTAGTCCTATACTTGCCAATAGGATATGACCATGCTATTTGCGTTTAAACTCCACTTATGCAAGGTATGCTTTTGTTTATTAAACTTCTGCTGTTTGTGTTGCTTTGGTATATACCCGTCGGCCCTTATTGGTCGCTCTGGTCAACATGTCAGCCGCCAGCAAAACTGAGATTTGACCTGAATCTCCCACTTTTAGAGAGAGAAAAATTAGAAAACCACTGGCGTTATATTCTTGACTGTTGTTGCAAATGATTAGTTTTCATTAACTCTTTTAGATGCATTGCCCAAAATCATGACTTTTGTTTCGCTTTTAACGGTATTTTGTTGTATATGCGATGTACATACGAAGTACCAGTATCTGCAACATTGTACAACCAGATGATGACAAAGGACTTGCAAAGTCGATTGGGTCAATGACGGCACATGAAGAAGGTACACTGATACTTAGTTACCCCAATAAGTTTTGCTAGCTGGACTGTTGGTTGCGTGCTTACAGTTTGTGATCCAGGTTATCAAGTTAAGACAGCCATAGGCCTATATGATCAATAAACATTGTCAATTTCGCTGTCTTCCGTTCCCATTTCGATTTTCCACCATTTCCGAGTATCATAATATTACACAGTTTATGTGCAAATTTGACTGCGTAATTAATCCGTAACCAGAAAGTCATGAATGAATAATTATTAACACCATTATATTGTTATATGTATTTCACATCTTTGTCACACGGATATCAGAGTATTTGTTATCTCCAAATGTCATGGCATGAATGATCTGTTTGCTCTTCATAATGTGTGAAATTCACCATACTCGGCTTAACTCATCATTGCACAATATTCATCACATGTACGTGTCTTTTAATAAACATAACGAATCACAGTCTCTTTGGTACATTTGCAATAATTGGCTTTGGCCTAGTCTTAAAAAGAACCTTTTTCTTTACGATAGCTTTGACCACGTAGTGTGGATCCATGTTGTCATATGTGACGTCATCGTCTTGTCCCGCTTCCCTGTCCATTGATAGGGTAGTTTTTGTCATAACAACAATTGGCTTCTCCAGCTGCTGACACTTGCCATAAAGAATATGGTGGCCAATGATGAAGACTGGAACCCCCTGAAGAAAGAGAAATTCACCAAAAATATGTCATGGATGACTGATGCATATGCCACACAATTACATTGGGGGGTTAAAATTATTTGAAATTATGTGAAAGATACTTTTAATTTCCCATAAAATGATATACTAATTAATTAAGAACAGTTGCGTTAAAAACTTGAAGTGATGTTTGGGGCCATATAAAAATTACGTGCGCCGGAAGGGGAATAACACCGATTCGTACGCTGTGCGTACATGGGGAGTGGGGGGGTCTCGGCTACTGCGTACTGCACGCAAGGAAGGCACGTTCATCGTGCATGACAGTGTCCGAACAAGGACGGTATAATGACACAATCTTGTGGAGGGAGTAGAATGTTCCCTGCTGCTAGGTGCAGTGGCGTCATTTGTGAATAAGTTCGGCACAAAACGTTAACATGACGGAAGACACAATACGACTTAAATCAATAGACCAATAAAATAATACTGCAGTGGTGCTATTGAATATAGTTTTGTGAGGTTTTTGTTCTATCGCTATTCAGACTTTTATCTGTGAAAACCAGTCTACAAAGTTCATGTAAACATGATTTGATAGGAATGCACCTTTGGAAAAAGTGCTATATTTTGTATTCACATGCACAAATACCACGAAAAAGGGATCATCTACAAATTACGTATGCAAGAAATTGCAGAACACACTGCTCCCTTGTATGCAAACTGTACGCATCAGGTCCGATTCTTCTCCCCCTGTGTGAAGTACCTGTGTTTTATTAATAGGACCCGTCCTGCCATTGATTCAGATTGACACAGTAAACATACTGAATACAAATCTATGTTAATGGATGGACTGATTGGTTGGCGTGCATATCATACACATATCAAACACGAGAGTACGCAGTGGTATTTCACAAGCATTATATAATCTATTTTATTTTATATAGTGCCAGATCCAATTTTAAATTATTCATGGCACTCATTGGGACGAATCCACCCATTAGACAATGTCCACAAGGCCTCATCCCCTGTAGTTGCATAATCTGTCTTGGAAAGGAAAGTATGCTGTGTGTCTGTGGCTGTAGCCCTGATAATTATTGTTTGCTGAGAGGGTGGATTAGCACTTGTCCAGGGCTCTGAGTACTCTAAGGGTCACCAAGACTGTCTCACTTGAATCAACATACTGAATTGGTAACAATTAGCACAAGCTCTAAGTGGACTTTAACTCAGGGCTTCTGACTTGAAAAGATACTTCCTCTGGAAGACAAGTTTGTGTGGGTTCACTGCATTCAGGAATGAAATAGCTCAAACATACACAAAACTTTGTTGATCTCGATGCTTGTAAATCATTTTTTTTAGTGATTTAAATCAATGATTTAAATCAAACAACTCTGTAAATCATGCTGCTGCATCAGTATACAGTACAAAATAATATGTTACTCTTTATTCCATGTTAATGTATTACATCATGCAAAAACATTGTCATATTTGTTATAGATGAAGGTGGATTATTCTATCATCTTGCTGAAATTACAGCACATTAGAATTTCACATAGATTTAACTATAGATGTACTAGTAATTAACTACCTAGGGGATATTCTACAAGAATAGCTCCAAACTGTTTGACAAAATACATTACTAGTATTATTGTTGTGTGTGTTGGCGGCATAACAGACTCACATATAAAACAGTTACCTGCTTTGTGAAATGAAGATCTCCCACAAATCTGCCACTGAGACTGCTAACCTCTGACCTAATTTCAAGGTCGCCCTGCAGCTCAATGATGGCCCACTCTGGACACTCCCCATCCATGCTGCAGAGAAACCAAATAATCAAGATATTTCAACTTGCAAATCCACAATACAAATTCAAAGCAGCCATTTTTAAAAGCACATTGAAATTACATAATCTTTTGGCAAAATGTATTATTTGCATCAGTTATGTTAGTGGAGCCAGTGTTACCATTTGGCATTGCAATCAGCACCCTCATCCTCGAATAAAATATTTTTATTTATATAATTATTCATTAGTGACATGCTAGTTTTTAACTTTTAATCATTTTCGTGTTGGAGACAGGGCTGGGTCCAATTATGTAATTGTAATTGATTACAGCAAAACTGTGTTATTGTAATTGATTGTGGTTTCGAAATGTTGCTGTAATTGTAATTGTTATATTTTGTATAATTGAAAATTTATTTCAATTACAATCAATTACAGTACGTTTTATATCACAAACTACCTGAACGAATTGTCACTAAAAATATAATTTAAGTCTCACATGAGTTAAAAATCAAGACTAATAATAACACCTGCTTATATATTTATATTTCAGTTACAGTATTCACTGTCTGGTGGGTACTGGTCCATGGTGCTAGTGGTGGGTAGCCTTAGCGATTAGCCTTTTCAATAAGTTGGTAACAGCCAGGAAGCAATAAACAATGCACATACATTGTCAGACAAAGGCTAAGCTGGTAAAAGTGGTATTCAAACAACATGGAAAGACCTGTAGCCTGATATTGCTTCAGAAAATATCAGCTCTGTGAAACATTGCAGAGTTAGCAAGCCAATTACACCGCTTGTGTTGTGGAGGACTGGAGACAGGTCAGGTGGCAAGGACTGTTTATATGGCCTCTCTCCCCATTCCCAACACAAAGCAAAGGGCAGACGAATTAAGAATGTTAGCTTAGAGCAAGAGCTACAACCTCAAAGTAAACACATCATACCCTATTATTAGTATTTTCCGAAGGAAAATGTAAGAAATGCACACAGATAAATGTATATAAAACTAGAAAGGATGCTTAGAGAAGAACTACAAATAAATATTATATTATGGCCTGTGGGATTTTGTCCAATTTTCACATTTTTGTATTTTGTCCTGTGGGGTTTTGTTCACTTTTCATATTTTGTGATTTTGTCTGTAAGGAATATGTCCTGTAGGATTATGTCTGGATACTGCATTGTATTTTGATATAACGAAAATATGTTTTAAACTGCTATCTTTTTATTTAGTATAATTCAAAGTCACAATTCAACAAAATGTACAAACATTACCGTTATAATTGTTTATCAATTGTGTACAAAATATTGAAATTCAGCAAAACGTCCAAAATACATAATTAACAAATGCTGAATATATTTGGTTCCGCATAATGTAATTGTAATTGATTTGGACAATTATGACTGTAATTGTAATTGAAATTTAAAATTAAATGTAATTGTAATTGATATAATTTTGTGTAATTGGACCCAGCCCTGGTTGGAGAAAACGATAATTAAAATATATATTACTGTATGTTCCCCGACCTTGTGCATGGTATATCTATAATGCAACATTAATTACGTGAACGTTTTCAGAATGCACAGTAAATTAGCCATTTGTTGATTCACTGGCGCCTTCTTTCGTTCACCGGTGTGCAGCAGTTTCGTGCGGTTTCTTTTGTAGTCCGCGACGTGACGCGTTTTCATGCAGATTAATTTAAGTAAATGAACTTCCGTTGTAGGCACCTCTTGCCCTTAATTCACAGAAGCATGAAGGTGCATTACACGCTGCCCTGGTGAAGGTGAGTCTTTGTACTTACATTTTCATAAATAACTGCACCATTTGTAAAACTATCGCTCCCTAACACTGCCACAGGCTGTCTCGGAATTCCCGCGAAAATGTTAGATACCGAAGCCGAAGGGCAGAATACACCAACAGGGCTTCTTTAATTTGCGACCTGGTGCTTGCGTACTTTACACATTTAACTGTCTTATGCGATGTTTAATTTACACATGCGACAACGGTATGCATATTAAAAAAATAGCCTTGTAGTTATATGTGATCATTTTGAAGAAGGATATTGTTTTGCCGTTGAGTTTCGGTCGGTACCGGAAGAACATTTCCTGCCGGAAGAACACTTCCGGTTAAACGTTTGACCAATCACAATGCTGCGTTGTGTTGTCGTATTTTCTTGGCTCTGCCCCGAGTTACGTTGCTGCCGGTGATAGCTGTGCCAAAAAATTCCACTGACGCGTGCCACTAAAGCTGAATAAAATTAACTGTGTGGTATTATTATCTATTGAACGTGTACATGTTGCAAGGTATGTTTATGTGGAGTCACAGTTTTGTCGATCTAAATAGTTATGGACGGTAATGATCAGTGTCACAGACACACTCACAGTCAGTGACACCGTCACCGACTGTCAGTGACAAAAAAGTACCGGAGGCCGGTGATGCCTTCAGGCTTCACAGAAAGGGGTCGTTGCATGCCCGGACACATCCGAAGGTGGATGGTATATTTCTTCTTCCGGGTACGAGTCAACCCTCTCTTCAAGGCTTATAGACTCGGTGTGTGTGCACACGTGCTAAAGTAAAGTGCTGTAAGAGAAAGTGATAAAATATTTGGAAGAAAGAGAAAAGATGATAGTGTGCGTGTAGAATTTAGATGTGTCCAATCTGTCTCAAAATCAGTATTTGGTGTTTATGTCCATTTGTCCGATTTGAGTTTTGTTACAGAGTATTCAACTTAAATACCTTGAGGCTTGATCATCCACCCATACCTTGAAAGGGTTTGGGGCAGGGAGCCTGCTGGCTCACATGTAGCCCCCCAATCAGTGGTTATGGCAATAATTTTTATACTTAGTTCGAAGTGGCTAGCGCTCCGGACCCGTAAGCACAAGTGTACAGCTATTGGTCTGGCACTCTTTCCGTATGTGCAGTGAGTGTGCGCGCGTATTCCCAGCAACATATAATGTGTGCATGCAGACGATCAACAAATCATTAATAAACCAGGTGGTAAGCACCGGAATATTATCTGATATGCTCAAATTTGACAAAATAATGATACATCATTATTTGAAAAGCATAGCTACGTCTCTTCTTCCAACGATCTCAAAAGTATTAGAGACATCTCTAGCTTAGGCAGACAGGTATCATTCTTCGATGATTGACAATGAGGTTTATACATAACTGCACTTGAACATATATATATATATATATATATATATATATAATTGACAACAATGATGTTCTAATATAGCAATAAATATATGCCTCAACCTTTCGGAGACCAAGACATAGGCCTTATTATCGCCTACGTGAGATGTGCGGCAGTTAGTGTTGCAATGTTTTAGTGCCGGACCTATAGCTATGCTAGCATAGCTGATTCATACGTTGTCTGGCAGTGACGGAACTTTAAGCTGCTGCTATTTTTACCAGCATGTTTTCATTGCGCATGCGCACATGAAGTGCCAGACCAATAGCCATTTTGCACTACGTCTGGGTCCGCCTATTTTGTTTTGAAATTGTTTACTGTTAGTGCATTGACACAATCGCTTGGTAGGGTATTCCATGGCTTGATTACTCACTGTGAAAAGGACGATTCCGGAGTCGGAATAGTTTGGAGTTAATTTAGTGGAGTCGGAATAGTTTGGAGTTAATTTAGTGGAATCAGAGTCGGAATCATTTGGAGTGGAATCAGAATCGGGGTCGGAATCATTTGGAGTGGAGTTGTAATCGGAATCACATTGAGTGGAATCGGAATCGTCATGAATGTCACTACTAGTGTTTGCACAGAAAAGCCACATGTCCTTCCACATGGGACATGGCTAATTGCAACTTACTTTTATTGGTATCTCACTGCTCACTGGCCAGTCACTGCTAGTGTTTGCTCAGAAAAGCCACAGATCCTTTTGAAGGATTAAATCCTTTGGTTTTATTGACAGTTTGTCAGAAGAGTCTTCATATGCCTGGTTCAGATCTGGCCTGGTCATTCCTAGACCATGGCTAATTGCAATTTACTTTTACTGATTTCTCACTGCTAGTGTTTGCACAGAATCATACAAACCCTTCTAAAGGAAAAGTTGTGCTGGAGTCAGCATCGGAATCAAAAGTTGTACTGGATTCGGAGTCGGAATCGAACTGAGACAACTAGAGTTGGAATCGGAATTGCAAAAGTCTGCTGGAGTCGGAATCGGAGTCGGAATCGAACCGAGACAACCAGAGTCGAAATCGGAATCAAAACGGTCTGCTGGAGTCGGAATCGTTGAAACGGAATCGAACCCAGGTCTGCCTCGAATGTTCTCTTGGTGTCTGTCAGTAAATCCATTAATAATCTCGAAAACTTCAAGCATATCAGCCCTTTTCCTTCTATCTTGTAGAGACAGGAATCCACACTTTTTGCAATCTTAGATTATATGGGAGCTTAGAGAATCCAGTGATCATCTTAGTGGCCCTCCTCTGAACACTTTCTAATTTGTCTATAACTTTCTGAAGATGTGGGCACCATGCCTGTTGGCAGTTTTCGATGATGGGTCGGAGCAAGGTGATGTATAAGTTTTTGATGTTTTTCATGCTTTTGTCTATGTAAGTCCTACAAATTGTCCCTAGTATTCTATTTACTTTCTTGACTAAATAGTTTACTTACTCCTTTACTTTCAGTGATTGATGAATGTGTACTCCTAGGTCTTTTTCCATATCTATCGATTCTATACGTACATCTCCCATAAAATAGTCATAGTTCGGGTTGTTGTATCCAATGTGCAGGCATTTGCTTTTAGTGAAGTTGAACAATAGCTGCCAATCCTGACTCCATTTATACATAGAATGGAGGTCTTCCTGGAGAGTGAAAGCATATTCAACTTCAGGAACTTGCCTCAACATTTTTGTATCATCAGCAAAAAAAATGTATGTTTGCAGCTTTAGCTTTGGCTGTGGTCACGACTTGCTCATATAGTACTGAGTAAGGTTAAGCATTATGGACATAAACCTTATTGAGTCAACGCAGCACAGCAACTCGTTTTGTGCCATCCAGAACAGAAGTCGTATGAAGAAAGGTTGCAAGCCTTGGGAATTTACAATGCAAGCTCGTAGATGGGGCTCAGCCTCAGGGAGACCTAATTGAGTAATTATTGAAACATTTAAACGGCTTAAGCGGCTTACAATAGGTGGACAAAACTGTAAGCTGAGCTTGCTGAGTTGGACCACACAAGAGGCCATTCATTAAAGATTTGTAAGCCACTGAGTAGACCACTAGAACAACACAATTTCTTTAGCCACTGATGGAACAACTTGCCAGAAAATTGTGTAGCAGACAAAACTGATAGAATTCAAGATGAAACTTGACAAGCTATAGGAACGAAACAGAGATGGATATTTAATAGGCCAAGCTTTGATACAGTGGACACCCTGCAGCTAGCATCCCCTAGTCTTGGTGGTATAAATTGGGTGACAGCAACTGGTGGTTACTGTTTCTGCAGCAAGTCTAATCTGATTACTTGTATTTCATCTACAACATTATGTGGCTCTACCATAGACATAAATAGAACACCCATTAGTAAAACAAGACTGCTGAGCCCTTATCAGTTGATACATGATAAAGTGATGCGGGCATGAACCAGTGACATTCATGCTGCTGCAAGGCAAGAACCCACTGGAGGCCCGGAGTTTATACTGTACAGCACCCAGTCTTCATCATATATCTATAGATATACAGTACTAATAAGAGATTATTACTATATAGCTATATATACCTAATACCTTATTACGTCCACAATCTATCCATGCACCTTGTATATCAAATATCATAACATATTAACTCTAACAGTAGCACCACTAAACATGATCGAAACTGAACTTTCTGAAGTGCTCTACACATGTATTAGCTAATGTCTGCAAGTTGTCAAAATCTCATTAAGCCCTGTTGGGCATTCTTCTCTAAGGTCCCAAAAATATTCTTTTCCCATCTTCCAACACATTCCCCAGCTGCTCCATCACAGCCATTTCCACCTGCAGATCAAGATCTTTCTCGAATGTAATCTGGCCAACTTGCCCAAGGACACGCCTCAGGTAAAGAAATGTGCTCTCTCATTTAAGCTGTCAATTGTTTTAGTAGGCAACCTTTCACATGGTTTGTCAAACAAATGCATAGAATGCAATGAATGTTGCAATGTGTACAGAATGAGTTACATGATAGTGGTTCATACAACGAAGAAAAGGCAAACAACGACCAAAAAAGGTAGAGCCTCATTAAATGCAGATGGTTTAATAAAGAAAAAAAATCTTATTAATGAGCTGACATCTAGTAGAGTTTTAAAAAAGAGTTACAAATATGCATACACGCACGCACACATTATTTATAAAACTGAATCCTACCCCTATAACATTTTATGTTGCACCCAATCAATGTGACTACTGGGAAACACTTAATGTACGCTACCCCCAAGAAACACAAATCTGTAATATATTGATATTTCAGAACGTTTTCGAAACTGTTACATTCATTCACTTATACACTAACACAGCACAAACATTTGTGACATAAATTACCTTAAAAGTAACGAGATGTTAGATCTTGTCTTCTGTCGATTCATACAGCTGTGAGCCACACAAGAAATAACCATATTTGTTGTCCCACAACTGTCTCCAGCAAGCCTCCAAAATGTTTGTCTTTGAGAGTTTAACACTAATGCACAATGCTCACTCCAGTATGAACAACCCAACTGCCCACACTTTTAACACAACTGCTGGGACCACCCTCGCCCAAATTATTAATCAGTCTGGTTGCCATGCCCCCATTAAGAACAAATGACAATGACAAATCTTCAAGTTAATTGGTTCCTGGTGTCCTCATCTTCATTGCTTTTGTTTGCTTTATATTGTACATGATGATGGTGAGGAGGAAATAAATTAACTTACTTACTCACTTACTTACTTACATATGTTAGACAACTATTTGTAACATGCTATGTTCACACTATAAACAGTACTACCCTATGTGTCATGCAGTGGATGCAACTGCTTCTGCCATGCAATGAAATGCCCCTGTCAGTGGTCCACGCCCTCTGTTGTGTATAGGGGGATGATTAATGATGTAACTCTATGGGCTCTACTCAAGCTGATCAGCTATAAATAGAATGTGTAGTAGATTCTGTGGCACTTAATGTTAGAGGCTATGTGGAGTAGAGATATTTGAAGACTTAGTGTGTGTGTGCGTGCGTGCGTGCGTGCGTGCGTGCGTGCGTGTGTGTGAAAGAAAGAAAAAGAAAATCAGCATTTTTATTTGATAATAACAGTGCCCAGCATTAAAACAAAATTGAAAAGCTGTTCTGAGTAGATTGAGGGTCAATTAAATTGTGTAGCTCTGTGATTTGTGATTTAAATTGAAATCCCAATTCTAGTTCTGTGATTGGTGTTATGTTTTTAAAAGTATTTGGAATTGGTGAAAATGTAATTGATTCCTCAGTAACTTTTTAAATTACATCAAGTCATTTTTAACTAAAATTATTCACTATAAATAATTAATAAATTATATCATGTTGCATTTATCATATTTGTTTGCCATCATGTACCATAATATAAAGCTGCTCTAAAAATATCTGTTTTTGACATTGAGAAAGTCTAGTATTACTCTGTTCACATACTGTTATTCCAATGTGTTATTGGATTTGGTATTTTTGAGATAGAATTGGTATGCTGTAATCGGTGTGTAATTGAAATTGATATGATGTAATAGACCCCAGCTCTGGGTCTGACAGTTGTTTGAGTGTGGTTTGACAGAACCTGATGCAAGACTTGAACTTCTAACATAATTTTCACATTCCTTGCATGTACCAGCTAAATCACATAGATTAGGACTTTAACATTGTATTGATAATCTATTTTAGTGATGACTTGAAACAGCACAATCGATTTATCTGGCAAAGGAATATGATATGTTTCTGTACAAAGAGTGAAAACATAATGTAAGATGTTTCATTTCTAGCAGCTGCATGTTTCATGGCCTTTTAAAATATTAGGTTGACAGCATAGCACATTGCAGATTTACAAAAAAATTTGCCCAACCAAATATGGAATTGATCAGCATCAAATTTGTCACATCTACTAATCAGTTAATTATTTTTGCTAAGATTTCACTTTCCAACTTACTGTCAGGCTAGTTTTTACTGCAAACTATTGTAACTAATGTAACAACTATTGGCTGACAAATATTGTCTCATTTTGACTTTTTAGTCCCAAATGCTGAACTACATGTAATATATACTGTTTACTAATTACCCAGGTATCCAATATATCACATTCTTGGTATCTTGAGCATATGTTAGATTGCAGTATTTAAAAATCTGATACATAACCTTTGATTTTATTGTACAATTGTGTGGCTACATTGATTATCGTGATTTTAAATAATATCCTATCCTGGGTTATCCACCATTGACTGATATAGGTAGAAGCCACTGGTAATACGAGAAAGATTAACTTATTCTATTAGTCTTCTAACTGAAGTGTCATTCATCAGTGATTCTGTCTGCAGGCAAAGTTTCATGATTCTTCAAAAAAAATGGCGAGCCACTTGGTGAAAACTTGCCAGTGTGATGGAGCTCTCGCGACTAACAAGCTACTTTAAAAGTATCCCAGTATCTGACGACATGCTGGCGAATATTATCTCATGGGCGGCAGCCATGCTGATGATGTTTGGTGGAATTGTTCCCTTCATCCCGCAATATCTGGACATCAAGTGGACAAACAACGCTGAGGGTTTCTCAACCTACGTCTGCTTGACGCTGCTCATTGCAAATATACTTAGGATTTTCTTTTGGTAAGTTGTTTTGGTGTGTGTTTGTATTGTATTTCTTTCTTGGTCCTATTGCAGTTTAGAATGTGTTGTTACTTACTTATCCTCTGTGTACCCTAGTTGTTGAATAAGGCACTTGAGAATATGTTGTACTGGGACCAGTGCAATCAGTCTCAGTTACATAGCGCTGTTGAAGAGTCAAAACAATGGAAGTCCATTTTGATCTGCACCAAGTGGTTGGTTGGATGTGTGGCTATTACACTAACTTCTAATGAACCAAAATGGACGTTCATTGTTTTGATTCCTTGACAGATATGTTGTTGAAAAATCAAAACAACGAAAGTCCATTTACGTGTGTCAGAAGTTAGTCTAACACATCCAACCAACCATGTGGTGCAGATCGAAATGGACTTCTACTGTTTTGACTCTTCAACAGCAATAAAAAAAGTTCCACTGTTGTATGTTTGGTCATCCATTTGAGTTGCCTCTGTTGTAGGTTTGATCATCCATTTGAGTTGCCACTGTTGTAGGTTTGATCATCAGTTTGAGTTGCCACTGTTGTAGGTTTGGTCATCCATTTGAGTTGTCACTGTTGTAGGTTTGGTCATCCATTTATATTGCCACCATTGTTGGTTTGGTCTTCCATTTGAGTTGCCACTGTTGTAGGTTTGGTCATCCATTTGAGTTGTCACTGTTGTAGGTTTGGTCATCCATTTGAGTTGCCATTCTTGTAGGTTTGGTCATCCATTTGAGTTGCCTCTGTTGTAGGTTTGGTCATCCATTTGAGTTGCCTCTGCTGGCACAGAGTTTCGTGATGATCACTGCAATGTTAGGCATGGTCAAGCTTTGTGTGTCTGTCCATCACAGGTCCGAACTCATCAGTTTCAAGTCGAGGACTTTCACAGGTCAGATTTGTTCAGTAAATGTTTTGTAGAAATAGCATATGAAAAAAATACTATCAAAATTCTGCGAGAAAAGGGCATAGGTGGTCCGGATTTATAACATGCAGCTACTCACACTTTCGGAAGTTAACGATCAATGTAATTTTTTATGACTAACAAAAGTCTGCAATCTTTTATTAAACAACTGCACATATTACTTAATTAAGCTACCAAGTATTAAAACACATGTATCTGAATGTCAATGAACCTCCTTCACGATGGGCTAAATGAATTGCAGAAGGAGTTTTAACTTTTCCCAGGGTGTATTGCAGTGTCTAGCCAATGTTAAACTAAACTTTTTGAAGTTTTTTTGGTGTTTACCCTGTACTGATATTTTACAAGTTTTTCAAAATGTCCTCTGCAAACACAGGTTTTTCCTGGGAAAACTAAAGCCGAAAGGGAACCACGTGTCTTTGACAGACCAAACTCCTCACACGTGTCATTTGTTCAGTTGCAACTGTTTTCCAATCTAGTCCCTCAGTCAAGTTGTGATGACAGAAATGAAGAAGAGGTCCTACAAAAGAATATTACTTTAAAGAAAACCTTTTTTGGTATGTATGTAATGTGTGTAATATGACTGTTGTGCTTGCACGTCTCTCCCATTGTTGTGGTTTGTTCCGTTACTTTTATTATGCACTAACTACCATAACATTCTCTTGGTGCCGAGGGCTGTACAAGTGTTTAAAATGATTACCTCTTACCTTACCTATTATTTGTAGGCCTTGTAGCCCACAACACTGAAGTTCACTTTCTCCAGCTGACTCTGTCTTTGGCCACCTGTTTGGGTTTCTTCCACAACTTTCATCCCCGTTCTTCTTTATTTACACTTTTTGCCAGTTTTTTTCCTAGTTTTTCACCAGTTTTTGCCTTGTTGTCTGGGTGACCCGCTTTCCATTTGCCTTCTGGTATCCGTGTTAGAGCCATCAGGCAGTGATTGTCTTCTTTCATTTGTAGTATGTGCATGTCTCATCCAATTGCATCTTCTTATCCTGATTGAATTGGATCACATTTTTATTGATTAATTTTGCAATAGTTTCTAGATTAATAATAATAATTTATTTCTTGTAATCATGAGATTGAATAAAAGAAAGATTAGTTGATTCAGAATTATTGGTGGGGTACTGTGCAAGAATATGTCAAGGGTCTACATGGCCACATAATCATGAATTACATATTATCAACATAACCCTGTTATTGCATATTATTTTTTTTAAATCATATAATATAATAAAATAATAAATAATATCCAAATGGCTCTGTAACTTCTGAGGCATGAAAATAGGAAAAATCTCAATTTGGGGAAATATTTGGCAATGGTTTTAACTGAATATTAATACATGGGACTAGCTGATTTACTGATAGCTAGTCATGATTATTTTTACTAGTCCTTAAATGTAAGTCTACCATACAGAATAATTAACGTTAATTTATCAAACTGCTGCAAAACAATTGTGGAAACTTTCTTTTCTGGTAAATACTTGTGATTAATGAAGGCCATCTTTGAATTTGGTAGTTGCAAAGTGATTTCAATGGATTGGTTAATTGATATGCAGTTGAGAGATTTCACATAATGATTAAAAGTGTCCAAATTGTTTTTTTTTATCTAAATTAATAACATTATACTTCATGTTTTATTTTAATCTTCATTGTTGTAGTTTACCTTAAGAAATTGAATAAAATGGGAATTTGACAGACCAATAAATGATCCGATGAAAGACGTTATATTTCACCTTCAAGTGTGAAGATCTGCCTTGTATTGCTGTTCAGTGATCTCTCTATACATGTCGTCAAACTAATATATTTTAATTAATTGTTAAATCATGTATTATTAAAAATTAAGATGTGACAGATCATGATAGTAGCATGTTTTGTATGAATAATATTATTGACCATCCAAGATGTTATCAATACTGATAAATTCAGTGTTGCAATGTCTTTCAGTTAACCCGTAAAAATCATTGTACAAACCCTTTAAACAGGAAATATACCATGATTATCTTCTTCAGAGCTTCGCCGTCACCATTTCTGGCAGTGGACAGACTTCAAGAGCTATGTCCAGTTTCTTCTGGTGTTTGTGGCTGTGGTTGGTGGACTCACCTACTTCTTACTTGACTGGTCACTCTATGTGGAAATTCTTGGCTTCCTTGCCCTGGTCACAGAGGCCGTGCTGCCTGCGCCCCAGTTCTACAGGAACATGATGACGCAGACGACACAGGGCATGAGGTACGGTAGGGTGTCATGAGGTATAGTGGGGTGTCATGAGGTAAGATGGGGTGTCATGAGGTATGGTGGTGTGTCATGAGGTATGATGGGGTGTCATGAGGTATGGTGAGGTGTCATGAGGCATGGTGGGGTGTCATGAGGCATGGTGGGGTGTCATGGGATCCAGTGGGGTGACATGAGGTATGGTGAGGTGTCAGGGAGGGTGCAGATTATTGTCATTATTACAAAAAAATATGCAAAGCACTATATATTTGACATCAGCCTGTTCAAATGTGCGTACATTCATTGTAAAGACATACGTGGAATCATAAGAATTATAACTGTTTATAGTTGCAGTTTTATATTAAAATAAGTAGAGTATAGGATTACGATAAAAAATAAATAATTATTATAAATAAATAATTAATTTAACTAACTAAAATAAACGAACATAAAGTGTCCTCATTCACAGTTGGCATTGGAAGTAACCAAGCTTAAACAGATGAGTTGGCTATAGATAAGACCAGAATGGGTTTAAGTGCATATTTTGCGAGATAAGATTCTGGTGAGGCAATCAGGGTTTAGGGCCATTACATGTTATGTATAAATTACAGGGAGCTAAGATCGTTGTAGTCATGATGATGGAGCTGAGGAAGTTGAGACCAACATTTTAATATGTGGCATCTTAACACAATTGTCTGAACACAATCGTCTGAACACAATTGTCGCTGTTATTTTCCATGTGGTTTTTCAGCTACTTTTCATCAGTGGTTTCCTACAGAACTAAAACAGTTGATGTTAAGATGTTATGGCACATATTCTAATGTGCTACAACCAACCTTGCATGTGTGAACAGTGGCATATGTGTAGCGAGCTGTCATCAATCACCCAGAAATGGCTGCACTGAAGTGTGACGGGAGGAAGTAGAAGAAAAAATTATATTGGTGCACTACTATTGAAGTCAGAATAATAATGACCGTGAGGGGTTTTATCCATGAGGGGTTGCATCCAGAATAATAATAACCGTGAGGGGTTTTATCCATGAGGGATTGCATCCAGAATAATAATAACTATGAGGGGTTTATCCATGAGGGGTTGCATCCAGAATAGTAATAACCATGAGGGGTTTTATCCATGAGGGATTGCATCCAGAAGGAGTTAATATTATTATCATCTTTATTCGGACTTTTATGTACATGTGGGGTTTTGTCCACAGGGGTTATGTTATGAGGGGTTATGTTATGAGGGGTCATGTTATGAGGAGTTTGTCCATGAGGGGTTATGTTGGTACCCCGTAGAAGATACAGTGTTACTGTTGCTGTAGGGGAGAAGGAAGGAATGATGCATGGATCGGAAGTGGGGTAGGGAGGGTATGAGAGGGGCAGCAGTGGTGGGCAGTAACACTGGGTTGGAATATGGCAAGGAGAAAGAAAGGCTATGTTGGTATTGGCAGCAAGAAGAGTGCGGGAATTTGGAGGAGACATTTTATTTGACATACACATATTTCAGTTTCCAAAATGTGTACCACGTATATGTTATATTTGTTATAATGCTGTATGGATGCACACGGTTGATTCTTATCTAGTTCTGTATGTCCACATCTGTATCACTCATGACCAGTCAACTCTTTCAACCATTGTTTTCACAGATGAGCACAGAGAATAAGAGAACAGCTCTACCAGACCATAATGACATTCTTCAATTAAATTTGGCAGAAAAGGGCAAAAGTACTATAACATCAGGCATGTTACCTGATGTAACAGAAGTTAATTCTTTCAATGAATTTAACAACTCTTTGACTCGTTCATCAAACCATCTGTGCATTCTCGCACTGCAGATTTAAACATCAATGAACTGATTTGCAATAGGCTGAAATAATTGAGGAGAGAGTTTGAAGGTGACATGCCTTGCGACTGTTGTAGTGTGAAGATGGTCGTCATGTGGATGACGGGTGACATATTCAAGACTGTCTACTTCGTGGTGCGGCAGGCTCCAGTGCAGTTCTGGATGTGTGGTATAATTCAGATCTCTCTTGACACAGCCATCCTCTGCCAGGTGTTCTACTATGCAACAGAGAAATTGTCCTGAAGACAGATCTCTCTACTGGCTGTGCTATTTGTCAGGCTAAGCCACTCGTCCACTCAAACAAAAGTAAATATTTTAGTGTGTGTAGTGAGTACTTGATATAAGAAAGTAGTTACATGTGAGTGCAATAAACAAGCACTGTGTTTTTATTTTATTCAGTTACGTATTGTGCACATTTGTTTTATTGTGTATTCTCGACGTAGGCCTACAGGTCTTCAGTTAAGGGGGCAAGTTATTAAAGATATGTGCAACATTAACCTCCTCTTAAAGTGTTCACCAAAACATTTGACCCAGCTGTTGAGTACCCGAACTAGTACATGTTAAGTACCAGGTGGAGCAACAATTGGCAACAGCAGGCCAATGAGTATTTCTGTTCCACATTGTGAGCAATATGGAGCAGGAAAATTTTTCACTTGTCAGTTAGTTTGGCAGCTTGTTCATGTTTGACATGGGCTATGTCAGACCACAAGTCAGTGCTCTCTGACATAGACTTTATATGTGACAGCTTTAGTATAAGCCTAATCCGTACCCTGCAGCACCAACATATTTCACTAGATGACACAAGTATGACTACCCTAGCTGGCACAGACCAATGCTCAATGTAGCTTTATGGTCAGCATCGGAATGTGGTTGTCTGTTGTCATGTCACCTGATAGCAATAGGTGTTGTTAGCTAACAACATTTAGTACCACTGATACTAAACATATCTAACTGACTGCAACTTGTGTGTATCGACAAAACATCTGTAATCAGCGTGTTTCCCCGTTGATGCTGGCTTGTGATTTAGACGACTGTACAAATGTTGTCAGAGTTGTCCACCAGGGGTTGATGTAGACAGAATCCAGTGATAACATGACGATTGTCGGTGAAAATGTTCATCGAGAGTTTTTTGACAGAACTTTTAAAGTTATATCACTTTCAACGTTTTAATAACCACCAGTAGCATTCTTCGTGAACTGAATTTGGGAATTAATTCTTTTTCTGCTCACCAGATGGTATGACATGCAGGCTGTCCCACATGTGGTTGAGCTTGTACTCCTCGTCTCAGTTCATGATAAATGTTTTTCGGATCCAGAGGGCATCCTTTAACCATCTCACACTTCTGCTACTTTCTGTGTCCATTACTTTGGTCCTCTCTTAGTTAATAATGCAGTTGTGACAGACAAAACATATATATTCAGTGTTGATGTAAAGTTCTTGGGGTAACTGATGTGTCTCTGAATGACCATGGTAGAGGATTCGATTTGAAACCACAATTGTGTTAATTGTTGGTGTTTTAATGTGAATATTTCACTTATTGTGTGTAATGCTTGAATTGTATGAAGGAAATTGTGTGGCAGATGAATTATTTTTCTACAGAATCGTCTGTGCTGATTTGTTGTTATAATAAGAAATTGTACAGTACTGTTCTTCAGTATTGTTGTTGCGTATGGTCTATTGTATGGTCATTAATGTAATCCTATATTTTAATATACTTGTTTGATGCTATTCGTGTAAAAAAAAACATATGCAGTTGACGAACTGTGACTCTCGGGTCATACGGATAATGACGGCAGTGTTTTGGGGGATTGCTGAAATTGTAGTATTTGGGGGAATTCTAGAAATGTCAGTACTTTTAGGGGTTTCCTAAAATGTAATATTTTTGGATGCCTCGAAAAAACACGAAAATGCTACACTGGGAAGTTTAATGATGTAATACATTGGTTTTATGATTGTTTAATGAATGCACGTACACATTTATAAGTTACGAACAATTGTAAAGGATTCCTTTTATCTTAAACTGCTTCTTTTGTATATATGAACTATCGCTCATCATTGGTTAATTACTTTAACATTTTAATGTAATTAAATATGATTACACAAATGTCCTGTGCCACCAGATGTCACAAAAAATACAGTGGTGTTTATTTAATATACTTTCACAGAAGCAAAGTTTGATAGTCGAGAGAAAATTACTGAAAGTTAGTTTAATTTTTAAACTTGACATTTTCACGACCAATCAGTGCCATATTTTCAGGTGTGCTTGTAAACATAGGTGTGCTTGTAAACATGTTCTTACTACACGTTGGATGTTTTGCATTAAAAATTGTACATACATCTTGGTTGTTTGTATTTTATGTGTTGCTCCTTGTCCTGTAGTCACAACACAAGCTCATGTGTGAGTAGGATGCACATTGTCCTGTAATCACACCACGAGTTTGTGGATGCGTAAGGGACATTATTGTCCAGTAATCCCATTACAAGTTTGTGGGTGAGTAAGGGACATTATTGTCCAGTAATCCCATTACAAGTTTGTTGGTGAGTAAGGGACATTATTGTCCAGTAATCACAACGAGTTTGTGGGTGAGTAAGGGACACTATTGTCCAGTAATTACACGAAGTGTTTGTGGGTGAGTAAGGGACATTATTGTCCAATAATCACACCAAGAGTTTGTGGGTGAGTAAGGGACATTATTGTCCAGTAATCCCATTACAAGTTTGTTGGTGAGTAAGGGACATTATTGTCCAGTAATCACAACGAGTTTGTGGGTGAGTAAGGGACATTATTGTCCAGTAATTACACGAAGTGTTTGTGGGTGAGTAAGGGACATTATTGTCCAATAATCACACCAAGAGTTTGTGGGTGAGTAAGGGACATTATTGTCCAGTAATCCCATTACAAGTTTGTTGGTGAGTAAGGGACATTATTGTCCAGTAATCACAACGAGTTTGTGGGTGAGTAAGGGACATTATTGTCCAGTAATTACACGAAGTGTTTGTGGGTGAGTAAGGGACATTATTGTCCAATAATCACACCAAGAGTTTGTGGGTGAGTAAGGGACATTATTGTCCAGTAATCCCATTACAAGTTTGTTGGTGAGTAAGGGACATTATTGTCCAGTAATCACAACGAGTTTGTGGGTGAGTAAGGGACATTATTGTCCAGTAATTACACGAAGTGTTTGTGGGTGAGTAAGGGACATTATTGTCCAATAATCACACCAAGAGTTTGTGGGTGAGTAAGGGACATTATTGTCCAATAATCACATCAAGAGTTTGTGGGTGAGTAAGGGACATTATTGTCCAGTAATCCCATTACGAGTTTGTGGGTGAGTAAGGGACATTGTTGTCCAGTAATCACACCATGAGTTTGTGGGTGAGTAAGGGACATTATTTTCCAATAATCACACCAGGAGTTTGTGGGTGAGTAAGGGACATTGTTGTCCAGTAATCACACCACAAGTTTGTGGATGAGTAAGACTGATTAAGACACATAATTGTCATGCAATACTCCAGAGTATTGAATCCAACCTTGTTACTTATTCCACAAGTGTATATAGCCACGGGGACTGGTGCTGTGAATGACACATTTAATTGTAAATTTTTTGGCTCACACTCAAATTTATGTTCTATATTATACATTTATTTATATATATATATATTATATACATACATGTATACGTGTATATATATATTATATATATATATATATATATATATAAACTAGCTTATTCCCATATATATAAATTATTTATATATATATATAAATGGGAATAAGCTAGATTGTTGGATTCAAATTGCATAATTCAATCAAAAAACAAAAAATTAAGTTCACTCCCCCACCAAGGCCAAGTGCTTCTCGGGTGCCCTCCTCCCTGTAATAAAAGCACAGGATTCGCAATGAAATGTGTCCTTGACCTTTTGGGTTATAAAAGAGGCAAGCCACTATTCGAAGCCCTATTCTGGGGTCTTCGTTCATGAGCTCACCACTACTAGCCTGCATTGCAGCGAAATTTAGATCTACAGTGCGCGCGAAATAAAACCGCTAATGTTCTTGCCCCCCCTCCCCCGCTGTAATGACGTCTGCCGTGACGTTTCTACTATCCGGGATTCCCCGCACAAGCCCCGACTTGTCCGGCCAGTGAGTTCAAGTTTCGCTGCAGGGGTCGGCTTCTAGCCAATCACAATGTGAACCACACGAGACGGCCGAGCACTACTCGGTTTGTTTATAAGCACTGGACTGGGCGTGTTTTGACAGAGCAGGGGCCTTGTGTGTATTAAAGGCTTCGATCCGTGTTCATCGCAATCGGATTAAGTGCACATTTTTCTGTGGTAAGCATGGACGGGGTGCACATCTTCCTGGACAATATAAACATGGGGAAATATTGGAGTATATTCAAAACGAAGGGGTACGATCGAGAAGATGACATCACGTGTCTAGACGATGACGACCTGGACCAGCTGAATATAGCAAGCGAAGACCGCAAAACGTTGTTGGAGTCTGGTAGGCATATCCAAGTAAGACTACTGGATACAATAGAATATACGACAGTTGTCACTGACACACCGGGTGTGTTCCCGCCGGCCATTCACACTACAAGTGTCATCTCTATATACATGTCTGCTTCTTCTGAGGGTGCATTGCTATTATTTATTCGTTACTGTTCCGCGGTTAAAGCAGCGATATTTGTCTGGCCATTGGTTGCAATTACTTGATGTGTACAGTCTTCGGTGAGCAAACATGACTTACGCTTGTACAACATGCGTGCATGTATCTACATGCAGCCGTGTATGGCGGGCGCTTATGTGACGCGCTTCCGTCCGTCGGTCGCAGCTAATCTCTTGGTCCGACCCATCCTCGCGAGCCAGCGGTAGAGTTACTACCACTGGTGGCATTATATCCTACACACTATACGCCATATCATTTGTACGTTGTCACGCTTGCTGTCTTCAAACAGCGTTTCCAGGAAATTCCTAGTATAATTACCCCCGACCAACGACGACGGGTTCTCAAAACAGTTAAAGTTACGTTTCCGTACGCGGGCCGCGTATATTCCAGCGAGCAGTATTATTGGTACAGCAACTGTAAAATCAGCGTGTGAACAGGTCGATCTGCCAGGGGTACTACGTGCTGGTGTAGTCAGAAGCCCCTAGTGGCGAGGCGGGTCCGACACCCATCTGTGCACGCCTATATTCACGTACATAGGCCTATCTATCTACGCATAACGGTATAACTACATGCCCGTCCTCAATGGAGGGGGGGGGGGTGTTCGAACGAACCCTCTTCGAACCCCCTTTGAGAGAATTGTACCAACTGTAGCATTTTCTAGAAATCGTCCCAGAAATAAAAAAAAATCTCCGGCTGATTGTGTACGCTCAAAAAACCATGAGGACGGGCCTGAACTATATATATTATATATATATATATATATATATATATATATATATATATATATATATATATATATATATATATATATATATATTATATATATATATATATATATATATATATATATATATATATATATATATATATATAATATTATATTTTAGTATGTACGTTTATCTCGGTGCTTGTACATCGTCCCTCGCTTTAATTGCCCCCTCTCCCGCGTTCTAGCCCATGCTCTCACCCGTCCCTCGATGCACCCTCCCTGTAGTGTCACAGTCTCTCAATACAATTCCTTCCTTCGTTGTTCCCTAAATACAACATCCTTCCCTCACGTTCACTTCAGTAGGCCCTACAGTGTTACAAATCCCGACCTCCCCCTTCACTCGACTTGCCAGTCCTTCGCTCCAATGTCACTGTTGTCACTTCAGTGTGGTGTCCCAATCCAGTCCTTTTAGTTCTTCACCCCTTCCCTCGCTGGGCTTTCTATGTAATGTTCCAATCCCCCAGTCTCATTCTTTCCGCCGCCTTTCTGTAATGCTCCAGCCACTGTCTCCGCATATCCAACTGTATATAAGAGAGTCTTCGCTTTTGTACCAGCTTTTTCTCTCTCCTTTACTCTCTACCCTCCCCCACCTACACTTCCTTCTCCAGCTACCTCCCCGCGTATGTTTCTCCCTCAGTTCCTCTTTTCCCCACCCTTCCGTCAGGCCACCTTCATCTCAGTTCCGTGCGCCTTGCAGCCGTTTTGCACCGACCCAGTGACCAGTTCGGCGTCCACTGTTGGCTTCTGCAGCACGGACTCGCTTACTACGAGGAGAACTTCGCGTCAAATGACATCACAGATTTGCAACAACTGGCGACAGTCGAGCTGGACGACAACACATTCACCGACCTCGAGATTGTCATCCCGGGTCACCGGAAGCGGCTCCGCAGAGCAGGTAAGTCCGACCGACCGACCGACCGACCGACCCACCCACCCACCCACCCCACCCACCCACCCACCCACCCACCCACCCACCCACCCACCCACCCACCCACCCACCCACCCACCCACCTACCTACCTGAACGTGGTGTTGGAGACAGGTGTTGTGGAAACTACGCATGACACGAGCAGTCGGCATATTTAATAATATTCAGATAAAAATACAGCTGAAATTGTCTCATATTGTTGTAGTATTGCAGTATCAAGTTTCACAGTTCACTCTTGGTTCATCCTTTGTTTCACAGTAACACAGCTGAGGAAGAGACGCCGCAGCGAGGAGGCTGAGGACCCAGTCGCAGAAGGATACTGGGGAAAGCCGGGACCGCTGAAGGAAGCCACGAACGACTTCCTGTGTGTGCGAGCGGACGTCATCTCGACGAAGTCACACCACCGACAGGTGGCGCTAGGTGCGTTGCGATGGACTGTTACGTGGAAACCGGGTTTAGCCATCCTCACCGCCAGGGACTTATGGCTGCCTCAGTACTCCTGGCAGGTCGTGTTGAAAACGCTGATTTTCTATTTGCCGCGTTAACCAATGAGATTGCGAGCTCGAATTTACGAAGCCGGCATAAGGGAATTTAACTGTTATTGGTCGTGGACGCGTCGTCGCAGGTCCTGAGGGTAACTAAAATTTGGGCGCTGGTTAGTCGATTCTCAGAAAGACGTCGACCAAGACAATAAGTGGGTCGAAGTACAGATGATTCAGCGTACATCCCCAAATTTACAAATCCACTTTCAACAGGTCGATATTTATTTACTAGTAGGCCCTTCCTATGTGTAAATGCATTACTCATCTGTCAGGTTCTCGATTAAGTTAAGTGGAAACTGCTTCTAGCAATATTTTTTCCGGGATACCTATAATACAATAAACAAAGCATGATAACCAAGACTAATTTCAAAATAAGTATAATCAAACTATTTTCTCTTTAAAAATGACGACACTATGACGGTGTGTCAATCAGGTAGTCATACTCAAGCTAACTAATTAATTATTTCACGCACACTAGAATTCATGGTGGACTCCGGAAGTGACGTCATGACCGTGCGCAAGGAGGTGCTCGAGGCGTTGGATACGGAGTTGTTAGGAACGATCCAAAGTCGTGGTATCCATGCGACGCGTCGGAAGCAGCTCCACCGCTGTCGGCTGCAGATCGGCGCGGTACAGTTGGAGACCGACGTAAGTATCGAGCAATGTCGACTTCGTGGCAGACACAGTTTTACATACTTAATCATTTTCGCCCAACTTGGACTATCGGGCCGAAACGACACCAATCATACATACTCTGTTTTGTCTGATTTCGTCATTTCTTCAGCTACTGACCTCCTCCAACTTTGTTTTCTTTTACCAATATAAAGCCTGTCTCGTGACATTGATGGTTTCTGTCCGGGGCGTGTCTCCTATCAAAGTCCGATATCTTGCCTGATGCTATGATGGTCTGGCCTCCTCGAGAACCATGTTTGTGAACTTGTCTTGCCATGTAATTTCGAGGATGTATCCAGTTTACAGTTTGTGTATAATCATTAATTTTAATTGTAATCAATCATTACAAAACTGGTGATTCTCCTTGCAAAGCTGTGAGTCCACGACAGTTAGCTCATATATTTTCCGGTGTGAGATATTTACTTCCCCTGGCATATCCCCTAATTAAGTCGCCAGTAGACAGCCGGTCTGTTTCAGTATCTCATCCGAAATGTAGACTTTCCACGTTCTGTCTATACACATAGGACCTATACATATAGGGTCTATATGCCAGGCGCAACGCATGTGGTCATCTTTTGTGAAAGGGGCGGCGTGCACCATTGAGCAGTAATTGCTCCCAAGTTGCAGAAGTCACTTTTGTATTCTTTATTTTAGGTTCTGGTTCTGGTTTTGGTTCTTCGAAGTCCCACTTTATATACATAATTATCACACGTTGCATTGTTCTCGTTCTCTGCGAGTTTAAGTCTCGGTGATCCTGCACGACGACGAGTTTAACTCCCGGTGATCCTGCATGACGACGAGTTTAAGTCTCGGTGATCCTGCACATCGACGAGTTTAACTCTCGATGATCCTGCATGACGACAAGTTTAAGTCTCGGAGATCCTGCACGACGACGAGTTTAAGTCTCGGTGATCCTGCATGACGACGAGTTTAACTCTCGGTGATCCTGCATGACGACTAGTTTAAGTCTCGGTGATCCTGCATGACGACTAGTTTAAGTCTCTGTGATCCTGCATGACGACGAGTTTAAGTCTCGGTGATCCTACACAACGACGAGTTTAAGTCTCGGTGATCCTACACAACGACGAGTTTAAGTCTCGGTGATCCTGCATGACGACTAGTTTAAGTCTCGGTGATCCTGCATGACGACGAGTTTAAGTCTCGGTGATCCTACACAACGACGAGTTTAAGTCTCGGTGATCCTACACAACGACGAGTTTAAGTCTCGGTGATCCTGCACGACGACAAGTTTAACTCTCGGTGATCCTGCATGACGACGAGTTTAAGTATCGGTGATCCTGCACGACGACGAGTTTAAGTCTCGGTGATCCTGCATGACGACGAGTTTAACTCTCGGTGATCCTGCATGATGACGAGTTTAAGTCTCGGTGATCCTGCACGACGACGAGTTTAAGTGTCGGTGATCCTGCATGACGACGAGTTTAACTCTTGGTAATCCTGCATGACGACGAGTTTAGGTCTCGGTGATCCTGCATGACGACGAGTTTAGGTCTCGGTGATCCTGCATGACGACGAGTTTAACTCTCGGTGATCCTGCATGACGACGAGTTTAAGTCTCGGTGATCCTGCATGACGACGAGTTTAACTCTTGGTGGTCCTGCATGACGACGAGTTTAAGTCTCGGTGATCCTGCATGACGATGAGTTTAAGTCTCGGTGATCCTGCATAACGACGCGTTTAACTCTCGGTGATCCTGCATGACCACAAGTTTAAGTATCGGTGATCCTGCAAGACGACGAGTTTAAGTCTCGGTGATCCTGCAAGACGACAAGTTTAAGTCTTGGTGATCCTGCATGACGACGAGTTTAAGTCTCAGTGATCCTGCACGACGACGACTTTAAGTCTCGGTGATCCTGCAAGACGACGAATTTAAATCTCGGTGATCCTGCAGGACGACGAGCTTAAGTCTCGGTGATCCTGCATAACGACGAGTTTAAGTCTCGGTGATCCTGCACAACGACGAGTTTAAGTCTTGGTAATCCTGCAAGACAACGAGTTTAAGTCTCGGTGATCCTGCATGACGACGAGTTTAAGTCTCTGTGATCCAGCACGACGACGAGTTTAAGTCTCGGTGATCCTGCAAGATGACGAGTTTAAGTCTCGGTGATCCTGCAAGACGACGATTTTAAGTCTCGGTGATCCTGCATGACGACGAGTTTAACTCTCGGTGATCCTGCATGACGACAAGTTTAAGTCTCGGTGATCCTGCAAGACGACGAGTTTAAGTCTCGGTGATCCTGCATGACGACGAGTTTAAGTCTCGGTGATCCTGCATGACGACGAGTTTAAGTAGCGGTGATCCTGCATGACGACGAGTTTAAGTCTCGGTGATCCTGCAAGACGACGAGTGGGCGTTTTGATATGTTTGCAACCTCAAGGTTTACTCTTTATGAATAACAGGAGTAAATGATCAATGATTCGTTCATAGGCGTTCCAGGTCATTAGCCCTTACCTTAAGAACGTACATTTTTCTGGTTCGATGTATGCATTAGCATCGTCTTGTTCATAGTCAATACCAATCAGTCGTAATTAGACGGTCGATAAATTCAAGAAAGTGAACCATGCCGCTAAATCGCGGTAAGTTACGAGGACACGTTTACTGTATAATACTGTAAGCCATCAAATTGAACATGCAAGAGTTATTACATTAGAAGGCTTTCATGGGTCTACCTGGTGTGCTACTTACTGTGCTACAACAGAGTCACATACTATAAACTGCAAAACTATTTCAGGTCATCGCAGACAATTACGACTCCATCGGAAATGACGTTATCAGAAACTTCCGCCACTACATCAGCTCCAAGCGACACTTTTGGTTGACGGGCGACCAGAGGACGAGCCCATCACACGGTTCGTGCGACACAACCCCGGACGCGACGGATGCCGAATGTCCGGGACGCTCACAGTGTTGTCCTAGACCAGAGACAGATCACTTGACGACTTCTGATGAAAGAAAGTCGCCTGCTGACTTTACGTGATAGCTACCGTTGTAGGCCAGTAACATAAACTTGTATTTTCCTTCTGGTACGGTCGGTTTACGCTCTCGTTATCATGAATGCGTGTACGGGTGCCTTTTCTCAAGATATTCGGATCGACATTCATAGACACTGCCAAGCAAGAGAGGCGGTTACTGCGACCGCTTTTGGGTTGTATATAATGTGTTCACGCATAAACCATATTTGTATTCAAATAAATACACTGGTTATATAATGATGCTTAGTTAGACTGGTGGCTAATTACCTTTTCCAAGCCAATGTTAGAGCAATTTGCTTGGCAGGAATTCGTCCGTATCTTGTTCTTCTCTCTTCCATCTTCCTTTTGTTATGGTTGCTCATCTAAATCGGTTGTCACAGGTTCGGAAGCTGTTGGATATGGGGAGGGGGAGGGGGGAGGAGGGGGCGCAGTTGGTTCCAAGAAAGCAAGTTGGAGGCTAACATATACTCAACATATACCAACCAAAGCATTGGAGGGCCTGACTTCAAAATCCCCTCAACCCCCGGTTCAGACGGATATCCTTGTCGTACACTATTTCAATCAAATTTGACGGGCCGCAACATAAGCACGCACGCACGCACGCACGCACGCACGCACGCACGCACGCACGCACGCACGCACGCACGCGTGCGCGCGCCCACAGAAACGCACGCACGCCCACTTTAGCCTAAGAAAGAACGATCATTAACATTTTCAGAAACAATAGTTAGCCGAACCAGACTTTTACGGATGTGTTCCGGAGTACTGGCAATTACAAGCAGCGAATGTTAAAGCTCCTAAATAGTATAAGTGTTCTTTTAAACTTCCATAACTGTCGAATCTCCGCTTGACAGTTTCTGTATCGCTTCTTAAAGTCAAATCTCAAGTCAATTAATGACCTCCATATCCAAGTGAAGTATCGAATTATCTATTTGAATTCCAAGTCAAGTCGCAATTAAAAAAGTCGTGAAAATTTGCAACTAATATACTGGCTGTCCTAGCTGTAAGCAATACAATATATTTGGAATCGCACAATTTGAATATGTAGCTCATCGAATCACAACACGGTGAGTGGTACATCAGCGGTAGAGGCGCGGACTGTTGATCGTGGTGATCGGGAATCGAGTCCACCTGCTTCCGTTTCAAAAGCTGGACATTGGTCATTGCCTGTCTCTTTCACCCGGTGGTCCCTTTTATCTAGTGTCTATAGTAGTATGCCAATGGACGTAAAAGATCACTGGGAAATGAAAAAACCTGCCATGGATGCTCTATCTCTAAAAAAAACACCATTGGTGAGAATGCACCTTAGATTGCGAGCATATAATCTTCAAAAGTCAAGGATTTGCTCTAATGTGAAGAAGAATAGCGATTAACAAAATCGACCGGAAAAGAATAGAGACGGCGCCACTATATCAGCCCCCTAGCGTCTAACGACGAACACACGAAGTAGGTTAACCTCCAAGCGGCGAACTCTCGAGTTAATGGAATTGGCGCGAAAATCGACCATGATGTTTTGGAGGAAAGTTGAAAGGGCGAGTATTTTCTTTGGTAAGTAGCCATTACCCATGCAACACATAGCTTTATCCATGAAACATGACACACTGCATTATACCGAGATAAGATCAATGCGTGTAAGTTATTATGTCGTGCTCTAAATGTAAAAAAAAACCGAAAGCTGTTTTGTATTCCCCGCTTCGATTCGCCGCACAAAATCAAATGGGTTCAAATGTTTTTTGCAGTGTAGCACTGTACGGGAATTAGATAGGCTAAGTATATGCTATCGGGTTCTAGGTACCGGGTTCTATTTTGCTGTTTCTAGGAATGGCGGTGCTGTCAATATAAAAAATGCCCTGCTGATTACCAATCTGTTCTTGACGTCGGCTCGAGGCGAGCCCCGAACCTAGTCATCCGACTAGCGGCTGGGCGGGGGGTCCCGGATGGTTTGGCCCACGCCGACGGATGGTTCGGCCTAGTCGTTTCGGCCCAATTCACTGAAAACCGCGTCGCTATTGAATTCAGCGACGGTCGATTCGGCCCACGCTAGTAGCGGAATTCTAAGAATAGTCGTTTCTGCCCACAGCCTGATTCGATAAAAAATGAAATTATGATTGCGCACAAAAACATACGAACATGCTAATATAATAATAACATGTAATTATTACCGAGCAATATCCATAAGATAAAGGATATGACGTAATAATAAATTTAAGGTTATCAACTGACCGGTTACTATCGTCAAAGTTGGGAAATGTTTATAACTTCATTAGGCATCTGACAATTCTATGACTGCTGAATATAATTTTATATCATATTGATATTATGCTACATATAATACATTTTATTTATTACATATAATATTATCTATTAACATATTTTAGAGAATAGTATTAATTAATTGACTTTTAAATGCAAGTTCAAATTCAATTTGTTTTTGTATACATGTTTCTGCTTTTGTATAATATTATTTGGTATTATCTAAGTATCAAAATGTTTTTATTGATTACAGGTTTAATTTGATGATTAAACCAACTGTCAAGTGTTAAACTTGTTTTTGCATCTTCATCTGTATTTATGTTTAATAAAAAACAATTTAATTCTTAACCCTACGTACGTTTTTCTAGATTCGAAAATGCTAATAATTTAACATATAACATTTCCCAGTTACAAAACACAAGTCGCAAAAAGTCAAGTAAAAAATAACAAACGTAATAAGGTCCACAGACCCCACTTTCCAGTTAGAATACGATAGTTGTTTCAGCCCACGGAGCCTGTTGGCTCCAGTTACATACACGGTTCAGCAGTTACATACACGGTTCAGCAGTTACATACACGGTTCAGCAGTTACATACACGGTTCAGCAGTTGCGAAAACGGTTGGTTATGGGTTGAAACATCCGACACCCGGGCAGGGGATGGGTAGATGAAATGAGGGACAATCTCGTCGAGGTTATCACATGTGACTATCGGCCCCATATCAAATAACAACTAAACAGGGTTAGGATTTAGCCTAAAATTAGTGGGGGCCAGCAGGGCCCCCACTATCCAAAATCTAGGGGCAAGAAAAAGCCATAATGTAACTTTGTTTAAAAAAATTTTTTTATTTGCACACAACGCATGTACGGCGAATGTGACTTTGCGGCAGCCTGATTAACAATATCATATGTATAAAAGCAGATCTGTAGCTGAGGTCAAGATCAAAACCTGACATTCCTTGCATATCACACATCCACATAAATGATGTGTATGGCTGCCTGTTCTTCACAAGAGCATGCGCTGTAACAAATAACGTCTTCAGAAGTGCAGCATTTGTAGCATCAATGCTTTGCAGTGCTTGTTCTGCTTTTGATGTCCCTAGGCAAACAGAAAACAAATTATTTAGTTGCAAACATATTAAAATTACATTTTTGAAATAATTTCAGTCAAAGCATCCCTGAACTGAATTATATATTTTAGCCTAGGTGTCGTGTGAAACTGGAACATACACAACTATATTGAGGTTTTAATTGCTTGCTAAAAAGGTTTATCTGCAGCAGATATGAAAAATTAATAACTGTCATTCTTTTTAAAGAAGAAGTTTTATGCAGACATGCTGTTTGGGGTTGAAACCTTTAAATTGATATAACATTAACATTCCAATCTAGTGCCGATCTATCAGACTACAAATATGCATATGGAGTGAGAGGGATTGCTCTCCTAAAATTTATGCCCTGCATAATTTGCCACGATTATCGGAGAATATAGGCTGGCACAAATGTTTAAATTTAATAATAGTATAGTGCCAAATAAGGTGCGTATAAGGTGGCATTTTTCATCAAATAAATACGCGTACAGGGACGCTTATTCTGCACTCAAGAGTACAGTATTAAACAATTGTGCTGCCTAGTTCAACAACCCCCTTAGTCCATTTTTTTTTTTAGTTTTATTTGATCAACATGTGTTGCTACTATCTTTACTGCCACATACTAATATTAATGATTTCATGCACCTAAGTCCTGTTATCCTCGTTTTACTGGGTGCCCTGAATGGCAAAATACACTGGGTGAACAACCTCTTAACCGACCCACCACGACATGCAACTATGGAACTATTTCTGAAGATGAAAGGAGAGCCATGTTTACAGACTTTTGGGTACTGGGTAGTTATAACCTGCAAAATGTTCATCTGGTTTTTTTTGTTTTGTTTTTATATACGAAGCACGTTAACCGTGGAATATACTGTTCAAACAATGCCTTCTTCTCCCTTATTACAAATATGGACTTAGGGGGTTGTTGAACTAGGCAGCACAATTGTCACCAAGACTGTCTCACTTGAGTCAACATACTGAATTGGTAACAGCTAGCACAAGCTCTAAGTGGACTTTAACTCAGGGCTTCTGACTTGAAAAGATACTTCCTCTTGAAGACAAGTTTGTGTGGCTTCACTACATTCAAAAAGGGAATAGCTCAAACATACACAATGTCATAAAATATTTGACTATCAGGCTATCTGGTGACAATACAATTACACAAATGTGCACACATTGTGCTTTTGTATTAAAAAAACATACAAAACTATGTTGATCTCGATGCTTGTAAACAATTATTTGTGTTAAATTCATATAAATCAGCAATTAAAAAAATCGGAAATAAAAAATCATAAATCAATGATTTTTTGGAGTGATTTAAATCAAACAACCCTGGTCACAATAGAGGATTTTTTGGTCTGATTATTTTGAATGAAATTAAATTTTGTGTGATTGAAATGTTCAATTGTAATAGCAAAGTAATAGCTCAATTACTATTACTTTGCTTTCTATTACTATTATATTGCATTCTGTTCCATCTACTACTATTACTTGAACAACTGTAATCGTTACTATTACCCCAGGCCTGATATATATATATATTTATTTATTTATAATTATTTCAGGCGTTGCAAGCCCATTAAGTAGGGTTATAAATACACATAGCCCTGTCATGTATCATTAATAGTAACTCTATAGTTAATGCAGTTAATAAGTCAGTATTGGCTAATTAGTGCGTGAAGTCAACTGACTGACACATTTTGATAAAAGGCCATAACCTCCATGATTAGGTGTAGGCGAAAAAAGTGTTTCCGGTAACCCGACCCTACCTAGAAAAACGGGCTGACCCTAATCTTTTTATTTGATATTTCAATCAATGTTTGTTTCTTTACATTTTAGTTAAAACTAATAAAACAACCCGCGAGTAAAATTCAACCTGCGTATTCGATGACATGTGTGCACTACCGAACTTGTTTGGGTCCGCACGTGTGATTGGTGGGATGGCAAGATGGCATGGCAAGATGGCACTTGCGTCTCTAGTCTGCGTAATAAAACGGCATTGCTTATTCCACAATGGAAATCCTATACGTACATTTTTTATGCTGTGAAACGAAACGGTTGACAGCATTGCCAAAGAGTATGGCTGCAGCGATGGAACATGTGAAATCGCCATGGCGGAACCAGAGGAAGGACCGGGGACGACCGTGTCGCATAAGGATGCGTTTACCTCGCAGACGCCAGTCATAAACGTGGTTACGGTGTTTAGATGTAAATTCATCATGATATCATGAACGCCGGCCTTAGCATTGAGGCTCAGGCACCAAGGAATGCGTTTCAAGTGCTGATGGTAGGCAGCTCAAGTACCAGGCCCCGAAAATCCCTGCCGTCTGTCAAAACCTCCTGGATCTGGTACTTGTCAACTTTGTGAGTTCGTCTTCACTGACTTTAGTCTGCATTAGAAATGTCAATGAAAATTTGAGCTGGCAGTTCTATTTTGTATTATATTTTGTGATATAGCTGATGCATTGAGAAATTGAAATGTGAAAACAGTTTCAAAATCGGTGTCAGATTTTCGAGATAGGATTTTTTTGAAGAAATTGAATTCAAGACGTTACGCAGATTATCATTAGACATTACTATGTCTACAACAGCATATCAGGCTCACCTTTAATATTTATTTATTAATTTTTGTACTATTTAAATACGCTAAGTTAAAGGCGTGGTTGTAATATTAAAAGCTTGCCTTTGATTAATTAAACGCGCGTATGTAAAGTTAAAGGCATGCTTCTAATTAATTAAGTATGTGTACGTAATGTTAAAGGCATGCCTTTAAATAATTAAGTACGCATATTTAATTTTACTCATTTTATAGTTTTTTACCTTTTTATATCAATATTTGTATTATGTTGAAAGCTTATTTTGTTTTAACTTTCTACTATGCTATTTATTGTACTGTACAGCACCATAGAATATTATTGTATATATATGGTGCTATAGAAATCAATAAACATTTACATTTAACCATTTGGAACCAGCGAAGTGCATTGATATCATTTTATTTTTTCGTTTTAGTGAATGGCAGTTGGAACATTTCTGGCCAACGGGTGTTGTGTCACATTGTAATTTTTTAAGATTTAGTTTAACAGTATTCTTTGTTTTAATTAAACTGACTTTATTATGTGATATCCACATTGAACACTGACTATTGCCATTGGTGCAGACGCTTTTATTTTGGTGTAATAAATTGTGTACATAATCGATGTCGTGTTGTAGGCTTACTGTAGTGTTAACCAAAAAATATAATAAAAAAATATTTCCCTACCTACCCTACCTAACTTTTTTGGGCCTGTTACCTGAAACACAATTTTTTTTTGTTTAGGCCTTATGAAGATATTTGTATAATCTCAAAACATATTTAGTAGAGTCATAACTATACATTAGTCATTTATCATTAATAGTAACTGAATTATTAAGTCAATAATGGCTAATCTCAACAGACCAATACATTTCAATAAAAAGCCATCACTTCCATGGTTATGAATATATTTGTATAATTTTGGCATAGCCTGGGCTTTCTTTCTCTGCCAAATAATATATATATATTTATAAAAAGAACACCGGAATATTCTTGCATAGTGACTATGGTGAAATAATTGTTTGAGAAATATATAATAATTGGTGTACCATATAGTGCTAAATGTTTTTTTTTTAGAAAAACAATGCCATTGCATAGATAACACAATTTATTATATATTCTGAGATTTTGTAATTTCCTACATGTACAGTACGCTGCAGGTTCAGTACAGCAATGTTTATATTTCAGTAACTGCTTCATGAAATAATGTTGATTTTACGTCTTGCTATTCAACATGATGTAATGTTTAAACATTTTTTTACAGTATTTCACTGTTGAATCCGACATTTCTCGTGCCGAATGAACAACTGCTGCAAGATTCTACATTATTCCCTGGGAGCCAAGTGCACTGTGTGCTGAGTGTGGCAATATTCATAGTTAACTGTTTCAAAAATCCATGCCGGTGAAGTGTGTCAATGTTCACAGTACACTGTGCTGTAGCTGAGATCGCATAGCCGAAATCAATGGAAGAACTTCAACCAGGACATCTTGAAATAAAACTTGTCTAAATGTTTCGTACATTTCTTGCTGCAGTTGTGATTTGGTCTAATTATCTGCTTATACTTGGTATTTGAAGGGGATCAAGACACAATGGAAACCAAAAAATCTCAGCTTTTGTTTTAATTAAAGCAATCATTTGTAAATACATTTTAATTACAGTATGTTAGCTAGAGTTTGCAGTTACATTTCAATTAAATTTGCATTTCTTAGTTTCAAATATAATGATTAATTGCAATAATGTCCAGGGATTGATCTGAAAAAAGACACCAACCACCTTAAATTTTTCTGTGCTAGCGAGCTGATATAGATGATGACCTATTTTATGATGAAATGCAACATCTATTGCTATCGGTAGACAATGGCATTGATGAAAATTTGCCAATGAGAAAGTGTTTCAAAAGAGGCGCATTTGGCTGCTGTTATATCAAAGATGCTTATATTTCCATGCATTTGAGTACAAAAACTGTGGAAGTCGTAATCCAAAACCGAAATTTATGTTTACCAGCCAAACATATCAGATGACAGTCAAAGTAATATCGGATGACAGTCAAAGTACACATGTTGTTAAAGTGAATCATGTTGTATTACAGCTTATATGTCTGACTATTATGTATCTTGAATTAAATGAAAAATTTTCTCCCTTTCCAGAAATATACTTTATTTCTTGTGCATCATCACAATTTTGGCTGTCACGGAAACGGTTAAACTATATACATATATACTGGCTAGATTAACTGTTCTGTTGTTTTTGTTTCAGAGAGGTCAGTGTAGGCAAGAAGGCAACAAGCCGCAGGGTTGTCAGAGAGCGAAAGTCACTGTGACACTGTGTGTACAAGTCACTGTGTCTATGTATCTACCACATCACCACAGGGAGACACTAGTTGCTTCGGTTCTGTCTCAGTCAGGTGCTTGTTACTTATGTCATGGTCGGAGGTGAGTTGTGGCTACACTGGCCAGATAATAACATCAATGTAGAGGACAAATTGTTTGTAGATGTTTTCCACTGTAGCTTGATTAGAGAAAGTATGCGCAGGGGTGAAATAGACGTAATAGAAATAATAAAAATGCAAGGAACACATTCTTTATTTTTGAAAATGATTGTAGCAGTATTGTCTTATTCTGTCATCTAATGGCTTTTGTATCCAGGGATAGAATTTAGCCTAAAATTAGTGGGGGCCAGCCAGACCCTTCAATTTCCCAGTGAAAATTAGCTGTGAAGTTCTGAAATCCTTGTGACAGTATTACAAGTGAAATCTGTAACTAATAACTTCGAAAGCCTAGAATAATTATCAACCACAAAACCTCCAAGAATACAACTGAGAAAACGATACTGGCTTTGAGTTACAATAAGTCGTTGCCAGAGCTTCACAAAACTTCAAAATAATGTATGTATTTCGTTCACCAAACAGTCACATTATCATAAGTTACAAACATTAAATAAAGGTGTAGTGCATTGTTTGACTTTGGCAGAGGACTGGGGAGCTGTATGAGTTTTAAATGCCGATCTCAAGCCAAGGTATAATTACATCATCATAAATCAACTTCCTTGGCCAAGCCATAGCCTTTTCTTCCTGATAATCTTCCCATTTGTAACATAACCAACGCTAAACAACAATCCGTGCAGTTATTATTATCTTCGCAGTGTTTTCTCTGGCTGCCTGACACTACATTTCGCGATATAATCAGACACCTGTTCAGTCACCATACCCGTTTTTTCCTAATAAAATCAATAGTGCATTCAGAAAATCTTCATGTGCTCGGCCAGCTGCTCAAAATATATTGCGTTCACGGATGTTTGGTTGCTCGGTTATCAGTCAGTCAATAAAATACGTTTTGCATTATATACATGATTCTTATTGTCAAGCAGCATTGGATAACCAAATTAAAACTCCATACTCCACTGATTTAGCCTATTGCAAATCTGGTTTTTTAATGTTCAAACATATAGTGTCTGAATAGTTTATGTAGTATCCGCAGTCGATTTATTTTTAAAATGTGTATATTTGTTCAAATCATCGAAAGAATTGAATTTAGTCATTAGATCTGGTATGCAGGCCTTGGGTAATAGTAATATGTAATAGTAATGATTACAATAAATATATATATATATATCAGGCCTGGGGTAATAGTAACGATTACAGTTGTTCAAGTAATAGTAATAGATGGAACAGAACACAATGTAATAGTAATAGAAAGCAAAGTAATAGTAATTGAGCTATTACTTTGCTATTACAATTGAACAGTTAAAAAAAATTCAATTTCATTGAAAATAAACAGAACAACAAATTCTGTATTTTGACATACTGGGACTAGGACAAGCATCATATTCAATCTTTCACATGCAGTTGTATTTATTTACCAACAGTGGCGATAAAATGATTTAGTATCCGAATCATAGCAGTCATTAAACTGTAGCACTATTGGCAAGAGACACTGTGATAGTGTTATTGCTGCATAGCTAATTTGTCATTTGAAGCCAGGTCCACCAGCCATCTATCCTTTTCACACAAGCCTAATCATTCATTCACTGAAGCAGGATAAGGGTACCTCTGTTTAACATCTGAATTAATCGGTCATTGCCATCTCGGAACCCTAGCTGCCAGCCTGCCATGCTGGGTAATGTTTGAACAAAATGCAGGGGCTTGTACCAACTTTTCTGAGTTTTTCTCGGTTGGTAGCTAGCTGGCACACTATTGACCAAAAACGTGAAAAACATCCTATCCTTGAGCCAATACTTAACTGTCCACCAAGCAGCAGCCGAGTAGTATGGGTCTACTATGAGACAATCAGACTGTGTTATATGACAGTGACATTGCTTTTCTGCATCATTCCATTGAATATATGAAACTTCTGCATCCAACAGGAATTGTGTGAGGTTAATTTAATTGAGAAATTTATGAGTTAATTGTAATTTAAGTTAAAGTTAATTTGAATCTATGTAAGTGATTAAGTATTTTAAATCTTTAATCGAAAGAAAATAGTTCAGATGGGAAATGTAATAGTAATAGCTTGAAATGTATTAGTAATAATAAGATATTACATTGCCTTCACCATGTAATAGTAATGGAAAGGAAACTAAGTAACAGTAATCTATTACATCGCAATGTAATAGACCCCAGGCCTGCTGATAAGGCCCAAAATAGTGGATATCCAAAATGGTAAACACAGTCAAAGTGTGACTTCCTCCTCTCGCCAGTCACATGACAAAGTTACACATTTCACCAAGAGTGAAATTTGTGAGTTTTCAGCATTTCCACTTTCACTTCACATAATTTTTTATCAAGCATTAAGTAATTTAATAGTTTGTTTGATGATTTCACACAAAAATGCATACAAAAGTTGCACAAATGAGCTGGCATGTTGCAGTGGATACTAGGTAGGTTTGATTTTTTGCAAAATGAATTTGAAATAAGATTAGCAAAAAATCAAATTGAATCTTGAACTGTTGACTAAATTAAGCTTAAGCTTTCTCAGCTCTCGTGTCGCTTCAATGGTGGCTCACAAAAGGATTTATTTACCTTACGAAGTATGGCAGACTTTTGACTCTCATAAAATGAAGACATCACCAGTAATGCTTCGTAGTGGGATTTGTAAAATCAAGTAATGCACATGTGTTGTGTTGTGTTGTGTTGTGTCTTCTAGGTGCACTGACTTTGTATTTTTTTCATATTTCAGGGGCCAGCTGGACCCCTATATTTGGAAATATTGGGATCCGGGAGTGAATCTAGTGGCCCATGGACCCCCACTAAATTCAAACACAGCAATTGTAAATTTTTACTGTAATTGTGACACATGATTAATTAATAAAATTCAAGGTTGGCAGAATCATTACATTCTAAAACTGTAAGTGTTAAGCGTGGTAAATTGAGTGCTTTATAGGACCTTGAAAATGCAAGACGTTTCATACAGTCCCTGTTGGTCTGATTGAAGCGGGTGTGATGTGTTGTATTTGGACTCGTATCACAGCCCATGCTTTGGTCAGACCAGTAGAGACATGACCATCAACTATGTGTGATGACCGCTTGGTTAATGGCTGTCAACTGTCATACGCGTGGTCCAAGGTGGCTGCGATGTGTGCCTTACGATCTCGTATCACAGCCTGCTTTGGTCTACGCGTCTGAGCAAGGTTCGCTATGACTAACTACGATACCACACAGGAAGTCCGGCTTCACGGTAGGTTTGAAAGTAGGAAGTGAAACATCCAAGTCACTGTTTAAATGTTACTAATAAAAAGCAGTGTCAAGTTATAAAAATGCATGTGTTCATATGAGCAAATGTATCAAACAATTCCACAAATCCCATACTATTTTAGGTATTGATGATGATGATGATAGTTTATTATAGTAATAGTGACACATACAAGTAATAGTGACCATAATACACACATGATAATTACATACTGATATCATAATTGTTATGAAGAGGGTGTACAGCCACTAATGGTAATCTATTCTTGACAATTTTATACATAAATACAACAGTTGAGTCGTTTGTAACTGAAGTAGTATTGGATTTGTGGAATTACACACCAAGTCAGTATACAACAATTATAGAAAGTACTCTTTCCAAAGAAAAAATTTAGATTTGTTACAAAGGATTTGAAGTGAAGCAAGGCGAGGAATCTGGTGACTCGTGGCCACTTTCTCACAAACTCTTAAAACTAGTGTTATTGGTTAGTTGTTTTCTTAGTTCCTGGTTTTGTTTCTTTGATTAAACCACACAGAAACTCGCAACCCCTAAGTTATCTACACCACAAAATTCCAATTATAAAATAACAATTTTAATTATCAGTTCCATATATCTAAATAACAGTGAATAGAGCAACCATGGACATACTCAACGTCAAAATATAACATCTATTTTAGAGCAGCTTAATTTAATTTCTACATAACAATTATGGTACATAATGGTAAGCAATATGATATTTGCAACATTATATTTTGATGATTATTTGTGGTGAATAATTTGAGTTAACATTACATGATGTAACTGAAAATACCAATTACATTTTCACCAATTCGAATACTTTTAAAAACAAGTTACAATTCCAGAATTAAAATTGACATTTGAATTACAATGTAATTCACCCCAGGTCTGTTTGTTTAGCCAAATGAAGATAAGTCTGTTTCCCACAGACTTGATCGGATGTGGTTGTCGGGTTGGCCAGACTCGGTGTGATGTGATGTAGGACGTATCACAGCCTGCTTTGGTCAATCTGGTGATCTACACTTTCACATGATGGTTGAGGCCCAACTTAGACCCACAAATAACCCAAGAATCAGATCGTTGTCAGCTTTGATACTACTAAAACTAGTCTTACATGTTTCTTGTAAAATGTGCTGTGAGGTTTAGCGTGCAGCAGTGTGTGTTTTGTAGAAATGAGGACACCTTGAGGTCGAAATGGCTGTGAAATGTAAATATGTGAAATCATATCACAGCCATATTTGGTCGTCCTGGTGAACTTTGAACTCATCAAGTGAAACACACCTCTGTTGTGAAAGCATGTTATGGTTACAGTTGCACAAGGAAGAGTTAGATGTTGGTTTTGTTGAACTTTGTGTAATTTGTGGTTAACCTGGGAAATCTTGCCAGGCACAACATTTTTTGTAAGTCATACATAACCTTAATTGGGATACTGCCTATACTATGACTTGTAAATACCACTATGTAAAATAAATATAGACATCTATTGAAGAAATAGATGTATCATTATCATATGTTTGTGACATGTTAGTGGATAATGTCCTGGTCATGTGTAAAGATGCCCTGGCTTGTCTTGTTTTTGATGACATCTTTTGTTTGTTTTAGAGACATTCTGGATGTGCAGCCTCTACAATTGCTGAGTGTCTGCCGTCTTCGTGAATTTAATGTATTGTGTATATTGTGTGTGTATGTGTATGTTTTGTAGAATTCCTATCCATCTTTTGTGAATTTTTATTATGCAGTATAGCGTTTCGAACACTCATAAATATATTCCTTGTCTCAGCACCAGGTTTTCGTGATACATTGTCATTCGCTGACATTTTAATATTAAGTTTTTCAAAACAAGACTGAATTAATCCAATTTTTCTGTTGACCCAATATTTTCATTTTGTATTGCATTTTAGCATGAAACATTTGTTTGTTATGCTTAAAAAACGAGTTTTATCAGATTGTTTGTACTTTAATGTAATGTTGGCATTCATATTGTTAAATTAGGGATGTCAATAAAAATGTCAAATTGCAGATCTATTTTGTTTTATGTTTTTATTATATGGCTGCAGCCATAAGAAATGTCAGTGTGAAAACAGTTTCAAAATCGGTAAAGTACTTTTTGAGATATGATTTATTGGCCTATCTCTTATACAGTAACAATGAACCAGAAAATTAACCCAAAATTATGGCATTTCTTACGTGTCAAAACTAACATTTTATCAATCTCTGTTGGCCTCATTTGCATAAATATGCATTATTTTCAGGGAAGTTAATGAAATAATTCTGTGTGTGTGACTATCGTGCGTAAAGTAATAAATGAGCAATCAAATGTGTCTACCAATATTTTAGACTGAACAAGAAAGATAGTTTAAATTTAATTTGATAACAGTTCACTTTTATTTAAGGAATTAACCAAATGCCCGGATGACATCGTAGTTAGCTAATTACGTATGCACTCATAATCTCCGTCATGTGGAGCCACCGTTTGTAGTCTCCCGTCGCTTGGGTCAAGTACGAAAGGAAGACTGAATCAAATTGTACATTGGATAGTTTGGTCACTTGCACATGTAATTACAGGATGTTGCATCACCTAGTGTATATTCTAGGAGTCTAGATATATGAAAGACGAACAGATGATAGTGACACAGATGTTACGTAGCTTTATATTTACTTCAAATACACCAAGTACATTTTCAAGCTGGTGTATTTCGTTTTATCCGTAAAACTTCTTATGCTGTTACAAAACTTGTTTCTCCGAAGAAAATTATTACTTGATTGTACTGAGTACTCATTACTCGGTGAAAATACTCGTACGCGGTGTCCACTATTATGTCTAGCGAAAGTCATGAATCACAAAGTGAGTGTCACTCTAACAAGTGTACAGTAGCACGCATAAAACTGAGCACTGACCTGTCTCCACGCACACTCTTGTTTGAACTGAGCCAGGTGCTGGTTCACAATCCATCGTCTTCATATAATCTCCTCCGAGCACAATGTCTTCTTGTTATGTAGGCAGATTCAGCAAGTGCAGAGATGCCTTTGATAACAAAGTCCATGTTTTACTGAGTGAAGCGAGGAATGTCTGTCACAAAATCCAAATGTGCTGCATGTCAGTTTTGTAGCCTCGGCATTGCATATCTGCTGGACTAGGTTGAGGGGCCCTTCACGAGCGCGGTTTTTATAGTAGTGATGACCTTCGTTTATACCACAGTCGTACTGATAGCCACTATCTTATGTAACAGGTTTTCTATAGATATTGTTGAGCCAGGCTAACAGGCCGGTAATGTTTACTGAAGCGTATCACTGACTGTTGGACTATATATACGCTGGGGACTGATCTAACCGGGGTCGGCCAGTGGTATGTCGCGAGAAGGCGACTACTGCAAGTGTAGTAAGAGGCGGCCAGTGGTATGGCGTGAGAAGGCGACTACTGCAAGTGTAGTAAGAGGTGGCCAGTGGTATGGCGTGAGAAGGCGACTACTGCAAGTGTAGTAAGAGGTGGCAAGTGGTATGGCGTGAGAAGGCGACTACTGCAAGTGTAGTAAGAGGTAGCCAGTGGTATGGCGTGATAAGGCGACTACTGCAAGTGTAGTAAGAGGTAGCCAGTGGTATGGCGTGAGAAGGCGACTACTGCAAGTGTAGTAAGAGGTGGCCAGTGGTATGGCGTGAGAAGGCGACTACTGCAAGTGTAGTAAGAGGTGGCAAGTGGTATGGCGTGAGAAGGCGACTACTGCAAGTGTAGTAAGAGGTAGCCAGTGGTATGGCGTGAGAAGGCGACTACTGCAAGTGTAGTAAGAGGTAGCCAGTGGTATGGCGTGAGAAGGCGACTACTGCAAGTGTAGTAAGAGGTGGCCAGTGGTATGGCGTGAGAAGGCGACTACTGCAAGTGTAGTAAGAGGTGGCCAGTGGTATGGCGTGAGAATGCGACTACTGCAAGTGTAGTAAGAGGCGGCCAGTGGTATGTCGCGAGAAGGCGACTACTGCAAGTGTAGTAAGAGGCAGCCAGTGGTATGGCGTGAGAAGGCGACTACTACAAGTGTAGTAAGAGGCGGCCAGTGGTATGTCGCGAGAAGGCGACTACTGCAAGTGTAGTAAGAGGCGGCCAGTGGTATGTCGCGAGAAGGCGACTACTGCAAGTGTAGTAAGAGGCGGCCAGTGGTATGTCGTGAGAAGGCGACTACTGCAAGTGTAGTAAAAGGCAGCCAGTGGTATGGCGTGAGAAGGCGACTACTACAAGTGTAGTAAGAGGCGGCCAGTGGTATGTCACGAGAAGGCGACTACTACAAGTGTAGTAAGAGGCGGCCAGTGGTATGGCGTGAGAAGGCGACTACTGCAAGTGTAGTAAGAGGCAGCCAGTGGTATGTCACGAGAAGGCGACTACTGCAAGTGTAGTAAGAGGTGGCCAGTGGTATGTCACGAGAAGGCGACTACTACAAGTGTAGTAAGAGGCGGCCAGTGGTATGGCATGAGAAGGCGACTACTGCAAGTGTAGTAAGAGGCAGCCAGTGGTATGTCACGAGAAGGCGACTACTACAAGTGTAGTAAGAGGTGGCCAGTGGTATGGCGTGAGAAGGCGACTACTGCAAGTGTAGTAAGAGGCAGCCAGTGGTATGTCACGAGAAGGCGACTACTGCAAGTGTAGTAAGAGGTGGCCAGTGGTATGTCACGAGAAGGCGACTACTACAAGTGTAGTAAGAGGCGGCCAGTGGTATGGCATGAGAAGGCGACTACTGCAAGTGTAGTAAGAGGCAGCCAGTGGTATGTCACGAGAAGGCGACTACTACAAGTGTAGTAAGAGGTGGCCAGTGGTATGGCGTGAGAAGGCGACTACTGCAAGTGTAGTAAGAGGCAGCCAGTGGTATGTCACGAGAAGGCGACTACTGCAAGTGTAGTAAGAGGTGGCCAGTGGTATGTCGTGAGAAGGCGACTACTGCAAGTGTAGTAAGAGGCAGCCAGTGGTATGGCGTGAGAAGGCGACTACTGCAAGTGTAGTAAGAGGCAGCCAGTGGTATGGCGTGAGAAGGTGACTACTACAAGTGTAGTAAGAGGCAGCCAGTGGTATGTCGTGAGAAGGCGACTACTGCAAGTGTAGTAAGAGGCAGCCAGTGGTATGTTGTGAGAAGGCGACTACAGCAAGTGTAGTAAGAGGCAGCCAGTGGTATGTCGTGTGAAGGCGACTACTACAAGTGTAGTAAGAGGCAGCCAGTGGTATGTCGTGAGAAGGCGACTACTGCAAGTGTAGTAAGAGGCAGCCAGTGGTATGTCGTGAGAAGGCGACTACTGCAAGTGTAGTAAGAGGCAGCCAGTGGTATGTCGTGAGAAGGCGACTACTGCAAGTGTAGTAAGAGGCAGCCAGTGGTATGGCGTGAGAAGGCGACTACTGCAAGTGTAGTAAGAGGCAGCCAGTGGTATGTCACGAGAAGGCAACTAATGTAAGCGTAGTAAGAGGCAGCCAGTGGTATGTCGTGAGAAGGTGACTACTACAAGTGTAGTAAGAGGCAGCCAGTGGTATGGCATGAGAAGGCGACTACTGCAAGTGTAGTAAGAGGCAGCCAGTGGTATGGCGTGAGAAGGCGACTACTGCAAGTGTAGTAAGAGGCAGCCAGTGGTATGTCACGAGAAGGCAACTAATGTAAGCGTAGTAAGAGGCGGCCAGTGGTATGTCGTGAGAAGGTGACTACTACAAGTGTAGTAAGTGGTGGCCAGTGGTATGTCACGAGAAGGCAACTAATGTAAGCGTAGTAAGAGGCGGCCAGTGGTATGTCGTGAGAAGGTGACTACTACAAGTGTAGTAAGAGGTGGCCAGTGGTATGTCGCGAGAAGGCGACTACTGCAAGTGTAGTAAGAGGCGGCCAATGGTATGTCACGAGAAGGCGACTACTGCAAGTGTAGTAAGAGGCGGCCAGTGGTATGTCGCGAGAAGGCGACTACTGCAAGTGTAGTAAGAGGTGGCCAGTGGTATGTCGTGAGAAGGTGACTACTACAAGTGTAGTAAGAGGTGGCCAGTGGTATGTCGCGAGAAGGCGACTACTGCAAGTGTAGTAAGAGGCGGCCAGTGGTATGTCACGAGAAGGCGACTACTGCAAGTGTAGTAAGAGGCGGCCAGTGGTATGTCGCGAGAAGGCGACTACTGCAAGTGTAGTAAGAGGCGGCCTGTGGTATGTCGTGAGAAGGCGACTACTGCAAGTGTAGTAAGAGGCAGCCAGTGGTATGGCGTGAGAAGGCGACTACTACAAGTGTAGTAAGAGGCGACCAGTGGTATGGCGTGAGAAGGCGACTACTGCAAGTGTAGTAAGAGGCAGCCGGTGGTATGTCACGAGAAGGCGACTACTGCAAGTGTAGTAAGAGGTGGCCAGTGGTATGGCGTGAGAAGGCGACTACTGCAAGTGTAGTAAGAGGCGGCCAGTGGTATGGCGTGAGAAGGCGACTACTGCAAGTGTAGTAAGAGGTGGCCAGTGGTATGGCGTGAGAAGGCGACTACTACAAGTGTAGTAAGAGGTGGCCAGTGGTATGTCGCGAGAAGGTGATTACTACAAGTGTAGTAAGAGGCGGCCAGTTTTATGTCGCGAGAAAGCGACTACTGCAAGTGTAGTAAGAGGTGGCCAGTAGTATGTCGCGAGAAGGCTACTACTGCAAGTGTAGTAAGAGGCGGCCAGTGGTATGTCGCGAGAAGGCTACTACTGCAAGTGTAGTAAGAGGTGGCCAGTGGTATGTCGCGAGAAGGCGACTACTGCAAGTGTAGTAAGAGGTGGCCAGTGGTATGTCGCGAGAAGGCTACTACTGCAAGTGTAGTAAGAGGGACCAGTGGTATATCGCGAGAAGGCTACTACTGCAAGTGTAGTAAGAGGTGGCCAGTGGTATGTCGCGAGAAGGCGACTACTGCAAGTGTAGTAAGAGGTGGCCAGTGGTATGGCGTGAGAAGGCGACTACTACAAGTGTAGTAAGAGGTGGCCAGTGGTATGTCGCGAGAAGGTGATTACTACAAGTGTAGTAAGAGGTGGCCAGTGGTATGGCGTGAGAAGGCGACTACTGCAAGTGTAGTAAGAGGCGGCCAGTGGTATGTCGCGAGAAGGCGACTACTGCAAGTGTAGTAAGAGGTGGCCAGTGGTATGGCGTGAGAAGGCGACTACTACAAGTGTAGTAAGAGGTGGCCAGTGGTATGTCGCGAGAAGGTGATTACTACAAGTGTAGTAAGAGGTGGCCAGTGGTATGGCGTGAGAAGGCGACTACTGCAAGTGTAGTAAGAGGCGGCCAGTGGTATGTCGCGAGAAGGCGACTACTGCAAGTGTAGTAAGAGGTGGCCAGTGGTATGGCGTGAGAAGGCGACTACTACAAGTGTAGTAAGAGGTGGCCAGTGGTATGTCGCGAGAAGGTGATTACTACAAGTGTAGTAAGAGGTGGCCAGTGGTATGTCGCGAGAAGGCTACTACTGCAAGTGTAGTAAGAGGGACCAGTGGTATATCGCGAGAAGGCTACTACTGCAAGTGTAGTAAGAGGTGGCCAGTGGTATGTCGCGAGAAGGCGACTACTGCAAGTGTAGTAAGAGGTGGCCAGTGGTATGGCGTGAGAAGGCGACTACTACAAGTGTAGTAAGAGGTGGCCAGTGGTATGTCGCGAGAAGGTGATTACTACAAGTGTAGTAAGAGGTGGCCAGTGGTATGGCGTGAGAAGGCGACTACTGCAAGTGTAGTAAGAGGCGGCCAGTGGTATGTCGCGAGAAGGCTACTACTGCAAGTGTAGTAAGAGGTGGCCAGTGGTATGTCGCGAGAAGGCGACTACTGCAAGTGTAGTAAGAGGTGGCCAGTGGTATGGCGTGAGAAGGCGACTACTACAAGTGTAGTAAGAGGTGGCCAGTGGTATGTCGCGAGAAGGTGATTACTACAAGTGTAGTAAGAGGTGGCCAGTGGTATGGCGTGAGAAGGCGACTACTGCAAGTGTAGTAAGAGGCGGCCAGTGGTATGTCGCGAGAAGGCGACTACTGCAAGTGTAGTAAGAGGTGGCCAGTGGTATGGCGTGAGAAGGCGACTACTACAAGTGTAGTAAGAGGTGGCCAGTGGTATGTCGCGAGAAGGTGATTACTACAAGTGTAGTAAGAGGCGGCCAGTTTTATGTCGCGAGAAGGCGACTACTGCAAGTGTAGTAAGAGGTGGCCAGTAGTATGTCGCGAGAAGGCTACTACTGCAAGTGTAGTAAGAGGCGGCCAGTGGTATGTCGCGAGAAGGCTACTACTGCAAGTGTAGTAAGAGGTGGCCAGTGGTATGTCGCGAGAAGGCGACTACTGCAAGTGTAGTAAGAGGTGGCCAGTGGTATGTCGCGAGAAGGCGACTACTGCAAGTGTAGTAAGAGGTGGCCAGTGGTATGTCGCGAGAAGGCGACTACTGCAAGTGTAGTAAGAGGCGGCCAGTGGTATATCGCGAGAAGGCGACTACTGCAAGTGTAGTATGAGGCGGCCAGTGGTATGTCGCACGAAGGCGGCGACTGAAATTGCATTTGATTTGAACATCGCGAGAAGGACTCTACTACTGAAATTGCAATTGTACGTTTGAACATCGCGAGAAGGCGACTATTGTAATAGTATTTGTACTGTTTGAACATCACCAGAGCGAAAGTTGCTAGTCAATAAATCATGTGAGTGTTTAAAAAAGAGAGAAAAATCAGGTCTAATAGGAATGTTGCTGTAACTGTGTTTCACAATGTCACTAACTCTTGTTAAACAAAACAGATGTGTGCTATTAAAGTATACAAGTGATTCTTACTGTGTTTACAAGGGGAATAGTACTGTTCTTGCTAGTTTCTTGTTAGTGGGGGTAACAGTCAAAGCTGCACAGAGGGTTCTCTGTAGGCATCATCAGTCATTGTCTGCTCGTATTGTATACTTATTACATATTGTTTGTTCATTTATTGTAACTTTCTTGTAACAGTTGGGTTAAATTATATCATCCTGAACCAGCTCGGGCTGAACAGCCGAGAGACGTGGGCGAGCTGGAGCGTCGTGTGAGGGCGTGGTCGACTTGAGCGGCGGGAAAGCACAGACACATAAACGGTAGGAAAGAATGGATTGTTGAAGGGTACTGTGGCACAAGTATTGTGTGTATCGTGTGAGGGCGATGGGTGAATCGTTTTCGAGCGATATGTGAATCGCGTTCGAGCGATAGGTGAATCGTTATCGAGCGATATGTGAGTCGCGTTCGAGCGATAATGTGAATCGTTTTCATTGTTATTTCATCTTTATCTAAGTCATGCCATTGCGCGACAGTGTCACAAAGCTCGTTGTAACGCTGAGTGAAACATCACCGCGGAGCAAGAGCGTTGCTATAGCTGCCACCAGGGGAAGAGCCGATAGCGAAGTATCCGAGCGCCGTCTCGTGTGTAAATCCGAAGATTCCGACGACACTGTATGCCACCTGGCGAACAACACTCGAATACGTTGACACGGCGGACCGAACGTTCACATAATTTTCTTTATCTCGAGTGTCAGGAGGTTGAAATTAAAATTTTAGTGGGTGTGACTATGACTTGTGTAACAGAGTGTAATTGTTGGGGCGCCTATCAGTTTCATTATGTGAATTCGTTTAATAGGATATGTCGGTCGTTATGTATGTACCTGTAACGAAGATCATTTATTTGTATAAAGTGCTCGTATTATATCAGCTTTGTGCTAAAATTTCGGATTGCGCCACTGCGCATCGAGAATGTAGTCATACACTGCAGAAGATCTTCGAGGCAAACGCAAAATGCCACAGTTCGTGAACTAAATGTAACGTAGTGTCCATTTACTTGAGTGATGTCGTAGCACCTGGGCGATGTCACAAAATAATGGACATTCTGTTTGGACAATGGCTTGTCACGTGAAGGCCTCATATATCGCAGCACCTATCAGGATGTGCATAAATTAACCCCAAACGTCAAACCTCTAGCTAACGTACGACAGTAGACATATTTACGGCGCAAATGAAACGCTGAACATCACCGTAACTATGAGGCTTAAGCGTTATTTGGTTGACACAGGTGTAAGGCAGACCGAAACGTCCAGCAAGTAGCGTCTAAGCTGTAAGAATATTAATAATAATAATAATATATATATATATGTATGTATGTATGTATGTATGTATGTATGTATGTATGTATGTATGTATGTTTGTATGTATGTATGTATGTATGTATGTATGTATGTATGTATATATGTATATATATATATATATGTATATATATATGTATATATATATATATATTTATATATATATATATATGACAATGCGGTCAATGTGTAAATAGTATAATGTTTTAAAAAGTGAACCTGCAGTATTAGAAGGTATGTTGCTATTGATGATCCTGTTTCCAAATACTTTATTTCGAGAGTCGTAGTGGCACAACTTGTACTATATATATATATATATATATATATATATATATATATATATATATTTATATATATATATATATATTTTTTTTTTTGAGTACCAAAAAATTAATTGCAATTGCATGTCAACGGGGGACAAAGGCATTGCCAAGAAACGACAGAAGGTAAACACTGTCGCTTACTTTATAGGAATTCTTTAGTAGCAGTCCGACGTTTTCAGACACTGACCTAGCACAGGCGATATACTTGTAGTTCAGGGGATCCCCAAAGTTATTCTTAGCATTATCAGTGACGTCGTTCATAGATTCACTGCACACACACAATGACCATGTCACTCCGCGAAAGAATGAACAGACTATGAGAATGTTTGGCGTTCCTAGACGTGTTGTGTGCAGTTGCTGGATCTGCGCAATCTGCAGATTTCGCTCGATTGCTCTGCGCAATCCTCGGATACTAGAAAATCTGCAGATTGCGCAACCATCTGCAGATTGCGCAGATCCAGCTAATGGGCCCAACAGACGCGCTGGTCCTTTGATGAAAATCGTCTGTATCAGTTCTTCGGACCGGACTTTCAAGATAACAATTGGCATTTTGACATGTAAAAATGTAAGCTATCCTATCGGTTCAACATCAAAAGACACCAGAATGCTCCTTGCCCTACTTGATAAGCCAGTCCAACCAGAAGATGTACAACAAAAACGTTCACGTCCTGAAGAGCATTATAGAAAAAGTTGTATTTTGTGGAAAACAAAACTTGCCACTTCGAGGCGACAGGGATGATCGGACAAATACATCGTCCAACAGGGGAAACTTCTGGGCCGTTCTGGAGATGATGGCCAAACGCGACGACACACTCCGAGAACGCTTTGAGACCGGAAGGAAGAATGCGCAGTATACATCAAGAATCATCCTGAATGAAGTGATTGATGTAGTAACCGAATACATTAGAAAGGATCATACACGAAGCTTTGAAGACGAAAATGCCTTCTTTTCCATCATGGCAGATGAGGTCACAGATCCACATGGTAACCAAATTCTGGCAGTGTGCTTGAGGATGCTGGCTGACTGTAAAGTCATACAGTTCTTTTTTTATTTATATACAATGAGAGGGCAACGGGGGAAGCTGTAGGTCATGGAGTCATCGAGTGCCTGAAAGATCATAACGTTGACATCAGTAAAGCCAGGGGTCAGAGCTACGTTGATGTGTAGTGTATGTCCTCGGATAAGGTTGGCGTGCAGGCGATGATAAAGCAGTTATCCACACGAGCTCTCTGTGTATATATATATATATATATATATATATATATATATATATATATATATATATATATATATATATATACAAACTGCAACAGCCATGTCCTTAATTTGAGCATCGGCAAAGGCTTATAGATTACCTGCCATCCGCAATATGATTGACACCCTTAATGCAGTATTCCTTTTCTTCGATCTGTCCCTCAAACGACGATTCCTGGAACGAATCCTAAAACATCTGGCACCAGATATGAGGAAAAGGAAACGTGCAAATGTGCAAGATCAGATGGGTGGAGCGTCACATATGCTACGACACGTTTTACGACATGTATGAGTTCTTGTGTGAATGTCTGGAAACCGTACTAAATCCGTCTGAATATCATGACATCTACGAGGAGGTTGCATTGACTGGCAGTTGGGATCAGGAAACCAGGACGAAGGCGCAAGGGCTGTTAACCAGTCTCACTTCGTCACGTGCCATCATTGCATTCATCACCACCACAAGAATGTTTTGGAGAATGTCAGGCCCATGATCTCCAAGGTTCAAAAGAGGGACTTAGACATATATCAAGCGTACAGTATGATCGACCAAACCAGGGAACGAATGATAACGATAAGACATGAGATAGAAGAGGAGTACAGTGTGTGGTATAAATATGCTACACGTTTAGCCACACTTCTTGGTACATCCATCTCAGCATCAGGCACACCCCGATAGTCCCGACAGATGCAAATAGCCGATGCCCCCCGCACATCCCCACGGGAGCACTACCTGCGCAATCTGGAAATCCCGTTTTGTGACCACCTGTCTGCCGAATTCCACAATCGATTTAACCCAGAAAGCAGGAAGGGTATGGGTATTCTTGTTTTACTCCCCGCGATCATCACAGAGACGGGAAATGTACAGAATGTTGTGGACGGATTGATGTTCTTGGAGTCAGACATGCCAAACGTCTGTTCGCTGCTAGCTGAGGTGAAGGAATGGCAGAACTTGTTGAGGATCGGTTGCCCTCTTGTTGTGAGGCAGAGTGTTCATTCTCCTACCTGGGACGGGTCAAAACCTACCTACGCAACAGGATGGGGGGAAGATTGGCTTTCTGAGCTCACAACGAAGAACATGAAACACAACATGGAGATTTATCTGGAAACACCTCAAATCAGGTGTGCTAATATAATCACAATGGAAAATGCAACGTGTAATGGAGCTTGTTGTCTAGTTATTAACAGATCTGCTGATGAACAACATTTATTAAAACATAGCTGATATAAACAGTTTCTTGTATCTAGTCATTTCCAGCACCCGGCAACGTTCTATTAACTAACTAAAGTCCTTATAATTATATTGTGGTTACAATGTTATGGTCTTTTGAGATCTTCAGCTAGTTAGCCGTTTCATAACTTTATCGCCAAACCGACCTCAGTGGTTCTTTAACGTTCCAAATTGAGACTGGACCGACATTAACGTGATCTCCGAGTTACGAGGGATACACAGTCTACAATGTTGAGAGCCAGGTTTATACACCAAATGTACCGTGTCCAGTTTGCGTCTTGAATTCAGAACTTTGGCATGAAAGGCAGATGTTCTAATCACTGCATTTACATTTTTTGGTTTTGTAATATGAGTACACAACGTCAATTATTCATATTGTTCCTCTTTCTATGGTGTATGTTTCTATGATGCGTTTTAATTTACATGGAGCAAAGTATCAGGAAACGTTTTAGTCTACCAGTTTGCACTCGCTGTTATTATGTGGTACTACTACTATGTTTAGCAGAATGTCTCCCGATTCAAATTCAGATCATGAATCGGATGGTACGTTTTATACAGAGTAGCGTTAAAACGCATAAGCAGTTTGGATAGGCTCTCTTCAGAGGGCAATTTCAAGGTATTGGTTCATATATGTCTAAAAGTTTTAATTACACCTTGTCTCACTCCAAACTTAATGCAACGACTTTCTGTAATATGAAAACTAGCTGCTTTTATTATTTCAATCAGAACCACTATCAGAAGGTGCTGGATGAGAAACTATTAAATACAGTTTCCTTGGAAAAGGGTGTGTTGAATAATATAGAGAATGTGTGTGGCTATATTTTAGTCAAAGACTCGTTAGTCTCTTTGTGTGCAAAATACTTCAATTGTAATTTAATTTTACACATTGGCGTACGAATAAATATATATTTTGTTAGTATTACTACATTCTAGTTTGCAGTATTGATGATACACAGTTAAGGCGATTATGTGTTGTTTTAATCAATTGTAGCATACTTGATTTTGTTATTAAACTTTTGCATTACTACAGTTGTTTTAGTCAATATGCCAATAAATGGCTCATGACAGATGTTTAATATTATCTTTCCGTTTGGACATTTTCAGACACACCGCATTTTCTTTGTTGGACTAGGCCTACCTACAGGTGTAAATGAAACAACATCCGCTGCGTTTTGCCGAAACTCTAGACTCAAAAGCAGTTGCACATCGTCTACTGTAAATTTTACATTCGAAGTTATATTTACGTGACGAATACAAGAAAATACATAGGACTGCTTTATCACGATTTATATATATATATATATATATATATATATATATATATATATATATATATATATATATATATATATATATATATATATATATATATATCATCTCCATCGAAGACATCACACGTTTGAGTTCCAAGACATTTGTAATTGTCAGCCACAGTGATCGGAATGTACTGTACACGGTTAACACGGCACTGTCGTTGTGCACATGTCAAGTCGGCTTCAATGAGGCACCTTGCAAACACCGATATGCATGCGTGAAACAGTTTGGTGTACACGCCGCCAACTTCATCCCTGTTGCCGATGAGCTGATGCGAAAGCACCTGCTGTATCTAGCAACGGCAGAATGTGATGGTGTCCCTCCTTGATGATGATGCATACGTGATGCCGACATCAGTTGATGTGTCTTCAGTTGATGATGCTGACACTGAGGGTGTTACAATGATGAAATACAATGAAGCCATTGACCGTGCTCGCCTGGATAGTAGGTTTGACAGCTTAAGGCTTAAGCCAACACATTGTAATGTATATACCAGTTTGATTTAATTAGTTTTTAATAGCTAATGTTGGTAAGTCATTTGGAGGTTTATTCGATGTATTAAGCCTAGATTAGCAACAGAAAAACAGGTTTCGAAAAGTTTATACTTAAACCACTCAAGTGAATATGGACAAAATCCATATGGTGCCTAAGATTGATGGTACTGTTTAGACGCTTCAGTCTTCCCTTTAATCCCTTCCTTTAATCCCTTCCTTTAATCCTAACATTTGTTTAGACGCTTCAGTCTTCCCTTTAATCCCTTCCCTTTAATCCTGACATTTGTTTAGACGCTTCAGTCTTCCCTTTAATCCCTTCCTTTAATCCTGACATTTGTTTAGACGCTTCAGTCTTCCCTTTAATCCCTTCCCTTTAATCCTGACATTTGTTTAGACGCTTCAGTCTTCCCTTTAATCCCTTCCTTTAATCCCTTCCTTTAAACCTGACATTTGTTTAGACGCTTCAGTCTTCCCTTTAATCCCTTCCCTTTAATCCTGACATTTGTTTAGACACTTCAGTATTCCCTTTAATCCCTTCCCTTTAATCCTGACATTTGTTTAGACGCTTCAGTCTTCCCTTTAATCCCTTCCTTTAATCCCTTCCTTTAATCCTGACATTTGTTTAGACGCTTCATCCTTCCCTTTAATCCCTTCCCTTTAATCCTGACATTTGTTTAGACGCTTCAGTCTTCCCTTTAATCCCTTCCTTTAATCCTGACATTTGTTTAGACGCTTCAGTCTTCCCTTTAATCCCTTCCCTTTAATCCTGACATTTGTTTAGACGCTTCAGTCTTCCCTTTAATCCCTTCCCTTTAATCCTGACATTTGTTTAGACGCTTCAGTCTTCCCTTTAATCCCTTCCTTTAATCCTGACATTTGTTAAATTGCTCTGACCTCGGGGGTCAATGTAACTGGGAAATGAGGGGAGCCCTGGGAACCCTAGAATTGGCCCAGCTCCAAGAGTTTAACTTGCAAAACTGGGCAAGGAAGACTGGCAGATGTCATTGTCCAGAGGTTGAGAGGGTGGGTGGATTTAACAAGTTGACCAATAGTAAAGCGTATTGTATATTTAAGCAATCACAGCGCCTCTAGTGACGGCATCTGATTTTTATACTGGTAGTATAAATACCCAGGAGGTGATTGCAAGGGACGGCACAAACTACATTTTAGGCATCCAAATTGTCAGTAAGGGTGGTCCTGGCGGGCCATACCTGCTTTAGTATTAGGCTTCAAAATTACCAGTCAGATTTAACCATGTTTCGTTTTAATCTTCTAGACATTAAGTGTCTAAGTGATGTCTACATTCACTATTTTTCTTTACCGTTTACAGTTTTATCTATCTTCACTGTTATTTAATTGTTATTGTGCGTGATTATAATATTGCTATCGCTTCGAACCTGGATAACAATGCGTTGACCACAGTTCTGTAGAACTCTATGTACTCATTGGTCGAGTGAGTACAAATTCAGTTATAAACCTCGACCTGGCGAGCGCAAAGAAGACGGACAATTAACATACATCTACATCTGTGAGAAATGCCTTCCGGACCATTGCGTACGGCCCCGAAGAAGATAAGAAGAGGGAGGCATGAATCTTACAACATGAAAGATGACAGTGAAACCTTGGGTCCAGCCGTTGACTAGATAGTCACACAGATAATCTCCATACTGTAACTGCAACGGTGTCGACACTGCAGACATTCGGGCTGTATACGGGCGCTGTAGCAGCATTGTCTTGGAAAGGGCGTGGATCTAGGCGCAATTAAGGGAACCCAGATCGGGGTTCAGCAAACAACAGTCGCACGCCACACTACCGTTCTCGGGGGCAGGAGATGCCTACACAGTGGTCGCAAGCCAACATCCATAATGTCACCCGTGGCAATTCGTGAGCACACTGGACTGATGCCACAGAGATGACCTGCGAGGGCACCACACAGCCTGAATCAGTGTGTTACAAAAAACAAAACTCTTCGCAAAACCCATGCCTCAAAAGTGTAGTTTGTGCCATAATCTGTAAAGTGCACTGCAGCAGCGGCATACGTACAAACATGTGGTACTGTTGTATGCATGGTTTATGACAAGCACTGTAAGCACTTTTGTGGAACTGTCTCAGAGAACAATTTCAAACATGATTCTAAAGATGTTTTTTTTTTGTGTATCAATGAATATGATTATTGTAGTGCTGTTCTGTGCATATACTTTTTGTGAAATAAAATGTTCAGCTTTTTGTAGAAGTGGTTGGCGGGGACAACAGTGGGTTTGGTATATTTTATGGAACTGTTTACTGGTTTTGTATGCATCAACACAATGCATGATGAATAAAACAGTCATATAAAATATGCAATTTGTATACTTTGCCTGCTAACTTTACCACCTTATCTGTTCTGCATTACTACTAATTTAGATATACTGCAATGATATCTGCGTAATTTAAAGTGTATAATTCGTATAGTATATGTACGTATGCAGCATGGGCGGCCGCGCACACACACGCACGCACGCACGCACGCACGCACGCACACACACATATATCTTCTTCTTCTTCTTCCATTTGGGCTCATAACTCTATGTTAGCCACATATAAATGTGGCTGGAGTATTTTTGAGCTGTGATCACTATAGCGTGGGAGCGGGTGATTTATTGCTGGTTAAGGTCCGTGTAGTTCAGAATATGTCGCGTTTGCGTATTTAGGCAATACATTAGTGCATGGACTATATGCTATCTAATAATAAGGACTGTATAATTGTTCTGTTGGCATGGAGAGAAGGCACTGTCTAAACCTTTCTACTGACGGTTGCCAACTAATTATTGTGTTCTCTTGTTCCACAGTCTGATGGCGCTGGGGAAGAACGAACATTTGTAGGCGTCGACGCGGGTGAATGTCTGGTGGCGCTGGGGGAGAATGAACATTTGTAGGCGTCGACGCGGGTGAAAGTCTGGTAGAAGCGATAAGCGCTGCCTCTGTTGCGTGCTGGTGCGGCGGCGAGTGACTTCGTTGTCACATCAACCAGTTCGTGGTTGATGTGGTACAGCATCATCAACTTGGCATCAGCTCGTCTTCCCTGTAGTGACTTCCTTTCCAAACTCTCAAGCATGTTCCCTACGTTGCTGCATCGCTGGTAGTCGTTCATTACGAAGCGGGCTGCTTGTCTCTGGACATTCTCAAATGCTTTGGTATACTTTTTGGTGGATGGGTCCCATACAGTCGACGCATACTCCACAATAGGCATTACAAAGGTCTGGTAACACCGTGATTTGATGGCTTGGGGGCAGCTGTTGATGTTGTGCTGTAAGAAAGTCCTGGTGTTGTTGGCCTTCTTTGTTATGTTGGCGATATGGTCATTCCATGTTAATTTCCTGTCGATGGTTACTCCAAGGTACGTGGCGCCAGTGACCTCCTTCAGAGCTTTTCCGTGGATCGAGTAGCAACTGACTACTTTCTTCTTCCTTCTGTTGGTGATTCTGATAATCTCGCACTTATCTGGGTTGAAATCCATCAACCAGTCTGCCTCCAATTTCTGCAACCTGTCGATGTCATCTTGTAATTTATCTGCGTCAGCTGTTGCGTTGATGTTCCGGTACAGGAGGCAGTCATCAGCAAATAGACGTGCAGTGGAGGATACTTGGTCCGGGAGGTCATTGATGTAACATAGGAAGAGGACGGGGCCGAGAACTGTGTCCTGTGTAACGCCTGAAGTGACAGCAGCTGTGAATGACCTTTTGCCTTCGAGGACTACTTCTTTGGTACGGTTACTCAGGAAGCTTTGGATCCAGTCCAGTGTATTTCCTCTCGCGCCGTAATGATACAGTTCGGCTGCCATATGGGGATGAGACACTTATCAAATGCTTTAGAGAAATCCAGCAGCCCAGCGTCGATCTGTCCAGCATCACGGAGGCCCTTGGCTAGGTCATCAACTGTTTGGATGAGCTGGGTTTCGCAAGATCTACTGATATAGTCAGTTAGTATGTTGAGATTTTCCAGGTGGTCCATGAAGTTGCTGTGTTTGATGTGCTCCAGGGTGTTGCAGGAAATTCTCGTTAGGGAGATTGGTCTGTAGTTTGATGGATGGTGAACCTCTATCTCCCTTCTTGTAGACTGGAATAACCCAAGCATGTTTCCAATCTACCGGCACGGTGCCTTGATCAAGGGATGCCTGGTAGATGAGCGTCAGTACTGGTGCAATCTCACCGGCATAGTCTTTCAGGAGCCTGGCAGGAATCGTATCAGGTCCAGTGGCTTTGTGGGGTTTAACTGCTTCGAGGATTTTTCTCACGCCAGTTTCACATACTGTGATATCTGGCAAGACAGTGTATTTGCTAGTTCCAAGGTTTGGCACGTTGCTCTTGTCTCCTTTCATGAAGACCGATGAGAATTGGGTGTTAAGAATATCAGCTTTAGTCTGGCTATCGCTTTGGACAATGTCATTATTCTTGAGTGGGGCTACTCCGCTGTTGTCGTTTTTCTTGCTTTTGATGAAATACCAAAACTTCTTCAGATTGCCCCCATTCTGGTTGCTTACTCCTATCATGGAGTTAATGTATTGGTAATACGCCTTGCGGCACTCTGATTGAACTAGCTTCTTTGTAGCCCGGTATTTTGCCATGTCTTGGTCAGACTTGGTTCGCTGGGCCTTCTTGTAGTATTTCTTTTTAGACAGGTTGCTTATCTTGCCGTTGGCCCAGGGCTGATTGTAGCGCTGGGAAGACAGTTTTGTTGGAACATTATTGGTCAATACGCTTTGGCATTTTTGCTTTCTTCCATATGTGGATCTTCCTCTGGACAGGTCTTTGTCTTGTTGGCACGATGTCCGAGTTTACGTAGATTGCTGCGTCGTGATCACTGACCCCTGGTATTGGCTCGCATCTGTTGACGAAGGAAGGTCGATTTGTTAGGAAGACATACTTACTTATGTTTACTTATGCAAGAGTATTCAACTTGTCATTAAAAGAGGGAGTTGTTCCGTTTGAATGGAAAGAAGCAAACATCATACCATTATTTAAAAAGGGTTCGAGAAATAAGTCAGATAATTACAGACCAGTGAGTTTAACGTCAGTGATTTGTAAATTATTAGAAAGGTTAATTAAAGACCATATGGTGGACTTCCTCGTTAAGCATAAATTATTAAATTCATCTCAACATGGATTCCTTAAAGCGAGGTCATGCTTAACAAATATGTTATGTTTTTTGGAAGAAATCACTAAGTGGATAGACGTGGGATCGCCAGTAGATATTATCTACTTAGATTTTCAGAAAGCTTTTGACAAAGTGCCACATCAAAGATTACTACTTAAATTAAAAGCCCATGGTATCGGGGATAGCATAACTGACTGGATAGAACAATGGCTGACTGACAGAAGACAACGAGTTGTAGTAGATGGAGAAGTTTCAAATTGGAAATCGGTTTTGAGTGGGGTACCTCAAGGACCTATATTATTCTTAATTTATATCAATGACTTGGACGACAGTATAACAAGTAACGTACTGAAATTTGCGGATGACACAAAACTGTTTAGAAAGGTTAATACTGATGGTGATAAACAACATTTACAAAACGATCTAGACAGATTAGTGAAATGGTCTGAGAAATGGCAGATGCTGTTCAATTTTGGGAAATGTAAATGCCTACATACAGGACATGGGAACTTGAATGTAAACTATAAAATGGGAGATACTGTTCTGGGTACTACTGTAAAAGAAAAGGACTTAGGAGTTACAATAAGCGCTGATATGAAAGTTTCAGAGCAGTGTGGTATTGCAGCTTCAAAGGGTAATCAAATTCTTGGATTGATTAGAAGAAACATAACATACAAGGGAAAAAAGTTAATTATACCTCTTTATAAAGCAATAGTTAGACCTCATTTAGAATACTGTATACAAGCATGGAGACCATATCGTAAGAAGGATATAGATACGCTTGAACGCATACAAAGGAGAGCAACTAAAATGATTCCAGAACTGAGAGACCTTAGTTATGAAGAACGCCTGAAAGAATGTGGTTTAACAACTCTAGAGACAAGGAGGTTAAGAGGAGATCAGATTGAAGTTTTTAAGATATTGAATGGGTATGAAAATATTGATAGAAATATGTTTTTCTCACTCAAGAAGGATAGCAGAACTAGAGGACATGAGGTAAAATTAGTAAAGGATCAATGTAGATTGGACATCAGGAAGCACTCGTTCTCACAGAGGACAATAAATGAATGGAACAAATTGTCTACAGATTGTGTAACTGCTAGCAGCGTGAATATGTTTAAAAACAAGGTTGACACATATCTCAGGAGGGCGGGTTATAAGTAGATGAACATTGTTGGACTCTCGATAAGCCAATGGCTTCCTTGTCCACTTGCCATCTGGGCCTTTGGCTTGGATGGCAAATCTGGTTAAATCTTGTTAAATGTTCTTCTTGATCGTAGGCGGTGGCCTAGGCGGTCAGATCTTCAATTTTCCCTTGGAATTTTCTACGACTTCCTGGCAAGGCAGCTTTGTAGTTGTAGATAAACTCTTCAGTACTCAAATGTCTATCTAGACGGTTTTTAAATGAGTTGACACTTGGGGCAGTTACAACTACTCCCGGTAGATCATTCCATAATCTGGTAACTCTACGTGAGAAGCTTTCTTTTAGAACATTTGTACAAGCACGTTCTATAAACAATTTCAAACTATGACCCCTTGTTCCTTCCCTTGTATCACTGTCTTTGTGCAGCTTGACAATGTTAGATACATCACTGTCATATTTCCCATGGAGCAGTTTATATACCTCAATCATATCACCACGAGTTCGTCTATATGCAAGTGTGGGAAGATTCAATCTCTCAAGTCTTTCCTCGTAAGGAATATTCTTCATACAGGAAACTGTTTTGTTGCGCATCTTTGCACATTTTCGATGGCATCTTTGTATTTCTGTTTATAAGGAGACCATATTGATATTGCATAATTGTTAAATTGATTTTAAAAAAACAATTCATACATCGTCCGCACCAGCCCAATAACAGCTCAACTCGCGCGTCTTGGCCAGCAGCGTCTCAAGACATCTGGTCATCCGTCATGACTTCGGACTGCACAATCAGCACGACTCGATCCATCATCCAGTAGCAACTTGACCGCATTAGCATTGCACTGGTCAGTGCGCTAAATAGACCGGGGCGAGTTGTAATACGGGTAAGTTGTATACTTACTGCGAACAAAACTACTGATACAAATTAAGTCGAAAGGTAGCAGTGTGTTCATCAACAGTCTTAAGCATATCACGCGCGATATCGCGTGTGTCTGTTAAAAAGGTAAACAACGACGCCATTTTAACGAAAAAAAACGGTAATTTGTTAAACGTTCGCTAGTCTACCTGTTAAGGATTTATGTGCACGTGACTTACCTATGTTTTCCTTACAATGGTATTTTTGGTCATGACTATATTCACAAGTTGTCATAGAGGCCGTTAAGCAATGTTTTAAGTGTGTTTTAATGTAAGCACAGGTGTTGGGTGTGAATATGCAAGGGAGAGGATACTGGGGCAAGTTGTAACATTCTCCCGGACAAATTGCAACACTGCGGCATCAAGCGAAACATCTCACAAGAGGAGGCGTGTAGGAAAAGTGCCATCCATTGTGAATAGGATAGCGATTAATAAATGGGGTGTAATTAATGTGATTCTGTTCATTGTAGTGTTTGCACGGTGCTCCAATAGGGGACATGTCAGTTACTGTTTATATATGTATTTATATATTTATATATTTTATATAACATATATATAAATATATATGTGAAAATATATATGTATATATGTATACATTGCCGTGAAAATGGTGGTGGTGAGCTAGGCACAGACGTCCCGCAAGTAGGAATTACGCAACGTGCCACCGCTGAAGTAAACAGCGAGTTCATTTCGATTACAATCAATACTATGCAGGCGACGTCGCCGTCTAACGGTGCGCTCTATTATAAACCCCTGCAAATCACCCTCGCTTAAAATAACCCGTCACCTTAGGCTTAGTAGGTTAACGGCACTGTTGATTAAGTTAAACAAGTTATTCTTGCTCGGGCTGCGATCATGGCCGGGTGTCCACTCCTCGCTGCTCTCGTCGCTGTGTCTCTTCTGTCCGGAATTTCGGCCGTCAATAAGACCTCGGACGATGGTCAGTTGGTAGAGTTCCTACCGGCGGAGATGGACAGTCTGGTGCTGGACAAGACGCAGACGATCGACGTGCAGGCGACCCACCACATGACAGGCAGCCGACGTTTGAGCTGTGTCGTGGTCAACCCGGACATCGTGGAGTTGGTGCACGGCAGCAGTGTGACGGTGTGTGAGGGTCTGTCGCCCAACGCCAGTTTGCCTCATCTGACGGTGCGTGGTCTCCGCATGGGACGGACGTCTCTGGAGTGTCGGATCGACAACGGAGTACGCGGTCGTGATAACGTGACAATGTGGACGCCGCTACAAGGCAAGTACAAGATCGCTGTAATCCGGGAACCGCATGTGCTGGATCCGTTCTTCTTCGGTCTGATCTCCATTATCGTCGTGTGTGTCAACATCGGCATGGGCTGCGCTCTCGATCTCGAGGTCGTCAAGACAGTTCTCAGGCGACCCGTGGCACCAGCTATCGGATTTTTCTCACAGTTTCTTGTCATGCCTATCGATGCCTATCGTAAGTCAAGTTTCATCATGCCGGTGGAAATAGTAGTTCAGAAAACTAATACTAATCAGATCATGGTTGCATCATTGACTTTGTATTGACACCGCGAGGATGTTACCTGTCTTGGTCAGTTCCAAACTTCCCATGGTTTTGACTTGGATATATGCATAGGGCTAACACAGGAGTGTTTTAAAGTAGTAGTTTTTACAGGTTTTTACTATATATATATAAATATATATATATATATATATATATATATATATATATATATATATATATATATATATATATATATATATATATATATATATATATATATGCGAAGGTGGAGATGCACAAGAAAACATGCTGGTGGCTTAAATGGGCGCTATCTCGCTGGTTGTTGACGAGCTTCGGGAGGTGAGTGATGCGAATTATGGAGACTGTCCAGCCAGTCGGCGCTACGATACCATGAACGCATCATTTGCTAAAATTGAACTCAAACGCCAGGAAAACAAGTCGATAAATGACTGGTGAAACCATCCAACAAACAGTACTTCCCTGTAATGGCTAATGTGACTGCGCTGGTCACGGCACCAAATGTGATAGCACGGTAACGACAACACGTTATATATATATATATATATATATATATATATATATATATATATATATATATATATATATATATATATATATATATATATATATATATATATATATATATATATATATATATATATATATATGTATACATATGTATACATATGTATATATATGTATACATATGTATATATATGCATACATATCTATATATATATATATATATATATATATATATATATATATATATATATATATATATATATATATATATATATATATATATATATATATGACCTAGTTGTTGTATGCCCAATGGCGTATCTACGAGTTCAGCCAATGGGGGCGTGACCCAAGCACTGTGCCATATCAATCTTCATTGAAAACGTCTATTGTACCTCCTCAACAAGATGGATGGACACGCATCCCTGATCACGTTGGCTTTGTTTACATAACATTCTATTGCCACCGGGCCACCGTCCCATTTGTTGACCCGGGTTGAACCGGAAACAGATCCGTTTGTGTGGCAGTGCTAGTAGCGAACGTTTCTTTTGTCATGCAGAGGCTACCAGCGCACATCCTACACACAAGTGGTACAGTGCGTGTGAACAGAACACTTGCATGACAAAAGAAACGTTCGCTACTAGCAACTACAACACAAACGGATCTGTTTTCGGGTCAACCCGGGTCAACAAATGGGACGGTGGTCAGGTGGCAATAGAATGTCATGTGAACAAAGCCAACGTGATCGTGATGACCGCGACTGTAAATTAAAGCCTGATGAGAGACGGAGGCTTGTTGTATACAAGGGCACGTTGTATACAGGGGCACGTTGTATACAGGGGTACGTTGTATACAGGGGCACGTTGTATACAGGGGCACGTTACTTACAGGGGTACGTTGTATACAGGGGCACGTTGTATACATGGGCACGTTGTACACAGGGGCACGTTGTATACAGGGGTACGTTGTATACATGGGCACGTTGTATACATGGGCACGTTGTATACAGGGGCACGTTGTATACAGGGGCACGTTGTATACAGGGGTACGTTGTATACATGGGCACGTTGTATACATGGGCACGTTATATACAGGGGCACTTGTATACATGGGCACGTTGTATACATGGGCACGTTGTATATATATATATATATATATATATATATATATATATATATATATATATATATATATATATATATATATATATATATATATATATATATATATATATGGGCACGTTGTATACAGGGGCACGTTGTATACAGGGGTACGTTGTATACATGGGTAACATGGGCACGTTGTATACGTGGGCACGTTGTATACAGGGGCTCGTTGTATACAGGGGCACATTGTATACAGGGGCACGTTGTATACATGGGCTCGTTGTATACAGGGGCACGTTGTATACAAAGGCACGTTGCTAAGAGTATGTTTTTTTTACGAAAACAGCGCACATATGGAATCACTATCGAGAGTAGTTGGTTGGAAGTCCACCAGCAGAAACACTGTCTAAAAAGTGCAAGTTAAGAAGACGAAATTATGTAACGAGATGTGGACAAAAACGACTGTTTAACAACCTAAAACTTATTTTAGTATGCCCGCATAATATAATTTCACCAGTCACTTGTAAGTTGTGTGATTGAAACTTGAAATATATATTCTATATAGTATAAAGGGGTACGCCAAGTAGAAGTTACACTGAAATTCAGGATTTGTTATTGACCACATGCGTTCAACTGCAAACATTGTGTTTGGGACAAGTTGTTGCAATTGTATTGGGACAAATTGTTACAACTACGTTTGGGCGGCCCGCGCCGATGGCTCAGTTGTGTGCTGGCAATGGCTGAAAGAACTAACTTTATTCAACCACGACTTGTCAACGCTTTGTTTCAAATCTGAAACCCAGCGTACTGGTTTGTAACAAGTACTGTAAATGTTAGCATCGTGAATTTGTCTATGACACTAAATTGACCAATAAACTCAGACGGGCAAGTTACATATACATGAAACATTGCTGGACGCTCGATAAGCCAATCTGGGGTTTTGCATTGGGTGGCAATGTGGCTCAATCTTGATGGCGCAATCCTATTTGAGTATTTAATCAATGTAGGTGTGTGTATCATTCAATAAAGTATAAGTCGCATTACAAATATATCGCAATTGACTATTTCATACTCCATTCAATAATTTATATTCCATTCACACCTGTTGAATCGGCGCGAGTGCTGGTTGAGCCTGCGAATGGTTGGAATTCAGAGAGATGACTCGAATTTTGACTTGACTATCAGGTCAGACTAGCCTTGCAGGTCATAACTTGCTAATTTATGACTGGCTAAACAAGTATGTCAATGTAGCAATAGTTAATATATAGACAAGGAAACAATTTACAAATAGATAGTCAACCAACTGTTACCATACGTCTGGCCCGCCATTTTCAGATGTTTGTATACACTATATATTATTATGTTCATATGAATATATTATTGCATAGTACTCATTACACGACCTAGCAGTCTGGCTGATGATCAATATAGTGTACATGTTTATCGCATAATGAAAACCATTTCAACAATGTCTTCTGGACTTCTGGACTGTTTTATTTATGTTCGCCAGCTGGCGTATAGTATGGTGAGACTGTTCGGCTTCACCCACGACACTGCGCTGGGATACTTCGCCGTCGGCTGCGCCCCTGGCGGCGGCCACAGCAACATCTACACGTTCCTCTTCAACGGCGACGTCTCCCTCAGCATCACAATGACCTTCGTCAGTGTCATTGCTTCTTTAGGTAAGAATGTCTGCATTCACACGCATCACCACCCTCAACAACGATGATCTTCGTCAGCGTCGTTGTTTCTGTGGGTAAACAATGCTACATTCAATGGCATCCCCATCTCTCAGCAACGCATCGTCGCTGACCAAAATGTAGCAAACGATTTTTTCGTCACGATTTTATTTAACATACTCCTTAGCCTCCATTTAACTATCGATGTCAGTTGATGAGTACGATATCCAGTAATTGTTAAAATCCTGCATTTTGTTAGTCCGTTGTTGCTAACTATCAACCCCCAGCATTAGCTGGTGTTGTATTTAAATTGTATCGACGCATACTATTTGGTACAACGGGAACATCTGTCTTCGTGACGACTTCTATTTGTCTGGGTCGCTCTGATGACTTCTATTTGTCTGGGTCGCTCTGATGGCTTCTATTTGTCTGGGTCGCTCTGATGGCTTCTATTTGTCTGGGTCGCTCTGGTGGCTTCTATTTGTCTGGGTCGCCAGATGACTTCTAATTGTCTGGGTCGCTCTGTTGACTTCTATTTGTCTGGGTCGCCAGATGACTTCTATTTGTCTGGGTCGCTCTGATGACTTCTATTTGTCTGGGACGCTCTGATGGCTTCTATTTGTCTGGGTCGCCAGATGACTTCTATTTGGCTGGTTCGCTCTGATGACTTCTATTTGTCTGGGACTCTGTACTGTCATTCTCTCTCACTCTCTGCTCTCCACACCGACCTTTTCTGGATGACTTTACACTGACCCTCCATCTTAATGTCGGCCTAACTCCTCTTCTTACGCCACACTTCCTGTCGTGCTCTCTTTCGCGATTAATCCACGCTGATTCTTGCAACACGACAGCCTGTGCAAAACGGTATCCCCTTTCAAAAGAGTCTTTTTTCCAATATTTCCTATAGTACATACGTTACTTTCTAAAGTTCTTAGCCACAACAATACAAAAACTGAACAAAAGCTAGTGTGCCTCGTCCATCCGCAATAAGCGCAGATGCGAACGTCACTGATAAGTGTGTTGATTACTTCGACCACCATTGTGACGCTGCGTCCACATCATCTCACCGACCATATCGCGTCGCCATCTGATGCACTACCGCAACCAAACAGTCCCCCACAAATTGCTACACAAATCGCACATTTGAGTAGCGCGATGGATGTCTGATAGGTCGTCCAGCTGTCGGTCTACGGGACCGGGGTTCGAAACCACCTGTGACCGTTTCAAAACTTGGGCAATATGTTCACCCCACTTCGCCAATGTCTTTCAAGACAGACTCTAAATGAGTTGGTTCCTTCTACATGGTGTGTGTGTGTGTGTGTGTGTGTGTGTGTGTGTGTGTGTGTGTGTGTGTGTGTGTGTGTGTGTGTGTGTGTGTGTGTGTGTGTGTGTGTGTGTGTGTGTGTGTGTGTGTGTGTGTGTGTGTGTGTGTGTGTGTGTGTGTGTGTGTGTGTGTGTGTGTGTGTGTGTGTGTGTGTGTGTGTGTGTGTGTGTGTGTGTGTGTGTGTGTGTGTGTGTGTGTGTGTGTGTGTGTGTGTGTGTGTGTGTGTGTGTGTGTGTGTGTGTGTGTGTGTGTGTGTGTGTGTGTGTGTGTGTGTGTAGTAGTTCTAGTTGCATTGCGACGCGATGAAACGGAACAAGTAAACAATTATACTGTCGCTACGGCCACGTAGTCGACTTGTGTGTCGACTCTGTTCTGTTGTGTTTCAGCTATGTTGCCGTTGTGGCTGCTCACGCTCGGTCAGACCCTGCTGGACAAAGACACGGGTGTGGTCATTCCATTCAGCCGCATCGCGTCCAGTTTGTTCATCATCATCGTTCCACTGATCATCGGCATCTTCATCGGTCGCTTCAAGCCCAACGTCGCTGCCGTCATCCGCAAGATCCTGCGCCCGTTCTTCTTCTTCGTCGTCATCGTCTTCTTCCCTATCGCCATCTACATGAACATTGCTGTCATCAGGATGTTCACCGTCACAGTCGTGCTGGCTGGATGCTGTCTGCCTTACACCGGCTTCCTGCTCGGAGCCGTTCTCTCGGCCGTCTGCCGCCAGTCCCGGGCGAGGATCATCACCATCGCCCTCGAGACCGGCATCCAGAACATCGGCATCCCGATCCTCGTCATGCAGAACTCGCTGCCTCACCCGGAGTCCGAGATAGCGATGATCGGACCGATCGCTGTCGCCATTGCAACCCCGCTACCGCTATGGCTCGGTCTCGCCATACAGGAAGTGCGCCGGCGCTGCTGTCGCGGTCCGCCGGAAGTGACGTCAGACCAGGACACCAAGGAGGCGCCTTATTTGAAGGACACAGAAGTAGACGAGAAAGATGTTGAAGCGAGCGAAGATCTGCTCGCGAAAAAGACACAGACGACGAAAGAATAACGCTAAACTGATCAATTGAACACCAATTGATTTGTTAGGTCCTAATGGTGAAATACATTTAATCCAGGGTAATTGTTATTGTGTTCGCATCGAAACTTTAGCCAAGGAAGGAGACCGATGAAATCAAAAAGAATGTAACAGAAACGAGGAAAAACGGTTAAGCTCTAAGAAAATAACATTTCTTCAATGCCCGTGTTATGTAAGGCTAAACATGTTAAATTCCTGGTTTTCAGGACTGATAAACAATTATCTTACCAGTGATTACGACCAACTTCTAAACAGGTAGCACATGCTGCATTTTTATTAAATATATTTACTTTTCATACAACATGGTGATAATATTTGCTTCGAATTTGGCCAGTTATAGAATGCAGTAGTAACTTCACCATTGCCATGGTGAAGCCACCGAGGACAGTGACGGTAAAAGGAAATATAGAGGGCAAAGGCGATCGCCCCACGTAAACCTGTAAGGGCGTCACCATCAGATTTAACAAGATTGAACAAGGTTGCCATCCAATGTCACAAGGTCCAGATAGCAAGTGACAAGGAAACCATTGCATTACCGAGAGTCCAACAATTATTCATCTATGAATAGCCCACGGGCTGCCTACCAATATCAAATATCTGTCTATATCTATATTATTTTTAAGTACATTCATGCTGCTAGCAGTAACAAAATCATTAGATAATGTGTTCCATTCAGTTATCGTCCTTTGTTAGAATGGATACTTTGTCGTATCCAACATACACCTTTCTTTAACTAATACTGTTTTCTGCCCTATGGTAATACTGCCTTGAAGAATGAATGCCTGTAAATAGATGGCCCTCGTTCAATGCTGTGATATCATAGGCTATGAGAATGAGGGCCTTCAAGTAGGTGGGCCATGTTCAATGCTAAGAGATCATTGGCTACCACGATGATGGCCAGGAAGTAGATGGACCATGTTCAATGCTAAGAGTTCATTGGCTATGACAAAGAGGGCCTTCAAGTAGATGGGCCATGTTCAATGCTAAGAGATCGTTGGTTATGACAATGAGGGCCAACAAGTAGACGGACCATGTTCAATGCTAAGAGTCCATTGGCTATGACAAAGAGGGCCTTCAAGTAGGTGGGCCATGTTCAATGCTAAGAGATCATTGGCTACCACGATGATGGCCAGGAAGTAGATGGACCATGTTCAATGCTAAGAGTTCATTGGCTATGATATAGAGGGCCTTCAAGTAGATGGGCCATGTTCAATGCTAAGATATCATTGGTTATGACAATGAGGGCCAACAAGTAGACGGACCATGTTCAATGCTAAGAGTTCATTGGCTATGACAAAGAGGGCCTTCAAATAGGTGGGCCATGTTCAATGCTAAGAGATCATTGGCTACCACGATGAGGGCCAACAAGTAGACGGACCATGTTCAATGCTAAGAAATCATTGGCTATGATAACGAGGGTCAACAAGTAGATGAACCATGTTCAATGTCAAGCACACATAACTGTTGACAAACATGATACAAATGAACTTATCTGGGAAATATCTATGTGTTGCACATGTGGAACGAATGGAATGTGACCGATATGTTGAAGAAGAGAGCCGATGCGCTCAGAGAGGAGGGTAGGAGAAGAGGTCGGAGGAATGTGTGAAGAACGATTTGGTGGGAAGGTTGCGGATAACGAGAGAAGTCAGATGAAGGTTATTCAATACTCACTATACCTAAGAGGAATCCAACCCAGAGCACAAGAACGTTTTATTATAACAAATAAAATTTTAATAAAACCAAGGAACATTAAGACTGCCATAGCCTTTGGCTTCATTGACCCCCTGACCTTCGTCTTCAATAGATATATGTTCTGTAGATTAATAGGAAATATTACATATAATTGCACTGTAAGTATCCCCGTGAGAATAGACACTAATCTTGGTTGATTTATTATTTGTTAATTCTGATTTCCTGTCTGTACAATGTATTCATACGTGCTGATCCCATGGTAAACTGCAAGCGCCAGAAGACATGACGGAAATTAATCACATGACGGTAATCACTGAGGTACCTCATGGTTATCATTGATGATTAATCACCCATGTAGTATGGTGTGTTATGTACTCATATAATATGGTACTTATTACCATAACATACACTCATGTAGTATGGTGTGTTACTACCATTACATGTACTCATGTAGTATGGTGTGTTACTACAATTACATGTACTCATATAGTATGGTGTGTTACTGCCATTACACATATTCGTGTAGTGTGTTATTTTCATTACACGTACTCATGTAGGATGGTGTGTTACTACAATTACATGCACTCATGTAGTATGGTATTTATTACCATAACATGTACTCATGTAGTATGGTATGTTAACTGCCATTACCTGTATTCGTGCAGTGTGGTGTGTTACTGCCACAACAAGTACTCATTTAGTATGGTGTGTTATTGTCAATACGTAAAAAATTCAGAATTTTTAGTGGTCATGTTTTCGTATAATCAGACAAAACGTTCACATATCCACCAATGCAAATTTGTAGTGGGGTCTGCCCCAAATAGATGGTCGTGGTCACAAACACGTTTATAACATTTTTATATGTTTATGTTTTGGTCGTTGTTGTTAGCTTAATTATGGATATTACAGGTAATTTGGATAAAATTAGTAGTTTGTTAAAAAAAAATTCTGATAATTGTTATAATTTGTAATTCCGATAATATAATTTTTTTAAATAAATAAAAACGGTTGCTAACCTGCCCCGTGTTGTGTGTGTTTGACTAAGAAAATTTTCGGTGTCAGGCTGGAAAATAATATGTTATTATATATATTTTATTGATTCCATCTAGTAAACGAAATCATTACTGGTTAAACGCCGCTACCATTTAAACTGTTTAACCGTCTCCTTTAGGAGGTGTCCTATAATATATCTACTAAATATTTTTTTTTATAATTTCAAATAAATGTACATTTTAGTTTTGTACTATCAAGTTTGATGTGCACGAGCTGCTCTTTTGTGCAAATTGATGTTTAATGTGATATTTAATCATTAATAAACACAAAGTTTTATTGTTCATATGTTAAAATAGCATGAAAGAGCTTTTTGTAAGCTAAATGCAGACAATAAGCAATTCTTGGTATAAACAATAACTGTTGCCTTTCCAAAATATGTAATCAACACATATCAATACCAAGTTAATGTTGTGTGCATACTTAGTAAGTGCTTGGGCACAAGGAAATGAAGGTATCCAACACTAACCTTAGTTAACCCAATATCTAGCTAACCCCATCCCTAGTTAACCCTAAACCAGAAGTGATTTACAGAAGACATAGCCATCCCCCATAGGCACAGTTTGATAGGAAATGTGAACAGTTTGCTTGGAAAAGGCATAAAACTGTAGAAATCACGAATAGCATGGTACAGATCAGATGCCAAAATGTAAAGTTTGTAAAATTTAGGGGGTATGATACCACTAAGTGACGGAGCAGGCAGCCATTTTGCACTAGAACTTTCATTGATTATATTTGTTATGTAGCCTAGTGCACTGGTAACATTGTGTAACATATTTGGAAAGAATAGTTGTTTATTGGTTGTGTTACGGCCACTTCATTTTCAAATCTAGCCGCAACGGGTATCTGGTCATGTGATACCCATTTATGGTGGCGTATCCAAATCAAGTCGTTCGCCTTGTACCTCACCAACAAGAAGCATGGATGCAGTCACACAAACAATAAAATTTGACAAGTCTGACACAGTGGAAGTTACAAGAAATCCTGTTAAATATGACAAATTGTAAATTTTCTGTGCCAATACATGTACTCTCTTAGTGTAGTGTGTTATTGACATTACATATACTCATGTAGTACGGTGTGTTACTGCAATAACATGTACCTGTGTAGTATGGTGTGTTAGTGTCATTACATGTCCCCATGTGGACCTGGTGTGGTACTCACAGAGGTAGACGTGGAAGCCGATGAGATGTCCGAGGAGCCCTGAGCCAGCCACAGCCAGGAGGGCAGACATCATCAGGAGAGCCAGCCACAATCTGTCTGACCCGACCACCCACAGCACCCTGAAGACTGCACGGTCACAACAGACACACTAACACATCACAGGACATGATCACAGTGAAACACATTTTAGAACAGAGTGCACGGTTTACCTATACATCCGTATGCGTATCATAACACAACTAAACATTGGTTTACACGAGCGATTTCTGCCTCAATTGGTCGGGCGAGAGTGTCGCATGACAGTGTGCAGCTAAACTTTGTGCGCGTTAAGACGAGCAACATTTCTAGACACTGCAACACAGATCTTGAAGCACACCTCTCCAGATTTAATCACTGATCAGGTTTCGATGGGTACACATGCTATCAATCGCTGATCGACCACTACTTCAACATCGCTGCGGACTGTCGGCCAAATTGGGAGCAGCTATAATTTGGCCAAGCTTGAGGCCATATGAAGCTGTATATGTGTATCAATCATATGTTACATTGCAACTTATTTTTCAAAGAAATGGTATTTAAAATAACGAATTCACCCATGTGATATTGCGTACCTGCTGTGCTGATTGTGGCAGTGGGAGTAGTTGACATCACTGTCACGTTCTCTGTAGAACTGCTGGGGACGGCCGAAGCATCTGTGTGAATCAACATAGGCAGAATACAGAACTGCTGTACACAGGCACAATGCAGTCACTGCAGAATTGATGAGTCCAAAAAAGTAGGTGCCATTATGTGCCGACAAATTGCGTAAGACACAGGGTGAATATGATGACAACGCCTGCATAGGCCGTCATTAGAGTAGCGATGAACAACCTGCAAACACGATACAAGTGTCAGTGACGTCACCGATACCATCAATGACTTGCACGGCCATAATTTGTACATTGTTGAGCTGGGTTATTCACGTACAGGAATTTACACAACACCATTATAAAGCAGTTTAATTTAAATAAAATGGACAGATACCTATCTGATAAGGGCAGGGTACATGTAGATCAAACATGTTGTACTCTTAATAAGCCAGTGGATTCCTTGTCCACTTTTTATCTGGAGCTTATCGCTTTGGGTGGCAATCTTGTTAAATATTGTTAAATTAAAAGAACACTGTGCATCGTTTAGTAAATACAAACAGTCCAACGTAGACTCACACTATCTTTCTTACTTATATCCTTCACAGTACACTTTAGTGTTTTCTACCTTCCATACCCTATTTTCAATAAGCCAATGGCATACTTGTCCACTTGCCATCCGGGTTTTTAGCTTTGGCTGGCAATCTTGATAAACCTTGATAAACCTTGTTAAACCTACTTCATTTGTGTTCCTGCTTTCAACCATCTCTCTCCTCTTTCCTCCATCTCACTCCACCCGCCCCGATCCCTTCCTTTCTCTTCTTCCCTTCTCGAGTTGAAACTTATTTTCCTACCTCTCTATACATCTCTCTGTCTCTCTGCCTTTGTCTATCTGTCTGTCTGTATGTCTGTCTGTCTCTCTGTCTCTGTCTCTCTCTCTCTTTCTCTTTATCTATATATCTATATATCTATCTATCTATCTATCTATCTATCTATCTATCTATCTATCTATCTATCTATCTATCTATCTATCTATCTATCTATCTATCTATCTATCTATCTATCTATCTATCTATCTATCTATCTATCTATCTATCTATCTATCTATCTATCTATCTATCTATCTATCTATCTATCTATCTATCTATCTATCTATCTATCTATCTATCTATCTATCTATCTATCTATCTATCTATCTATCTATCTATCTATCTATCTATATATATATATATATATATATATATATATATATATATATATATATATATATATATATATATATATATATATATATATATATATATATATATATATATATGTATATATATATATATATATATATATATATATATATATATATATATATATATATATATATATATATATATATATATATATATATATCGCTCTCGCTGTCTCGCTCTCTCGTTCTCCCCAGCCGCCCTCTCCCCCCTCTCTCTCTCTCTACAGCCTTATCTCTATATTCTCTCTCCATGAATCGTTCCTCGTCGGTTTCTCTTTCTCGTCCCCTCTATTTGCCTGACATATAAGCCTTTGTGATTTATCGCACGTGAACTCTTTTGTGATAATTGCAAGTCATTACATGATGAAATTTATAATAAATATATTGATTTATATGCATCATCTTCTTGATTTTAGTTGTGGGAGAAAATAGTTTGGAGTCAAGACAACTTGGGTATTGGAAGGGGGGGGGTAAGATATCCAGGGTGGGGGGAAGCTATCGGGGGGTATACTGTTACACCGGTGTAACAGTATATCTCCTCCTGGATAGCTTCCCCCAGAGGATATATTCCCCCAAACTAGATATCTTACCCCCTCCCAATACCCAAGTTGTCTAGACTCCAAACTATTTTTCCCCACAAGTAAAATCAAGAACATGGTGCAATTAAATAAATATTTATTATAAATTTTCTCATGTCATGACTGAAAAAAAGTTCACGTGCGATTACTCACAAAATCAGTCTTTCATCACTTGCAATTATCACAACAAAATCTCATCCAAAATCATTCACCAACTTGAACAAGTGTCTACTCCTATCACACAAATTGAACGTCTACAAAAATATTACATTAAGTGTCTACAGCCCATATTGTTTAATGGTAAATAAAATCGTTTGTCTCCATATTAATACTGATTATATTATGTTTGTAGACCCCTTCCTTGAATAGGCGGCTGTACATTTTGAAAGGCTTGAGATAAAACGATAATTTTTTCTGTGAAGTGTGTGAAAGAATTTAATTATTATACATTGTGTGTGGTTACTCAACAAAATATATCAAAGGTTAATAAACTATACTGCGAGGACACATTGGCAACGTGCCTAAGCCAGTAAACAAAGGCAGGTCTTTAAAACTTGATTTGATAATAATGAGGCGTTACCATGCTAAGCAACAGCTCGGAGGATTAGACCTCAATGCCTTGAGAAAAGAGCAGTGTTTTGTTGTCTTGGCCGATCATGATTAATTCCGTGCCTCGATCAGAGACTTATCATGAGTAACTCAGGAATCACTCCATATCATCCATTCATTCGTAAAAAAATTTTCTTGCAGAATAACATATAGTAGATATTATTCTGATAATTATAAACTATCTTGCATTTTCAGACATACGCACTCAGATAAGGTAAGATATCCAGGATGGGGGGAATATGTCAAGGGAGAAGATACCGTGCCACACCGGTTCCACAAATCCCAAATATGAAAGCTGTAGTTTGATTTATAATAATTATACAATATGGGCAGTGAACAAAGTTGTATTCTGCGTTGTTGCTCTCCTCTATCCACGGTATCCGGGATAAGTCTGGCACCGATATCGGTCGTCGATCTTTTACCTTCTTCTTCGTCGCTGATCCTGTTTCACTGTCGTGTCTGTCACAAAGTGGTTTATGAGAATGAGGATTTATCTTCTGCCCCTTTGTTCAGTAGTGTACGGTAGTCTACGCAGTAGTGCTGCCATGTAGCGTACGGCAGGAAGTGGTATTTGCACAAAGCAAACTTGCCACCTGGTGACTAAGGTATAACTACTTGAGTGAATATTTAGTATGTATAGAACCGGTGTTATGTGACGGATACATTGGTTACATTGTGAATGGCATTTAGTGAAAGTGTAATAATTTTAATACATGAACTAGCAAGTTGTATTTCGGCAAGCAAGCAAGGTGCGACAAACGAACTCACGCCTCTGACCAGATCTAGACAGCTCGGAATATCGTTATAGGAGTTGAGTGCTACAATTAATAGCGTTATTACCGACTCAATGCAGAGATTCGGGTGATATTAAAGGTATATGTTGGTTTGTTATGTAATACGACTATTTAAAACTGAATAGGACCTAACAACGAAAGCGTAGGAACGTGATGTCGAAATCGTAGGGAAGGTTTAGTTTGCATTAAGCTCTGTTATTTGTTAGTTAGACTTCCGGCACAATATGGCCGCCTTAGTATTTAACGAATGTACACGAAGAAAGCAGCAGACGATTAACTTGTGCGGTGCTACAATGTTGCGAAGTCTTCTCGTCTCCGAGACATGGGCTCAAGACGAATAATTGGTTTATTTTCGTCCACGTCTTGTGGCTGTAACTTCATTGTAAAGTGACTCGATCCAACCTTGTGTACATGGGTTGTGATTGCTACTACAAGAGTTAGAGGTTAGATGCGAAAGTTATTTTTTTAGACTCATATGAAGTTATGATGCTGGAAGTAAGTGTTAAGGTTCCCATTTTCAGCGGGAGAATCCCCGATTAGGACTCTACCTCCCAATCGTGAGATCGAGGGGTAGTTTCCATGATGTTTACTTGACTTAGGCTTGGGTTGGTAAGTTTGACTTTGCCTGAGTCTAACCTAACGTAATGATGTTTAAAAACGATGGCTCTTTCAACAAACACATCTCAACATAAAATGACATAATACTGCAATGTAATATTGTATTCGGCATATAAAATCAGCCTTCATAGTTAACCATTATGAGCGATAACAGAAATACTATTGTTATGATGACGTCAAGCCAACTAAAGTTAACGAGAAAGAGAAGACGACAGTCAAATTACTTTTTAAAATGTGTCATTTGCCTGGAAATCATGAGCAATGTAAAACTTTCAAAAGCAATGAGTGTTGAACAGAAATCGGTGTTAGAGGCTGCTTCACCGTCTACTAGATACCAGAGTTTCCTAGCTTTGAATATGTGCCATAAATACTATACCACAGGAGTTTTTTTGAAGGTACACAAGCAAAACAAATTTGGAACGCACCAAGATAATGGCAAGACCAGAAACACCAAGGGACTCTGGTTGTCAACAAACATGCCTAGTATGTTCATGAGAGACGGCACATGTTCCACATACCTGTCTGCATTGTTTGTTCGAAGAGAACACACGGGAAAGACAAAACAATTGCACACAATTGAAACAATTGAGCGCGACACGAAGCTTAAGGAGGCTGAACGAAGGGACGAGGACATGCTAGGCAAAATATCAGAGGAGGATTTGATCGTTAAATGTGCAGTGTACCACTCCACGCGTCTTTCATCATACCTGAGTAAAACAAACTTAAAAGCAAAGACACCTTTGTCAACCGTTACGACATGATGCTTGTATAACACTGCATTCTAAAACTTGATTCGATGTTCAACAAGAAAGCACTCTTGCTTTCAACGGTAGTACATCGATACAAAACACTGCTTCCAGCAGAAATAGAGAGTGAAAACTATAAACGTATCAGACTGCGGTCGCGGCTTGAAAAACACCATGGGTATGCAGTTTAATTTCTTGTACAGCAGGGATAAGGCCATTCTACTGTTGTTTTGTGCAGCATGATCACATTGGTTGACGCTAACCAGGCTGTCGGTAGTCTGGAGCAGGAACTCAAGTTATCTCTGTCACTGGACCTTGCAGGTGATCTGACAGACGAGTTTGATGAACCTGTCTCTTCAGAACAAGCCTTCCTGTACAATGCTGTGTCCATTCTGAGGGCTGAAATAAGACAAATTGGACCGTCAGATCATTGCCTAACACAAAGCGAGGTCAACTTACAGAGGTCAGTTGTTTTTGTACCCCAGATGCTCCCAACATTCATTATTTGGTTGATCAAGACAGAGGCATACGACTCTACGAGCACTGATTTCCGACTGCACAAGTCATTCGTAGGAGGTGTCTCTCTATTGCTGAATGCATCGTGTTCAACTGTTCTAAAGTCATTATACCCCGGCTTTGTTGCACAACTGCACAACGAGTTCGGATCCCGTCATTTCATTGACACTTTACACCTTTATGGTTGTTGAATGAGCTATGACGACCTGAGGCGATTCATGACCAGTGCTGCAGAAGTAGAAATAGGAACATTTCAAAAAGGTGTTTATGTTCCTAATGACACTGTGTCAATTAACGATGGTGGAAATCTCATCCGCGAAAGAGATGACAATATTGATATCAATGCCGAAACGGTAGATGGAAAAATACATTTCACTCGATTGCTAGTGTAGTATTCCGAGTCTACAGATAGTCCAGCAACAAGGAAGATAGCGATAAAGTATGGCAAGTCGAAGTTACTTACTCTTTGCGAGCAGTCATAGTCTCTTATGCAATGTGTAGCATTCGAGAAACCAAATATACGTGCAGAACCATTTCGAAGAGAGAAGGTTCTTCAGAAATTGAACTTATGTAAGACGGGCATGAATCCAGTTCCATGCCTTGCCTGATGTCTTCTCGGACTACTGCCTCGTGGTGTGTTACCAGTGCCAAATGAAACCATCATTACTCCCCCTCAGGTAATTCCATTTTAGTCTGGATTCAACCACAAGCTATCCTCAAAGAAAACTAGCTACATAACTGTTGCATATGCGCCAATTGTTGATACCAAACCCGCCGATATGGACACTGTGTACATTATAATGCTGAAGTGTAAGGAAATGTGTGCTGCACTATGCCAGTGGTGGTGGCCATGTCATACGAATGGGAGGTTTCCACACCTTGTCTTGCTTTACTGCATGCATAGGCAAATGTTTGGGTGATGCTGGCTTGCTGGACTTCTGTTTACGCTGCTCCACTGCAGACCAAATGCTTGCTGGCAAATAGTTCAATCGGGCTGTAGGAGGCCTATCACTCGCCTGTGAGGCTTTCAATGCTCTGAAGCTTTCTGCATTTGTCGCATGGTGCGATAAGAGTGAAGGAATGCCTGTTGTTTAACCAAATGTCTGGGATAGGTTGGCTCATGCTCAGCAAGCATACAATTCTGAGTCCTGGGACACCACATTATTGCAAGAATCCAACACGTGGTGCCATAACTGGAAGAATTCTAGGCATGGGGATGTGCACAGTCATCTACATTCAAGTTCTGGGACCATCTACTTCATGTTCTGCAGATCCTTCTTTTGAATATTCGTGCATGGCTAGAAGGGAACTGGGGCCTTCACATACTGACAAAAAGAGCCATGGTTCCGTATTTTTTTACTGCAAACAGACCGAACTATGCCAGGTGGACTATAGTCTACATCCTTGATATGCTGAACCTCCCACAGGAAGTTCAAAGAGCCTTTAAAACTGGAGAATTTGTAGTCCGTCAGACTCCTGGCTGTTTCAATGATATGTGGAGCGACATGGGCTCAGGGAAAGCCGTCATTAAAGATTCACAGAGTAGCAGTGGCATAGTAGGACTGACCAGAAGGACCAAGTAGCGAAGACAAAAGCCACAAAGAAGTACGTGCGTCAACACTCAAGAGGGATGAAGTACGTGCGTCCACAATCAAGAGGGATGAAGTACGTGCGTCCACACCCAAGAGGGATGAAGTACGTGCAAGCTCTTACAAGATATTCTGTCAAAAACATGACCAATCCACTCGAGCCTGAATTTCACCCAGAAGTCCTCATTAACTTATCTACAGGGTTCTATGCAACAATGGATGTGCAAAACTCACTCCTCAACATACCTGTCTTTAGCGAGGTGCAAAGAATGTGTTCCATGGAAACTGTTCTTGGCCATCCCATAGGGCCAGTGCCAACGTCCATTTTCCATGCCGATGGTACAATGAGTGAAAAAAAAAGCTGAACTGAGGCATCAACTAGAAGCTCAATGTGAGAGAGTATGGGAACTACCAGAAAGCAACTCAGCAGCCACAGTGTATATAAGGGATGCCATGGCTGTCATTCAAATGATGACAGAGGACACATTCCATTCCTTCGATGCAATTAACAGCTCCATACTTCAGGCAACTCCTAACAGGTTTCAAAAAGCCGACACAGTTGGTCTTTGATAGATATGATGAGGAGAATTCGGTGAAAACGGCCTGAACCGGCGGGCAGGATCAACTCTGCTGACAAGCAGTATCACGTGATTGGTGGACGCCTGGTATCTCCAAGGAAAGACGTGTATTATCGCTCACCGGACGACGAAGGGTCTGGTGGTCGTCGGACAGTGGTCATCTAACAGGGGTCAAAGGTCATCGGTGGTCTTCTATTAGCTAGCACTAAGAAAAGGCGTATGTAAGTGGCGTATTGATGTCTCAATATTAGTAAATTACAAAGCAACATATCAATTATGCTAATATTAAAAGTTATATAAGTAAATGTTAAAAGTTGTATAAATGTCAAAAGTTATATATAAGTAAATGATAATTAATATATATATATATATATATATATATATATATATATATATATATTAATATATATATATATATAATATATATATATATATATATATATATATATATATATATATATATATATATATATATATATATATATATATATATATATATATATATATATATATATATATATATATTATAAAGTAAAAATACTGATAAACCCAATAATCACTATAGAGTAACGAGTGTACTTATCACGTGAAAAGAGCTGATTTTAAAAGTTATAGAAGTAAATGATAATGCTGAATTTATGTTTACTTGTTCTGCTCAAGCCATTTTTCAAGTGTCCTCACTGAAGTGCCGTCTGCGACGCACGGGAAATGGACAGTCGCGGGAGCAACTTCCCGCGGCGAACCAACAATCGTGTTGTTCGGTGCACGTGAGTGGGGGTCTCTTAGAGCTGTGTGGTGGAAACGGTAGGTCGTAGCTGCGACATCTTGGACGACTGGAGGTGTTGATCCATGAGCCACCATATCATCTGACATAACGGCATTTGAGCAGACACATTGGCAAGTTTGCTGGTAGAACATGTTGGCAGTGTAAATGTGGATTTTTAGATGATTTCAATAGGCGGAAGGATTTTTGGCAATTTTTTCGGCACAAGGCGCGTGTGCGTAGTAATTTATGCAGAAATTTGTAAACATTGACGGGTATGGCACGGTCAGGCATTTTAAGAGAGTTAGAAATATATGAATTTGACAAACTTGACCAGTATGTCATTGAGATGATGACAACGGCAGGTAAGACGTTTCAGAATTTTTATGGTCTCATTTTCTTATAATCATGCAAAACGTTAACTTGGTCATGAATGCGAAACGTGACAGTAGGCTGAACCCTATCTGAACTCTGCTCTGCTGTGCTCGAATCGTCTCACAAGTCTCTCTCTCTCTCTCTCTCTCTCTCTCTCTCTCTCTCTCTTTCTCTCTCTCTCTCTCTAATCTCTCTCTCTCTCTCTATCTCTCTCTCTCTCTCTCTCTCTCTCTCTCTATCTCTCTCTCTCTCTCTCTCTCTCTCTCTCTCTATCTCTCTCACTCTCTCTCTCTCTCTCTCTCTCTCTCTCTCTCTATCTCTCCGTCCGTCCGTCTCTCCCTTCCTCCTACCACCGTTACTCTAACGGACATTGCAGTGAGATGCAGAACACGGGCGCATGTGTTGATATAATTCAAGACAGAACAGAGGTTATGCTGAATCAACGGGCCTTCGATGCAGAGAGAGACGAGTTCTGTCTCGGGTATGTGTGTGTCAAGATCAGTCGTATATTGGATCTGTCAGAAGACAAGTATATCTCACCATCCAACCGTCTGAAACAACACGTATTGCGCTGGACGTTCATGACGTTGTCCGATAGGTGGGCAGCATTGCAATGGCGGTACAAGATGAGAGAGAAGTTGAAAAAATGCTACATCTACGATAAGGTGGCGGGGTGGTGCCGGTAAATAAACAACTGACCTTTCTTTCTATAGATATCCACTGGTTTAAAGCTGATAAGATATATTTGTGCCGTCTAACGATGCGCTCTGTTAAACCCTGTCAATCACCCTCGCATAAAAATAACCCGTCTACTTAAGTTACATAAGTTATTCTTGCTCGGCTGCGATCATGGCCGGGTGTCCGCTCCTCGCTGCCCTCGTCGCTGTGTCTCTTCTCTTCGGAGTTTCGGCCGTCAATGAGACTTCGGAGGACGGTCAATTGGTGGAATTCGTACCGGCGCTGATGGACAGTCTGGTGCTGGACAAAACGGAGACGATCGACGTGCAGGCGACCCACCACCTGACAGGCAGCAGATTTTTAAGCTGTGTCGTGGTCAATCCGGACGTCGTGGAGTTGGTGCACGGCGGCAGTGTGACGGTGTGTGAGGGTCTGCCGTCCAACGCCAGTCTGCCTCATCTGACGGTGCGTGGTCTCCGCATGGGACGGACGTCTCTGGAGTGCCGTATCGAGGATAACGTGACAATGTGGGCGCCGCTGCTTGGCAAGTACAAGATCGCTGTCATCCGGGAACCGCATGTGCTGTATCCGGTTCTTCTTAGGTATGGTCTCCATTATCGTCGTGTGTGTCAACATCGGCATGGGCTGCGCTCTCGATCTCGAGGTCGTCAAGACAGTTCTCAGGCGACCCGTGGCACCAGCTATCGGATTTTTCTCACAGTTTCTTGTCATGCCTATCGTAAGTCATGTTTCATTATGCCGGTGGAAATAGTAGTTCAGAAAACTAATAATAATCAGATCAGGGTTGCATCATTGACTTTGTATTGAAACCGCGAGAATGTTACCTGTCTTGGTCAGCTCCCAACTTTCCATGGTTTTGACTTGGATATATGCATATAGCTAACACAGGAGTGTTGTAAAGTAGTAGTTTTTACAGGTTTTTGCTTTCCCTGGCTTTGACGCCAGGCAGAATGGATATATATATATATATATATATATATATATATATATATATATATATATATATATATATTATATATATGCCCGTCGGTTGGTATATATATATGTATTTATATATTCCACCCGACGGGCAGGACAAGCGTGTTTTCCATGAGCATTTCCACCTATCGCTCATATATATCACGCTCGTCTGACAGGAAAACAAAAAAAAAAAAAAAAAAAATATATATATATATATATATATATATATATATATATATATATATATATATATATATATATATATATATATATATATATATATATATATATATATATATATATATACAAATGGTCCCGGTGGCAATAGAATCGACATACAACTGATGTTTTGTGAGTAAACTGCAGCGATCACGCACCACAAAAAAAACATGTCTTTATACAGTGTTTGGTTGTATCAGATATGTTATGTAAACAAAGCCAGCGTGATCAATGATGCGTGTCCAGCCATCTTGTTGAGGAGGTACAATAGACGTTTTCAATGAAGGTTGATATGGCACAGTGATTGGGACATACCCCCTTTGGCTGAACTCGTAGATAAGCCACTGGGCATACAACAACAAGGTCGTGATGACCGCGACTGTAAATTAAAGAATACAACAACAACTAGGTCATATATATATATATATATATATATATATATATATATATATATATATATATATATATATATATATATATATATATATATATATATATATATATATATATATATATATATATATATATATATATATATATATATACATATATATATATATATTATATATATATATATATATATATATATATATATATATATATATATATATATATATATATATATATAGGTCGTGATGACCGCGACTGAAAAGCCTTAGGAGAGACGGAGACTTGTTGTACACAGGGGCACGTTGTATACAGGGGCATGTTACATACAGGGGCACGTTGTATACAGGGGCACGTTGTATAAAAGGGCACGTTGTATACAGGCGCACGTTGTATACAGGGGCTAGTTGTATACAGGGGCATGTTGTAAACAGGCGCACGTTGTATACAGGAGCACGTTACATACAGGGGCACGTTGTATACAGGGGCATGTTGTATACAGGGGAACGTTGTATACAGGGGCTCGTTGTATACAGGTGCACTTTACATACAGGGGTATAGAGGGGCAGGTTGTATAGAGGGGCAGGTTGTATACAGGGGCACGTTCTATACAGGGGCACGTTGTATACAAGGGCTCGTTGTATACAGGGGAACGTTGTATAAAGGGGTACGTTGTATACAGGGGCACGTTGTATACAGGGGCACGTTGTACACAGAGGCACGTTGTATACAGGGACACGTTGTATACAGGGGATGAAAACAGCGTACATATCGAGAGTAGTTGGTTGGAAGTCCACCAGCAGAAACACTATCCAAAAAAGTACGAGTTAAGAAGACGAAATTAATGAGATATGGACAAAAACTTATTTTAGTATGCCCGCATAATATATTCTCACGCAGCCACTTATTAAGTTTCGTAAATGAAACTAGAAACATGCATTCTATATAATATAAAGTGTTACGCCAAGTAGAAGTTAAACTGAAATTCAGGATTTTTTATTGACCACATGCGTTCAACTGCAAACATTGTGTTTGGGGCAAGTTGTTGCAATTGTATTCGGACAAATTGTTACAACTACAACTACGGTTGGGCGGCCCGCGCCGATGGCTCAGTTGTGTGCTGGCAATGATTGAAAGAACTAACTTTATTCAACAACGACTTGTCAATACTTTGTTTCAAATCTGAAGCCCAGCGTACTGGTTTGTAACAAGTACTGTAAATGCTAGCAGCATCAATTTTTTATATACTAAATTGACAAATAAACTCAGATGAGCGAGTTACATTTAGATAAACAATTGCTAAACTCTCGATAAGCCAATGTCCTTTTCAACTTGTCATGTTTTGTTTTGGATGGCAATGTTGCTAAATCTTGATGGTGCAACCCTATTTGAGTATTTAATCAATGTTGATCGATTCGTTGAAATGTAGGTGTTCGTGCGTGTGTGTATCATTCGATAAAATATAATGCGCATCACAGATATTTCGCAGTTAACTATTTCATACTGCATTCAATAATTTATATATACACCTGTTTGTTATGTAAGCATCCGGGGATTGTGTGCACTTTGGTAACTAAGCATGGAAAACTTTGGTAACTAAGCATGGAAAGCTTAATATGTGAAGCTGTTATCACCTATATTGTTATGCACAATGTGTAGTGTGTAATCTAAATAATGTAATAACAGAAACATGTACGAGTGACACTTGCTTTGCGACCCACACGTTATTTGCTGTAACAACGTGCCCCGTATGACGTAACTTGTCCCGCTTACGGGGCTAATTGCTACAGTCGACCGCGCCTGGGAAACTTCACATATGCATGATATATATATATATATATATATATATATATATATATATATATATATATATATATATATATATATATATATATATATATATATATATATATACACACACACTCACACCCACACACACACACACACACACACACACACACACACACACACACACACACACACACACACACACACACACACACACACACACACACACACACACACACACACACACACACACACACACACACACACACACACACACACACACACACACACACACACACTACCTAACAATAATATGGAATATCATTGGTATGGTGCATTTTATTAATACGAACAATAAATTTAATGTTTGCCTTGACAGAAATAATGCATCTACTACTGTTTCAAAAAAGTTACTTTAACCGAACATTGTAACAACTTGCTCCGGTATCCCCCCTCCCCACTTGCTATTCACACTAGACTATGAGGCGCCGTACCGCGAGTACCTGTTGAATCGGCGCAAGTCCTTGTTGAATCGGCGCCTCAACTGTGAGTGATTGTCATTTAGAGAGATGACTCGAGATTTGACTTGACTTGCAGGTCAATGACTTGACATTTTACTTAAAGATCATATGCAAATATTCAAGAAATCGTTATATGTGATAACAAACAGTTGTATTAGTAGTTTGGAATGCATTAACAAATAATGTTATTGACTACTCTTCGATAAAATATATTTATGTTAGTGGCAAAGAAGCCCCAATCGATTTGACATTTCGCTTGGCAATGTTCGTACCGAGTCGGCGTGTGACGTCACTCTGGCCAAACGAACATCAGCAAACATTGTCATTCCATAGCAACTTAGAACATCTGCGTACGTTAAAAGCATATATATTGCAGTGGGACAAACACAATGAATTTGGGTGTGACACCAGTTTCATTATTTGAATCACTATTAAAACACTGCAACATATATAGATTTTAAATAATAGCTAGCGTAGATCGAGAGGCACTTTGTCCACTGTGCTACCACAAAATCGGTAGATCAAATATAGAGCTATATTGGCAGTAAAATCGTACATTGTCCACATATTTCCCCACGCGTTCCAGTATTCCTAATCAAACCACCAAGTAACGCAAAGACAAAGTAGGCCGCCGGTCCAACTTCCAAGCCTAGGCCAGGGCTAGGCTAGACTCGACGAATCTGTCTACTAGCTTGTACAAACTAAAGATCGAATTTAAAAATAGTTTTATTAATAAATACGCATGGTTCTACCAAAACAACACTATTGTAAATACATTTACATCATGTTATTTTTGAGGTTTTTGATCCCGGGCATTTGTTTACTGCGGCGTGAATCCGAATGCTTCGGCCAATAAATCAGACCTGGTTTGACACAACTCACTGTCGCTTCTAACCTCCTTTTTGGGACTGTGTCCGCGTTGTTCACTCGTACATATACGTAATGACTTGAACCGATAAGTTTATATCAGTTGCACCGTCAGAATCGCCGTCGCTCGACATTTTGCGTGATCTAAATCGCGTAGGCGATGTCACGCTGTGTAATATCTACAGACAAAAATCCACAAACTGGTTTCGGAAAGTGCCTTCGGGAATTTAGGTAAATCCCCCGTTTTATGACTAAATTAATGTAACTTTTTACAATTTCATGACTGAACATGAATAAAGGGATACAATTTTATCCACAATGAGTGAAAACAGGGTGTAAATGTATCTGACCTAGTTTATGACTCGCCAAACAAGTATGTCAATATTGCAATATCTGTTATATAGAAAAAGAAAAAATTTACAAATACAGTGTCCACAAGTGGTTATTATACTTCTGGCCCGCCCTTATCAGGTGTTTGTAAACATTTTGAACTGCTGACATTTACACAATCAGTCGGTCACGTTTTAAACTGCACTGATACACTATCTATTATTACGTCCATATAAATATATTATTGTGTAGTACTCACTACACGACCTAGCTGTCTGTCTGCTGATCAATACATGCTTATAGTACTCACTACCGACCTAGCTGTCTGTCTGCTCATCAATACATGATTATAGTACTCACTACACGACCTAGCTGTTTGTTTGCTCATCAATACATGCTTATAGTACTCACTACACGACCTAGCTGTCTGTCTGCTCATCAATACATGCTTATAGTACTCACTACACGACCTAGCTGTCTGTCTGCTCATCAATACATGCTTATTGTACTCACTACACGACCTAGCTGTCTGTCTGCTGATCAATACATGCTTATAGTACTCACTACCGACCTAGCTGTCTGTCTGCTCATCAATACATGCTTATAGTACTCACTACACGACCTAGCTGTTTGTCTGCTCATCAATACGTGCTTATAGTACTCACTACACGACCTAGCTGTCTGTCTTCTGATCAATACATGCTTATAGTCCTCACTACACGACCTAGCTGTCTGTCTGCTCATCAATACATGCTTATATTACTCACTACACGACCTAGCTGTCTGTCTGCTGATCAATACATGCTTATAGTACTCACTACACGACCTAGCTGTCTGTCTGCTGATCAATACATGCTTATAGTACTCACTACATGACCTAGCTGTCTGTCTGCTCATCAATACATGCTTATAGTACTCACTACACGACCTAGCTGTCTGTCTGCTCATCAATACATGCTTATAGTACTCACTACACGACATAGCTATCTGTCTGCTGATCAATACATGCTTATAGTACTCACATGTTAAACTGCTGACATTTCAGTCGTTCACATTTTAAATAAAACTGCACTGATACACTATTTATTATCATGTTCATATAAATATATTATTGTATAGTACTCACTACACGACCTAGCTATCTGTCTGCTGATCAATACATGCTTATCGCATAGTGAAAACCATTTCGACAATGTCGTAGTCCTGTCGCCGTACTCCGTTGTTTTCGTGGCCGACCTTTTCCAGGTAGCGTCAATTCTGGATTTATGTTCGCCAGCTGGCATATAGTATGGTGAGACTGTTCGGCTTCACCCACGACACTGCGCTCGGATACTTCGCCGTCGGCTGCGCCCCTGGCGGCGGCAACAGCAACATCTACACGTTCCTCTTCAACGGCGACGTCTCCCTCAGCGTCACAATGACCTTCGTCAGTGTCATTGCTTCTTTAGGTAAGAATGTCTGCGTTCACACGCATCACCACCCTCAACAACGATGATCTTCGTCAGCATCGTTGTTTCTGTGGGTAAACAATGCAACATTCAATCGCATCTCCATCTCTCAGCAACGCATCGTCGCTCGCCCAAATGTATCAAACGATTTTTTCGTCTTGATTTTATTTAACATTCTCTTTAGCCTCCGTTAACTATCGTTGTCAGTTAGTGAGTACGATATCCAGTTATTGTAAAAATCCTGCATTTTGTTAGTCCGTTGTGGTTATATATCGACCCAATATTAGCTGGTGTTGTACTTAACTTTAATTGACGCATACTATTTGGTACAACGGGAACATCTGTCTTCGTGACGACTTCTATTTGTCTGGGACGTTCTGATGACTTCTATTTGTCTGGGTCGCTTTGATGGTTTCTATTTGTCTGACTCGCTCTTGTGGCTTCTATTTGGCTGGGTCGCCAGATGACTTTTAATTGTCTGGGTCGCTCTGATGGCTTTTATTTGTCTGGGTCGCCTAATGACTTCTAATTTAATTGACGCATATTATTTGATACAACGGGAACCTCTGTCTTCGTGATGACTTCTATTTGTCTGGGTCGCTCTGCTGTCATTCTCTCTCACTCTCTGCTCTCCACGCCGAACTTTTCTAGATGACTTTACACTGACCCTCCATCTTAATGTCGGCCTAACTCCTCTTCTTACGCCACACTTCCAGTCGTGCTCTCTTTCGCCTTTGATCCACGCTGATTCTTGCAACACGACAGCCTGTGCACAACGGTATCCCCTTTCAAAAGAGTCTTTATTCCAATATTTGCTATAGTACATACGTTACTTTCTAAAGTTCTAAGCTACAATACAAAAACTGAACAAAAGCTAGTGTGCCTCGCCCATCTGCAATAAGCGCAGATGCGAACGTCACTGATAAGTGTGTTGATTACTTCGGCCACCATTGTGACGCTGCGTCCACATCATCTCACCGACCCTACCGCGTCGCAACCTGATGCATTGCACTACTGCAACCAAACAGTCCCCCACAAATTGCTACACAAATCGCACATTTGAGTAGCGCGATGGATGTCTGATAGGTCGTCCAGCTGTCGGTCTACGGGACCGGGGTTCGAAACCACCTGTGACCGTTTCAAAACTTGGGCAATATGTTCACCCCACTTCGCCAATGTCTTTCAAGACAGATTCTAAAGGAGTTGGTTCCTTCTACATGGTGTGTGTGCCAGGGTAAGTAAAATATACCACACATGCAAATGGAGAAAAACTTAAAGTTAAATATCATAAGTCATAGTTTTCTAGTAGGTAAACATTGCATTGCGACGCGATGAAACGAAACAAGTAAACAATGATACTGTCGCCACGGCCACGTAGTCGACTTGTGTGTCGACTCTGTACTTTTGTGTTTCAGCTATGTTGCCGTTGTGGCTGCTCACGCTCGGTCAGACCCTGCTGGACAAAGACACGGGTGTGGTCATTCCATTCAGCCGCATCGCGTCCAGTTTGTCCATCATCATCGTTCCACTGATCATCGGCATCTTCATCGGTCGCTTCAAGCCCAACGTCGCTGCCGTCATCCGCAAGATCCTGCGCCCGTTCTTCTTCTTCGTCGTCATCATCTTCTTTCCTATTGCCATCTACATGAACATTGCTGTCATCAGGATGTTCACCGTCGCCGTCATGCTGGTTGGATGCTGTTTGCCTTACATCGGCTTCCTGCTCGGAGCCGTTCTCTCGGCCGTCTGCCACCAGTCCCGGGCGAGCATCATCACCATCGCCCTCGAGACGGGCATCCAGAACATCGGCATCCCGATCCTCGTCATGAAGAACTCGCTGCCTCACCCGGAGTCCGAGATAGCGATGATCGGACCGATCGCTGTCGCCATTGCAACCCCGCTACCGCTATGGCTCGGTCTCGCCATACAGGAAGTGCGCCGGCGATGCTGTCGCGGTCCGCCGGAAGTTACGTCAGACCAGGACACCAAGGAGGCGCCTTATTTGAAGGAAACAGAAGTAGACGAGAAAGATGTTGAAGCGAGCGAAGATCTGCTCGCGAAAAAGACACCGACGACGAAAGAATAACGCTAAACTGATCAATTGAACACCAATTGATTTGTTAGGTCCTAATGGTGAAATACATTTAATCCAGGGTATTTGTTATTGTGTTCGCATCGAAACTTTAGCCAAGGAAGGAGACCGATTAAATTAAAAGGAATGTCACAGAAACGAGGGAAAACGGTTAAGCTCTAAGAAAATAACATTTCTTCAATGCCCGTGTTATGTAAGGCTAAACATGTTAAATTCCTGGTTTTCAGGACTGATAAACAATGATCTTACCAGTGATTGCGACCAACTTCTAAACAGGTAGCACATGCTGCATTTTTAATAAATATATTTACTTTTCATACAACATGGTGATAATATTTGCTTCGAATTTGGCCAGTCGTAGAATGCAGTAATACCTTCATCAGTGCCATGTGGAGCCACCGAGGACAGTGATGGTAAAAGGAACGATGATGGTCACATGTCTCTCTTCATTCTGAAATTCCAAATATAGACTGAGGGCAAAGGCGATCGCCCCACGTAAACCTGCAAGGGCGTCACCATCAGATTTAGCAAGGTTGAACAAGGTTGCCATACAATATCACAGGGTCCAGATAGCAAGTGACAAGGAAACCATTACATTACCGAGAGTCCAACAATTATTCATCTATGAATAGCCCACGGGCTGCCTACCAATATCAAATATCTGTCTATATATAAATTATTTTTAAGTACATTCATGCTGCTAGCAGTAACAAAATCATTAGATAATGTGTTCCATTCAGTTATCGTCCTTTGTTAGAATGGATACTTTGTCGTATCCAACCTACACCTTTCTTTAACTAATACTGTTTTCTGCCCTATGGTAATACTGCCTTGAAGAATGAATGCCTGCAAATAGATGGCCCTCGTTCAATGCTGTGATATCATAGGCTATGAGAATGAGGGCCTTCAAATAGGTGGGCCATGTTCAATGCTAAGAGATCATTGGCTACCACGATGATGGCCAGGAAGTAGATGGACCATGTTCAATGCTAAGAGTTCATTGGCTATGACAAAGAGGGCCTTCAAGTAAACGGACCATGTTCAATGCTAAGAAATCATTGGCTATGATAACGAGGGCCAACAAGTAGATGAACCATGTTCAATGTCAAGCACACATAACTGTTGACAAACATGATACAAATGAACTTATCTGGGAAATATCTATGTGTTGCACATGTGGAACGAATGGAATGTGACCGGTATGTTGAAGAAGAGAGCCGATGCGCTCAGAGGGGAGGGTAGGAGAAGAGGTCGGAGGAATGTGTGAAGAGAGATTTGGTGGGAAGGTTGCGGATAACGAGAGAAGTCAGATGAAGGTTATTCAATACTCACAATACTTAAGAGGAATCCACCACAGAGCACAAGAACGTTTTATTATAACAAATTAAATTTTAATAAAACGAAGGAACATTAAGACTGCCATAGCCTTTGGCTTCATTGACCCCCTGACCTTCGTCTTCAATAGATATATGTTCTGTAGATTAATAGGAAATATTAGATATAATTGCACAGCAAGTACCCCGTGAGAATAGACACTAATCTTGGTTGATTTATTATTTGTTAATTCTGATTTCCTGTCTGTACAATGTATTCATACGTGCTGATCCCATGGTAAACTGCAAGCGCCAGAAGACATGACGGAAATTAATCACATGACGGTAATCACTGAGATACCTCATGGTTATCATTGATGATTAATCACCCATGTAGAGTGGTGTGTTATGTACTCATATAATATGGTACTTATTACCATATGTAGTATGGTGTGTTACTACCATTACATGTACTCATGTAGTATGGTGTGTTACTACAATTACATGTACTCATATAGTATGGTGTGTTTCTGCCATTACACATATTCGTGTAGTGTGTTATTTTCATTACACGTATTCATAATATATATAAATAATATGTTATTATATATATTTTATTGATTCCATCTAGTCAACAAAATCATTACTGGTTAAACGCCGCTACCATTTAAACTGTTTAACCGTCTCCTTTAGGAGGTGTCCTATAATATATCTACTAAATATTTTTTTAAATAATTTCAAATAAATGTACATTTCAGTTTTGTACTATCAAATTTGATGTGCACGAGCTGCTCTTTTGTGCAAATTTATGTTTATTGTGATATTTAATCGTTAATAAACACAAAGTTTTATTGTTGATATGTTAAAATAGCATGAAAGAACTTTTTGTAAGCTAAATGCAGACAATAAGCAATTCTTGGTATAAACAATAACTGTTGCCTTTCCAAAATATGTAATCAACACATATCAATACTACGTTCATGTTGTGTGCATACTCTGTAAGTGCTTGGGCACAAGGAAATGAAGGTATCCAACACTAACCTTAGTTAACCCAATATCTAGCTAACCCCATCCCTAGCTAACCCTAAACCAGAAGTGGTTTACAGAAGACATAGCCATCCCCCATAGGCACAGTTTGGTAGGAAATGTGAACAATTTGCTTGGAAAAGGCATAAAACTGTAGAAATCATGAATAGCATGGTACAGATCAGATGCCAAAATGTAAAGTTTGTCAAATTTAGGGGGTATGATACCACTAAGTGACGGAGCACGCAGCCATTTTGCACTAGCACTTTCATTGATTATATTTGTAATGTAGCCTAGTGCACTGGTAACATTGTATAACATATTTGGAAAGAATAGTTGTTTATTGGTTGTGTTACAGCCACATTTATGGTGGCATATCAAAATCAAGTTGTTCGCCTTGTATCTCACCAACAAGAAGCATGGATGCAGTCACACAAACAATAACATTTGACAAGTCTGACACAGTGGAAGTTACCCGAAATCCTGTTAAATATGACAAATTGTAAATTTTCTGTGTACATGTACTCTCTTAGTGTAGTGTGTTATTGACATTACATATACTCATGTAGTACGGTGTGTTACTACAGAGTTTCACACCTGCAACTACTAATGAAGTTCTCATCATTATTAAAAAATATCCTAACAAATCGTGTGATCTTGACCCATTTCCAACACTTCTACTAAAAAGCTGTATTGATCAACTCATCTTTCCCATTACTACTATCATAAACCTTTCAATGCAGAGTGGAGTTGTTCCACAGGATTTCAAACAAGCTCTTGTAAATCCTCTTATTAAAAAACAAACTTTGTGCAAAGATGACCTAAGGAATTATCGTCCTATCTCTAATCTCAGTTTTCTGTCAAAAATATTGGAAAAAGTAGTTGCTAATCGCCTTCATGAACATATTTACAACCATCACTTATCAAATGATCTACAGTCTGCATATAAACGATTCCATTCTACTGAAACAGCTTTTCTCAAGATACACAATGATATAGTTGATAACATGGACAATGGCAAAGTCACAGCACTCACTTTACTTGATCTCTCAGCTGCTTTCGATACAATTGATCATTCAATCCTTTTACAACGCCTCCATAGATATTTTGGAATTTCTGGCCCAGCTCTTCGGTGGTTCAAATCATTTTTATCAGACAGATATCTCTCAAGTTTGTAAATCCTGTTTCTATCATATTCGTGATCTTCGTCGAATTCGGCGTCACATATCTACATCTACTGCTAAAACATTATCAACGGCACTAATTAGCAGCCGTCTTGACTATTGCAATTCACTACTAAACAACATTGCTAAAAGAGACTTGGCTAAACTCCAACGAGTACAAAATTGTCTGGCACGTGTGGTTCTCAGGGCGCCTCGGTTTTCACCGTCACTACCACTACTTAAACAGTTACACTGGCTTCCAGTTTCTTATCGAATTAATTTTAAGCTGTCCACTCTTGCATATCGTGCTCTATCTACACAACAACCATTCTACTTGGCTAGTCTCCTGCATCTTTCAAATATCCCTAGGCAGCTAAGATCATCAGTTTCACAACAACTTATTGTACCTAAAACAAAACTTAACTTGGGTAAACGTGCTTTCTCTGTCGCTGCGCCTAGGGTATGGAATGAACTCCCTATCGCTTTGAAAACATCCGAAACTATTGCTATTTTCCGTAAAAAACTCAAGACATATCTATTCCAAATTGCATTCCCACCATAAATGTTCGGTTGTCCCTCGTTCTGATACTGACTTTTGCGCGTCCTTGTTTACGATTACGCCTACTGATTCTGTTTTGTTGCGCCTCTGAGCTCAGGTTCCTGAGGATATAGGCGCCATAGAAGTCAATTATTATTATTATTACTGCAATAACATGCACCTGTGTAGCATGGTGTGTTAGTGCCATTACATGTCCCCATGTGGACCTGGTGTGGTACTCACAGAGGTAGACGTGGAAGCCGATGAGATGTCCGAGGAGCCCTGAGCCAGCCACAGCCAGGAGGGCAGACATCATCAGGAGAGCCAGCCACAGTCTGTCTGACACGACCACCCACAGCACCCTGAAGACTGCACGATCACAACAGACAGTCAGATGATGTGGCACACTAACACATCACAGGACATGAACACAGTGAAACACATTTTAGAACAGATTGCACGGTTTACCTATACATCCGTATGCGTATTATAACACAACTAAACATTGGTTTACACGAGCGATTTCTGCCTCAATTGGTCGGGCGAGAGTGTCGCATGACAGTGTGCAGCTTAACGGTGTGCGCGTTAAGACGAGCAATATTTCTAGACACTGCAACACAGATATTGAAGCACACCTCTCCAGATTTAATCACTGATCAGGTTTCGATGGGTACACATGCTATCAATCGCTGATCGACCACTACTTCAACATCGCTGCGGACTGTCGGCCAAATTGGGACCAGCCCCAATTTGGCCAAGCTTGAGGCCATATGAAGCTGTACATGTGTATCAATCATATGTTACATTACAACTTATTTTTCAAAGAAATGGTATTTAAAATAACGAATTCACCCATGTGATATTGCGTACCTGCTGTGCTGATTGTGGCCGTGGGAGTAGTTGACATCACTGTCACGTTCTCTGTAGAACTGCTGGGGACGACCGAAGCATCTGTGTGAACCAACATAGGCAGAATACAGAACTGCTGTACACAGGCACAATGCAGTAACTGCAGAACTAATGAGTCCACAAAAGTAGGTGTCATTATGTGCCGACAAATTGAGTAAGACACAGGGTGAATATGATGACAACGCCTGCGATGGCCGTCAATAGAGTAGCGATGAACAACCTGCAAACACGATACAAGTGTCAGTGACATCACCAACACCATCAATGACTTGCACGGCCATAATTTGTACATTGTTGAGCTGGGTTATTCATGTACAGCGGCATGAGGAATTTACACAACACCATTATCAAGCAGTTTAATTTAAATAAAATTGACAGATACCTATCTGATAAGGGCAGGGTACATGTAGATAAAACATGTTGTACTCTTAATAAGCCAGTGGATTCCTTGTCCACTTTTTATCTGGAGCTTATCGCTTTGGGTGGCAATCTTGTTAAATATTGTTAAATTAAAAGAACACTGTGCATCGTTTAGTAAATACAAACAGTCCAACGTAGACTCACACTATCTTTCTTACTTATATCCTTCACAGTACACTTTAGTGTTTTCTACCTTCCATACCCTATTTTCAATAAGCCAATGGTTTCCTTGTCCACTTGCCATCCGGGTTTTAGCTTTGGCTGGCAATCTTGATAAACCTTGATAAACCTACTTCATTTGTGTTCCTGCTTTCAACCATCTCTCTCCTCTTCCCTCCATCTCACTCCACCCGCCCCGCTCCCTTCCTTTCTCTTCTTCCCTTCTCGAGTTGAAACTTATTTTTCCTACCTCTCTATACATCTCTCTATCTCTCTGCCTTTGTCTTTCTGATTGTCTGTCTGTCTGTCTGTCTGTATGTATGTCTCTCTCTCTCTCTTTCTTTCTTTCTCTTTATCTATCTATCTATCTATCTATCTATCTATCTATCTATCTATCTATCTATCTATCTATCTATCTATCTATCTATCTATCTATCTATCTATCTATCTATCTATCTATCTATCTATCTATCTATCTATCTATCTATCTATCTATCTATCTATCTATCTATCTATCTATATATCTATCTATCTATCTATCTATCTATCTATCTATCTATCTATCTATCTATCTATCTATCTATCTATCTATCTATCTATCTATCTATCTATCTATCTATCTATCTATCTATCTATCTATCTATCTATCTATCTATCTATCTATCTATCTATCTATCTATCTATCTATCTATCTATCTATCTATCTATATACATATATATATATATATATATATATATATATATATATATATATATATATATATATATATATATATATATATATATATCTATCTATATATCTATCTATCTATCTATCTATCTATATATCTATCTATATATCTATCTATATATCTGTCTGTCTGTCTGTCTGTCTATCTATCTGTCTATTTATCTGTCTGTCTGTCTATCTATCTATCTATCTATCTATCTATCTATATATCTATATATCTATCTATCTATATATCTATCTATCTATCTATCTATCTATCTATATATCTATTTATCTATCTATATATATCTATCTATATATATATACATATATATATATATATATATATATATATATATATATATATCTATCTATCTATCTATATACATATATATATATATATATATATATATATCGCTTCACTGTCTCGCTCTCTCGCTCTCCCCAGCCGCCCTGTCCCCTCTCTCTCTCTCTCTCTCTCTCTCTACAGCTTTATCTCTATATTCTTTCTCCATGAATCGTTCCTCGTCTGTTTCTCTTTCTCGTCCCCTCCATTTACCTGACATATAAGCCAAGTAACAGTTGGCACTTCACACAACCAGTGAGGATGCAACATACTGGAATAGACAACAGATAATTGACTAGGCCATGAAACTGGCGAACATTAATGATGAGACAGACCATAGAGGAAGACAATGAACGCTGACTGAATGATTGACACAGGTTTGTAAGTCACGTTGCATTTGTATACAACGTCACGCAGCCATCATTCTTTCATCTAAGCTGAGTTGATCAATCTGATTAACTAACAATGTTATCAACAAGTTTAAATCCTCTATCACGCATAAATCCTCGGAAATCCAAGCTCTGAGACGAATAAATACAATCAGGCTGTCTCAAAATCGATATATAAAGCTTATTTTATACTGCATATATGAAGTTCTTGGATTTTCTTGAGGTCACACACTTTGGTCACAAGGAGCATGCTGATATGCCCTGGAGAACCCTTTGCCCCAGGGGCCATGCCGGTGTGGCAGGGTATCTTCCTCCTGGACATCTTCACCCCCTCCCGGGGAAGATATATTCCCCCACCCTGGATTTCTTATCCCCCGCCTATAAATGTGCAATAAAGTTTATAATTAGCAAATATGTGTCAGAATAATATCTACTATATGTTATTATGCCAGAAAAGTGATCATGATCGGCCACATGAACAACAAAACACACAGCTCTCTTCTCAAGGCACTGGGGTGTATAATCATCAGAACTGTTGCTGAAGTGATTCCTAGGTTAATCAAGATAAGTCTCTCATCGAGGCACTGAGTTAATCATGATCGGCCACCTCAACAACAAAACAAACAGTTCTTTTCTCAAGGCACTGAGTTAATCATGGGCAGCTACCTCAACAACACAAAGCTCTCTTCTCACGGCACTGAGGCGTCTAATCCTCCTGGTGTTGTTCAGCATGGTAACACCCCATTGTTATCAATACAAGTTTCAAGGACCCGCCTTTGTGATTTATCGCATGTGAACTCTTTTGTGATAATTTCAAGTCATTACATGATGAAATTTATAATAAATATATTGATTTATATGCATCATCTTCTTGATTTTAGTTGTGGGAGAAAATAATTTGGAGTCAAGACAACTTGGGTATTGGAAGGAGGGAAGCTTTCGGGGGGTATACTGTTACACCGGTGTAACAGTATATCTCCTCCTGGATAGCTTCCCCCAGAGGATATATTCCCCCAAACTAGATATCTTACCCCCTCCCAATACCCAACTTGTCTAGACTCCAAACTATTTTTCCCCACAAGTAAAATCAAGAACATGGTGCAATTAAATAAATATTTATTATACATTTTCTCATGTCATGACTGAAAAAAAAGTTCACGTGCGATTACTCACAAAATCAGTCTTTCATCATTTGCAATTATCACAACAAAATCTCATCCAAAATCATTCACCAACTTGAATAAGTGTCTACTCCTATCACACAAATTGAACGTCTACAAAAATATTACATTAAGTGTTTACAGCCCATATTGTTTAATGGTAAATAAAATCGTTTGGCTCCATATTAATACTGATTATATTATGTTTGTAGACCCATTTCTTGAATAGGCGGCTGTACATTTTGAAAGGCTTGAGATCAAACGATAATTTTTTCTGTGAAGTGTGTGAAAGAATATAGTTATTATACATTGTGTGTGGTTACTCAACAAAATAAATCAAAGGTTAATAAACTATACTGCGAGGACACATTGGCAACGTGCCTAAGCCAGTAAACAAAGGCAGGTCCTTAAAACTTGATTTGATAATAATGAGGCGTTACCATGCTAAGCAACAGCTCGGAGGATTAGACACCTCAGTGCCTTGAGAAAAGAGCTGTGTTTTGTTGTCTTGGCCGATCATGATTAATTCCGTGCCTCGATGAGAGACTTATCATGAGTAACCCAGGAATCACTCCATATCATCCATTCATTCGTAAAAAAACACAATTTTCTTGCAGAATAACATATAGTAGATATTATTCTGATAATTATAAACTTTCTTGCATAAGAACAGACATACGCACACAGATAAGGTAAGATATCCAGGATGGGGGGAATATGTCAAGGGAGAAGATACCGTGCCACACCGGTTCCACAAATCCCAAATATAAAAGCTGTAGTTTGATTTATAATAATTATACAATATGGGCAGTGAACAAAGTTGTATTCTGCGTTGTTGCTCTCCTCTATCCACGATATCCGGGATAAGTCTGGCACCGATATCGGTCGTCGATCTTTTACCTTCTTCTTCGTCGCTGATCCTGTTTCACTGTCGTGTCTGTCACAAAGTGGTTTATGAGAATGAGGATTTATCTTCTGCCCCTTTGTTCAGTAGTGTACGGTAGTCTACGCAGTAGTGCTGTCATGTAGCGTACGGCAGGAAGTGGTATTTGCACAAAGCAAACTTGCCACCTGGTGACTAAGGTATAACTACTTGAGTGAATATTTATTATGTATAGAACCGGTGTTACGCGACGGATACATTGGTTACATTGTGAATGGCATTTAGTGAAAGTGTAAGAATTTTAATACATGAACTAGCAAGTTGTATTTCGGCAAGCAAGCAAGGTGCGACAAACGAACTCACGCCTCTGACCAGATCTAGACAGCTCGGAATATCGTTGTAGGAGTTGAGTGTTACAATTAATAGCGTTATTACCGACTTAATGCAGAGATTCGGGTGATATTAAAGGTATATGTTGGTTTGTTATTTAATACGACTATTTAAAACTGAATAGGACCTAACCCCGAAGTCATAGGAACGTGATGTCGCAATCGTAGGGAAGGTTTAGTTTGCATTAAGCTCTGTTATTTGTTAGTTAGACTTCCGGCACAATATGGCCGCCTTAGTATTTAACGAATTTACTTGAAGAAAGCAGCAGACGATTAACTTGTGCGGTGCTACAATGTTGCGAAGTCTTCTCGTCTCCGAGACATGGGCTCAAGACGAATAATTGGTTTATTTTCGTCCACGTCTTGTGGCTGTAACTTCGTTGTAAAGTGACTCGATCCAACCTTGTGTACATGGGTTGTGATTGCTACTACAAGAGTTAGAGTTAAGATGCGAATGTTATTTTTTAGACTCATATGAAGTTATGATGCGGGGACGTAAGTGTTAAGGTTCCAATTTTCAGCGGGAGAATCCACGATTAGGACACTACCTCCCAATCGTGAGATCGAGGGGTAGTTTCCATGATGTTTACTTGACTTAGGCTTGGGTTGGTAAGTTTGACTTTGCCTGAGTCTAACCTAACGTAATGATGTTTAAAAACGATGGCTCTTTCAACAAACACATCTCAACATAAAATGACATAATACTGCAATGTAATATTGTATTCGGCATGTAAAATCAGCCTTCATAGTTAACCATTATGAGCGATAATATAAATACTATTGTTATGATGACGTCAAGCCAACTAAAGTTAACGAGAAAGAGAAGACGACAGTCAATTTACTTTTTTAAATGTGTCATTTGCCTGGAAACCATGAGCAAGGTAAAACTTTCAAAAGCAATGAGTGTTGAACAGAAATCTGTGTTATAGGCTGCATCACCGTCTACTAGATACCAAAGTTTCCTAGCTTTGAATATGTGCCATAATAATACTATACCACAGGAGTTTTTCTGAAGGTACACAAGCAAAACAAATTTGGAACGCACCAAGGTACTGGCAAGACCAGAAACACCAAGGGACTCTGGTTGTCAACAAACATGCCTAGCATGTTCATGAGAGACGGCACATGTTCCACAGACCTGTCTGCATTGTTTGTTCGAAGAGAACACACGGGAAAGACAAAACAACTGCACACAATTGAAACAATTGAACGCGACACCAAGCTTAAGGAGGCTGAACGAAGGGACGAGGACATGCTAGGCAAAATATCAGAGGAGGATTTGATCGTTAAATGTGTACCACTCCACGCGTCTTTCATCATACCTGAGTAAAACAAATTTAAAAGCAAAGACACCTTTGTCAACCGTTACGACATGATGCTTGTATAACACTGCATTCTACAACTTGATTTGATGTTCAACAAGAAAGCACTCTTGCTTTCAACGGTAGTACGTCGATACAAAACACTGCTTCCAGCAGACATAGAGAGTGAAAACTATAAAAGTACCAGACTGCGGTCGCGGCTTGAAAAACACCGTGGGTAGGCAGTTTCATTTCTTGTACAACAGGGATAAGGCCATTCTACTGTTGTTTTGTGCAGCATGATCACATTGGTTGACGCTAACCAGGCTGCCGGTAGTCTGGAGCAGGAACTCAAGTTATCTCTGTCACTGGACCTTGCAGGTGTTCTGACAGACGAGTTTGATGAACCTGTCTCTCCAGAACAAGCCTTCCTGTACAATGCTGTGTCCATTCTGAGGGCTGAAATAAGTCAAATTGGACCGTCAGATCACTATCTAACACAAAGCGAGGTCATCTTACAGAGGTCAGTTGTTTTTGTAACCCATATGCTCCAAACATTCATTATTTGGTTGATCAAGACAGAGGCATACGACTCTACGAGCACTGATTTCCGACTGCACAAGTCATTCGTAGGAGGTGTCTCTCTATTGCTGAATGCATCGTGTTCAACTGTTCTAAAGTCATTATACCTCGGCTTTGTTGCACAACTGCACAACGAGTTCGGATCCCGTCATTTCATTGACACTTTACACCTTTATGGTTGTTGTGTGAGCTTTGACGACCTGATGCGATTCATGACCAGTGCTGCAGAAGTAAAAATAGAAACACTTCAAAAAGGTGTTTGTGTTCCTAATGACATTGTGTCAATTAACGATGGTGGAAATCTCATCCGCGAAAGAGATGACAATATTGATATCAATGCCGAAACGGTAGATGGAAAAAATACATTTCACTCGATTGCTAGGGTAGTATTCCGAGTCTACAGATAGTCCAGATATAAGGAAGATAGCGATAAAGTATGGCAAGTCGAAGTTACTTACTCTTTGCGAGCAGTCAGAGTCTCTTATGCAATGTGTAGCATTCGAGAAACCAAAGATACGTGCAGAACCATTTCGAAGAGAGAAGGTTCTTGAGAAATTGAACTTATGTAAGACGGGCATGAATCCAGTTCCATGCCTTGCCTGATGTCTTCTCGGACTACTGCCTCGTGGTGTGTTAACAGTGCCAAATGAAACCATCATTACTCCCACTCAGGTAATTCCATTTTAGTCTGGATTCAACCACAAGCAATCCTCAAAGAAAACTAGCTACATAGCTGTTGCATATGCGCCAATTGTTGATACCAAACCCGCCGATATGGCCACTGTGTACATTATAATGCTGAAGTGTAAGGAAATGTGTGCTGCACTAGGCCAGTGGTGGTGGCCATGTCATACGAATGGGAGGTTTCCACACCTTGTCTTGCTTTACTGCATGCATAGGCAAATGTTTGAGTGATGCTGGCTTGCTGGACTTCTGTTTACGCTGCTCCACTGCAGACCAAATGCTTGCTAGCAAATAGTTCAATCGGGCTGTAGGAGGCCTATCACTCGCCTGTGAGGCTTTCAATGCTCTGAAGCTTTCTGCATTTGTCGCATTGTGCGATAAGAGTGAAGGAGTGCCTGTATTTTCACCAAAGGTCTGGGATAGGTTGGCTGATGCTCAGCAAGCATACAATTCTGAGTCCTGGGACACCACATTATTGCAAGAATCCAACACTTAGTGCCATAACTGGAAGAATTCTAGGCATGGGGATGTGCACAGTCATCTACATTCAAGTTCTGTGACCATCTACATCATGTTCTGCAGATCCTTCTTTTGAATATTCGTGCATGGCTAGAAGGGAACTGGGGCCTTCACATACTGACAAAAAGAGCCATGGTTCCGTATTTTTTTGCTGCAAACAGACCGAACTATGCCAGGTGGACTATAGTCTACATCCTTGATATGCTGAACCTCCCACAGGAAGTTCAAAGAGCCTTTAAAACTGGAGAATTTGTAGTCCGTCAGATTCCTGGCTGTTTCAATGATATGTGGAGCGACATGGGCTCAGGGAAAGCCGTCATTAAAGTTTCACAGAGTAGCAGTGGCATAGTAGGACTGACCAGAAGGAAGCCTCATTGGGTGGACGCTGACGATGCAAAGACAATGCGAGAAAAGAGTGGTTTGTCAACAAGTAGCGAAGACAAAAGCCACAAAGAAGTACGTGTGTCCACACTCAAGAGGGATGGAGTACGTGCGTCCACACTCAAGAGGGATGAAGTACGTGCGTCCACACTCAAGAGGGATGAAGTACGTGCGTCCACGCCCAAGAGGGATGAAGTACGTGCAAGCTCTTACAAGATATTCTGTCAAAAACATGACCAATCCACTCGAGTCTGAATTTCACCCAGAAGTCCTCATTAACTTATCTACAGGGTTCTATGCAACAATGGATGTGCAAAACTCACTCCTCAACATACCTGTCATTAGCGAGGTGCAAAGAAGGTGTTTCCATGGAAACTGTTCTTGGCCATCCCATAGGGCCAGTGCCAACGTCCATTTTCCATGCCGATGGTACGAGGAAAAAAAAAGCTGAACTGAGGCATCAACTAGAAGCTCAATATGGGAGAGTATGGAAACTACCAGAAAGCAACTCAGCAGCCACAGTGTATATTAGGGATGCCATGGCTGTCATTCAAATGATGACAGAGGACACATTCCATTCCTTCGATGCATTAACAGCTCCATACTTCAGGCAACTCCTAACAGGTTTCAAAAAGCCGACACAGTTGGTCTTTGATAGATATGATGAGGAGAATTCGGTGAAAACGGCTGAACCGGCGGGCAGGATCAACTCTGCTGACAAGCAGTATCACGTGATTGGTGGACGCCTGGTATCTCCAAGGAAAGACGTGTATTATCGCTCACCGGACGACGAAGGGTCTGGTGGTCGTCGGACAGTGGTCATCTAACAGGGGTCAAAGGTCATCGGAGGTCATCTATTAGCTAGCACTAAAGAAAAGGCGTATGTAAGTGGCGTATTGATGTCTCAATATTAGTAACATTACAAAGCAACATATCAATGATGCTAATTTTAAAAGTTATATAAGTAAATGTTAAAAGTTATGTAAATGTCAAAAGTTATATATAAATAAATGATAATTAATATATATATATATATATTAATATATATATATATATATATATATATATATATATATATATATATATATATATATATTATAAAGTAAAAATACTGATAATACCAATAATCACTATAGAGTAACGAGTGTACTTATCAAGTGAAAAGAGCTGATTTTAAAAGTTATAGAAGTAAATGATAATGCTGAATTTATGTTAACTTGTTCTGCTCAAGCCATTTTTCAAGTGTTCCTCACTGAAGTGGCGTCTGCGACGAACGGGAAATGGACAGTCGCGGGAGCGACTTCCCGCGGCGATCCAACAATCGTGTTGGTCGGTGTGCACGTGAGTGGGGGTCTGTTCGAGCTGTGTGGTGGAAACGGTAGGTCGTAGCTGCGGTATATTGGACGACTGAAGGTGTTGATCCATGAGGAAGGCGTTGTGGTCAGACAGGGACGGGATCGGAGCGATGATAGTTCGTAGCTGTGACTGGACCATGAGCCATTTGCAGCGATGTGTCAGAAAGGCGCACGTTTCCTCACGATTTTCTGTCCAAGCGCTGTGATTGGTGGACAAGCCTACTGCGCGTCAACGCCGGCATGCGTTTATAAACCCCGTAGCCGAACTAGTGCAGTATAGGGATCGTGCCTCAGTTAGACGAATGTAGGGCACAATAATTTTAGATATGTGTAATTTAAAAAAAATCATATCTGACATAACTGCATTTGAGCAGACACATTGGCAAGTTTGCTGGTAGAACATGTTGGCAGTGTAAATGTGGATTTTTAGATGATTTCAATAGGCGGAAGGATTTTTGGCAATTTTTTCGTCACAAGGCGCGTGTGCGTAGTAATTTATGCAGACATTGGTAAACATTGACGGGTATGGCACGGTCAGGCATTTTAAGAGTGTTAGAAATATATGAATTTGACTAAACTTGACCAGCATGTCAATGAGATGATGACAACGGCAGGTAAGACGTTTCAGAATTTTTATGGTCTCGTTTTCTTATAATCATGCAAAACGTTAACTTGGTCACAAATGGGAAACGTGACAGTAGGCTGAACCCTATCTGAACTCTGCTCTGCTGTGCTCGAATCGTCTCAGAAGTCTCTCCCTCTCTCTGCCTCTCCCTCTCCCTCTCTCTCTCTCTCCCTCTCTCTCTCCCTCTCCCTCTCTCTCCTCTCCTCTCTCTCTCTCTCTCTCTCTCTCTCTCTCTCTCTCTCTCTCTCTCTCTCTCTCTCTCCCTCCCTCTCTCTCTCTCTCTCTATCTCTATCTCTCTATCTCTATCTCCCTCCCTCCATCTCCCCTCTCTCTCCCTCTCTCTCTCTCTCTCTCCCCCCCTCTCTCTCTCTGGCAGTGAGATGCAGAACACGGCGCATGTGTTCATATAATTCAAGACAGAACAGAGGTTATGCTGAATCAACGGGCCTTCGATGCAGAGAGAGACGAGTTCTGTCTCGGGCATGAGTGTGTCAAGGTCAGTCGTATATTGGATCTGTCAGAAGACAAGTATATCTCACCATCCAACCGTCTGAACCAACACGTATTGCGCTGGACGTTCATGACGTTGTCCGATAGGTGGGCAGCATTGCAATGGCGGTACAAGATGCGAGAGAAGTTGATAAAATGCTACATCAACGATACGGTGGCGGGGTGGTGCCGGTAAATAAACAAGTGACCTTTGTTTCTGTAGATATCCACTGGTATAAAGCTGATAAGATATATTTGTGCCGTCTAACGATGCGCTCTGTTAAACCCTGTCAATCACCCTCGCATAAAATAACCCGTCCACTTAAATTACACAAGTTATTCTTGCTCGGGCTGCGATCATGGCCGGGTGTCCGCTCCTCGCTGCCCTCGCGCTGTGTCTCTTCTCTTCGGAGTTTCGGCCGTCAATGAGACTTCGGAGGACGGCCAATTGGTGGAATTCGTACCGGCGCTGATGGACAGTCTGGTGCTGGACAAAACGGAGACGATCGACGTGTAGGCGACCCACCACCTGACAGGCAGCAGACGTTTGAGCTGTGTCGTGGTCAATCCGGACGTCGTGGAGTTGGTGCACGGCGGCAGTGTGACGGTGTGTGAGGGTCTGTCGTCCAACGCCAGTCTGCCTCATCTGACGGTGTGTGGTCTCCGCATGGGACGGACGTCTCTGGAGTGCCGTATCGAGGATAACGTGACAATGGGGGCGCCGCTGCTTGGCAAGTACAAGATCGCTGTCATCCGGGAACCGCATGTGCTGTATCCGTTCTTCTTAGGTATGGTTTCCATTATCGTCGTGTGTGTCAACATCGGCATGGGCTGCGCTCTCGATTTCGAGGTCGTCAAGACAGTTCTCAGGCGACCCGTGGCACCAGCTATCGGATTTTTCTCACAGTTTCTTGTCATGCCTATCGTAAGTCAAGTTTCATCATGCCGGTGGAAATAGTAGTTCAGAAAACTAATACTAATCAGATCAGGGTTGCATCATTGACTTTGTATAGAAACCGCGGGAATGTTACCTGTCTTGGTCAGCTCCCAACTTTCCATGGTTTTGACTTGGATACATGCACAGGGTTAACACAGGAGTGTTGTAAAGTAGTAGTTTTTAGAGGTTTTTGCTTTCCCTGGCTTTGACGCCAGGCAGAATGGATATATATATATATATATATGCCCGTCGGGTGGTATATATATATATATATATATACATATATATATATATATATATATATATATATATATATATATATATATATATATATATATATATATATATATATATATATATATATATATATATATATATATATATATATATATATGTGTGTGTACATACATATATATGTACATATATCTATATATGTATATATATATATATATATATATATATATATATATATATATATATATGTGTGTGTACATACATATATATGTACATATATCTATATATGTATATATATATATATATATATATATATATATATATATATATATATATATATATATATATATATATGTACATACATATATATGTACATATATACATGTGGATAAAATTAGTAGTTTGTTAAAAAAAAATTCTGATAATTGTTATAATCTGTAATTCCGATAATATCATTTTTTTAAATAAATAAAAACGGTTGCTAACCTGCCCCGTGTTGTGTGTGTTTGACTAAGACAATTGTTGCTGTCAGGCTGGAAAATAATATGTTATTATATATATTTTATTGATTCCATCTAGTCAACAAAATCATTACTGGTTAAACGCCGCTACCATTTAAACTGTTTAACCCTCTCCTTTATGAGGTGTCCTATAATATATCTACTAAATAATTTTATAAATAATTTCAAATAAATGTACATTTTAGTTTTGTTCTATCAAGTTAGATGTGCACGAGCTGCTCTTTTGTGCAAATTGATGTTTAATGTGATATTTAATCGTTAATAAACACAAAGTTTTATTGTTGATATGTTAAAATAGCATGAAAGAGCTTTCGTAAGCTAAATGCAGACAATAAGCAATTATTGGTATAAACTATAACTGTTGCCTTTCCAAAATATGTAATCAACACATATCAATACCAAGTTCATGTTGTGTGCATACTTTGTAAGTGCTTGGGCACAAGGAAATGAAGGTATCCAACACTAACCTTAGTTAACCCAATATCTAGCTAACCCCATCTCTAGCTAACCCTAAACCAGAAGTGGTTTACAGAAGACATAGCTATTCCCATAGGAACAGTTTGATAGGAAATGTGAACAGTTTGCTTGGAAAAGGCATAAAACTGTAGAAATCACGAATAGCATGGTACAGATCAGATGCCAAAATGTAAAGTTTGTCAAATTTAGGGGGTATGATACCACTAAGTGACGGAGCAGGCAGCCATTTTGCACTAGAACTTTCATTGATTATATTTGTTATGTAGCCCAGTGCACTGATAACATTGTTTAACAGATTTGGAAAGAATAGTTGTTTATTGGTTGTGTTACTGCCACTAGAAGCATTACGTAGATCAGCATTTTCATATCTAGCCGCAACGGGTATCTGGTCATGTGATACCCATTTATGTTGGCGTATCCAAATCAAGTCGTTCGCTTTGTATCTCATCAACAAGAAGCATGGATGCAGTCACACAAACAATAACATTTGACAAGTCTGACACAGTGGAAGTTACAAGAAATCCTGTTAAATATGACAAATTGTAAATTTTCTGTGCCAATACATGTACTCTCTTAGTGTAGTGTGTTATTGACATTACATATACTCATGTAGTACGGTGTGTCACTGCAATAACATGTACCTGTGTAGTATGGTGTGTTAGTGCCATTACATGTCCCCATGTGGACCTGGTGTGGTACTCACAGAGGTAGACGTGGAAGCCGAGGAGATGTCCGAGGAGCCCTGAGCCAGCCACAGCCAGGAGGGCAGACATCATCAGGAGAGCCAGCCACAGTCTGTCTGACACGACCACCCACAGCACCCTGAAGACTGCACGGTCACAACAGACAGTCAGATGATGTAGCACACTAACACATCACAGGACATGATCACAGTGAAACACATTTTAGAACAGAGTGCACGGTTTACCTATACATCCGTATGCGTATCATAACACAACTAAACATTGGTTTACACGAGCGATTTCTGCCTCAATTGGTCGGGCGAGAGTGTCGCATGACAGTGTGCAGCTAAACTTTGTGCGCGTTAAGACGAGCAACATTTCTAGACACTGCAACACAGATCTTGAAGCACACCTCTCCAGATTTAATCACTGATCAGGTTTCGATGGGTACACATGCTATCAATCGCTGATCGACCACTACTTCAACATCGCTGCGGACTGTCGGCCAAATTGGGACCAGCCCCAATTTGACCAAGCTTGAGGCCATATGAAGCTGTACATGTGTATCAATCAGGACACAAAGCAGCATTAGTTAAGGAGCAGTGTAGGTTGGACATGAGAAAGTACTCTTTTTCACAGAGGGTGATAAATGAATGGAACAAACTGCCAAATGATTGTGTTAATGCTAGTAGTATGAATATGTTTAAAAATATAATTGACAGATATCTGATAAGGGCGGGCTACACATAGATGAGAAAATTGTTGGACTCTCGATAAGCCAATGGCTTCCTTGTCCACTTGCCATCTGGAACTTGTTGTTCGAGATGGCAATCTTGTTAAAAATCTTGTTGAAAAAAACTTATTTTTCAAAGAAATGGTATTTAAAATAACGAATTCACCCATGTGATATTGCGTACCTGCTGTGCTGATTGTGGCAGTGGGAGTAGTTGACATCACTGTCACCTTCTCTGTAGAACTGCTGGGGACGGCCGAAGCATCTGTGTGAACCAACATAGGCAGAATACAGAACTGCTGTACACAGGCACAATGCAGTAACTACAGAATTGATGAGTCCAAAAAAGTAGGTGTCATTATGTGCCGACAAATTGCGTAAGACACAGGGTGAATATGGGAGTAGTTGACATCACTGTCACCTTCTCTGTAGAACTGCTGGGGACGGCCGAAGCATCTGTGTGAACCAACATAGGCAGAATACAGAACTGCTGTACACAGGCACAATGCAGTAACTACAGAATTGATGAGTCCAAAAAAGTAGGTGTCATTATGTGCCGACAAATTGCGTAAGACACAGGGTGAATATGATGACAACGCCTGCGATGGCCGTCAATAGAGTAGCGATGAACAACCTGCAAACACGATACAAGTGTCAGTGACATCACCGATACCATCAATTACTTGCACGGCCATAATTTGTACATTGTTGAGCTGGGTTATTCATATTCATAAAGCGGCATAAGGAATTTACACAACACCATTATAAAGCAGTTTAATTTAAATAAAATGGACAGATACCTATATGATAAGGGCAGGGTACATGTAGATAAAACATGTTGTACTCTTAATAAGCCAGTGGCTTCCTTGTCCACTTTTTATCTGGAGCTTATCGCTTTGGGTGGCAATCTTGTTAAATATTGTTAAATTAAAAGAATACTATGCATCGTTTAGTAAATACAAACAGTCCAACGTATACTCACACTATCTTTCTTACTTATATCCTTCACAGTACACTTTAGTGTTTTCTACCTTCCATACCCTATTCTCAATAAGCCAATGGCATACTTGTCCACTTGCCATCCGGGTTTTTAGCTTTCGCTGGCAATCTTGGTAAACCTTGTTAAACCTACTTCATTTGTGTTCCTGCTTTCATCCATCTCTCTCCTCTTTCCTCCATCTCACTCCACCCGCCCCGCTCCCTTCCTTTCTATTTTTCCCTTCTCGAGTTGAAACTTATTTTTCCTACCTCTCTATACATCTATCTGTCTCTCTGCCTTTGTCTGTCTGTCTGTCTGTCTGTCTGTCTGTCTCTCTCTCTCTCTCTCTCTCTCTTTCTCTTTATCTATCTATCTATCTATCTATCTATCTATCTATCTATCTATCTGTCTGTCTGTCTGTCTGTCTGTCTGTCTGTATGTCTGTCTGTCTGTCTGTCTGTCTGTCTATCTATCTATCTATCTATCTATCTATCTATCTATATATATATATATATATATATATATATATATATATATATATATATATATATATATATATATATATATATATATATATATATATATATATATATATATATATATATATATATATATATATATCGCTCTCGCTGTCTCGCTCTCTCGCTCTCCCCAGCCGCCCTCTCCCCTCTCTCTCTCTACAGCCTTATCTCTATATTCATGACACATTGACTAGGCCATGAAACTGGCGAACATTAATGATGAGACAGACCATTGAGGAAGACACTGACGGTTGACTGAAGGATTGACATAGGTTTGTAAGTCATTTTGCATTAGTATACAACGTCTTGCAGCCATCATTCTGTCATCTAAGCTGATTCATTATTAATAATAATATGAACACAGTTTAAATCCTCTATCACGCATAAATCCTCGGAAATCCAAGCTCTGAGACGAATAAAAAAACAATCAGGCTGTCTCAAAATCGATATACAAAGCTAAAGTTATAAACAGGTGGATGAATACGCTAGGGAGGTACACCATATATTTTATACTGCATATATGAATTTCTTGGATTTTCTTGAGGTCACACACTTTGGTCACAAGGAACATGCTGATATGCCCTGGAGAACCTTATGCCCCAGGGGGCATGCCGGTGTGTCAGGGTATCTTCCTCCTGGACATCTTCACCCCCTCCCGAGGAAGATATATTCCCCCACCCTGGATATCTTACCCCCCGCCTATAAATGTGCAATAAAGTTTATAATTAGCAAATATGTGTCAGAATAATATCTACTATATGTTATTATGCCAGAAAAGTGATCATGATCGGCCACATGAACAACAAAACACACAGCTCTCTTCTCAAGGCACTGGGGTGTATAATCATCAGAACTGTTGCTGAAGTGATTCCTAGGTTAATCAAGATAAGTCTCTCATCGAGGCACTGAGTTAATCATGATCGGCCACCTCAACAACACAACAAACAGTTCTTTTCTCAAGGCACTGAGTTAATCATGGGCAGCTGCCTTAACAACACACAGCTCTTTTCTCACGGCACTGAGGTGTCTAATCCTCCTGTTGTTGTTCAGCATGGTAACACCCCATTGTTATCAATATAACTTTCAAGGACCCGCCGTTGTGATTTATCGCACGTGAACTCTTTTGTGATAATTGCAAGTCATTACAGATGAAATTTATAATAAATATATTGATTTATATGCATCATCTTCTTGCTTTTAGTTGTGGGAGAAAATAGTTTGGAGTCAAGACAACTTGGGTATTGGAAGGGGGGGTAAGATATCCAGGGTGGGGGAAGCTATCGGGGGGGGGTGTACTGTTACACCGGTGTAACAGTATATCTCCTCCTGGATAGCTTTCCCCAAAGGATATATTCCCCCAAACTAGATATCTTACCCCCTCCCAAGTTGTCTAGACTCCAAACTATTTTTCCCCACAAGTAAAATCAAGAACATGGTGCAATTAAATAAATATTTATTATAAATTTTCTCATGTCATGACTGAAAAAAAGTTCACGTGCGATTACTCACAAAATCAATCTTTCATCATTTGCAATTATCACAACAAAATCTCATCCAAAATCATTCACCAACTTGAACAAGTGTCTACTCCTATCACACAAATTGAACGTCTACAAAAATATTACATTAAGTGTCTACAGCCCATATTGTTTAATGATAAATAAAATCGTTTGGCTCCATATTAATACTGATTATATTATGTTTGTAGACCCCTTCCTTGAATAGGCGGCTGTACATTTTGAAAGGCTTGAGACCAAACGATAATTTTTTCTGTGAAGTGTGTGAAAGGATTTAGTTATTATACATTGTGTGTGGTTACTCAACAAAATAAATCAAAGGTTAATAAACTATACTGCGAGGACACATTGGCAACGTGCCTAAGCCAATAAACAAAGGCAGGTCCTTAAAACTTGATTTGATAATAATGAGGCGTTACCATGCTAAGCAACAGCTCGGAGGATTGACTTATCGTGGGTAACCCAGGAATCACTCCATATCATCCATTCATTCGTAAAAAAACACTATTTTCTTGCAGAATAACATATAGTAGATATTATTCTGATAATTATTAACTTTCTTGCATAAGAACAGACATACGCACACAGATAAGGTAAGATATCCAGGATGGGGGGAATATGTCAAGGGAGAAGATACCGTGCCACACCGGTTCCACAAATCCCAAATATAAAAGCTGTAGTTTGATTTATAACAATTATACAATATGGGCAGTGAACAAAGTTGTCTTCAACGTTGTTGCTCTCCTCTATCCACGATATCCGGGATAAGGCTGGCACCGATACTGGTCGTCGATCTTTTACCTTCTTCTTCGTCGCTGATCCTGTTTCACTGTCGTGTCTGTCACAAAGTGGTTTATGAGAATGAGGATTTATCTTCTGCCCCTTTCTTCAGTAGTGTACGGTAGTCTACGCAGTAGTGCTGCCATGTAGCGTACGGCAGGAAGTGGTATTTGCACAAAGCAAACTTGCCACCTGGTGACTAAGGTATAACTACTTGAGTGAATATTTAGTATGTATAGAACCGGTGTTATGTGACGGATACATTGGTTACATTGTGAATGGCATTTAGTGAAAGTGTAAGAATTTTAATACATGAACTAGCAAGTTGTATTTCGGCAAGCAAGCAAGGTGCGACAAACGAACTCACGCCTCTGACCAGATCTAGACAGCTCGGAATATCGTTGTAGGAGTTGAGTGCTACAATTAATAGCGTTATTACCGACTTAATGCAGAGATTCGGGTGATATTAAAGGTATATGTTGGTTTGTTATGTAATACGACTATTTAAAACTGAATAGGACCTAACAACGAAAGCGTAGGAACGTAATGTCGCAATCGTAGGGAAGGTTTAGTTTGCATTAAGCTATGTTATTTGTTAGTTAGACTTCCGGCACAATATGGCCGCCTTAGTATTTAACGAATTTACACTAAGAAAGCAGCAGACGATTAACTTGTGCAGTGCTACAATGTTGCGAAGTCTTCTCGTCTCCGAGACATGGGCTCAAGACGAATAATTGGTTTATTTTCGTCCACGTCTTGTGGCTGTAACTTCATTGTAAAGTGACTCGATCCAACTTTGTGTACATGGGTTGTGATTGCTACTACAATAGTTAGAGTTAAGATGCGAAAGTTATTTTTTAGACTCATATGAAGTTATGATGCGGGGACGTAAGTGTTAAGGTTCCCATTTTCAGCGGGAGAATCCCCGATTAGGGCTCTACCTCCCAATTGTGAGATCGAGGGGTAGTTTCCATGATGTTTACTTGACTTAGGCTTGGGTTGGTAAGTTTGACTTTGCCTGAGTCTAACCTAACGTAATGATGTTTAAAAACGATGGCTCTTTCAACAAACACATCTCAACATAAAATGACATAATACTGCAATGTAATATTGTATTCGGCATGTAAAATCAGCCTTCATAGTTAAACATTATGAGCGATAATAGAAATACTATTGTTATGATGACGTCAAGCCAACTAAAGTTAACGAGAAAGAGAAGACGACAGTCAATTTACTTTTTTAAATGTGTCATTTGCCTGGAAATCACGAGCAATGTAAAACTTTCAAAAGCAATGAGTGTTGAACAGAAATCTGTGTTAGAGGCTGCATCACCGTCTACTAGATACCAGAGTTTCCTAGCTTTGAATATGTGCCATAAATACTATACCACAGGAGTTTTTCTGAAGGTACACAAGCAAAACAAATTTGGAACGCACCAAGGTACAGGCAAGACCAGAAACACCAAGGGACTCTGGTTGTCAACAAACATGCCTAGTATGTTCATGAGAGACGGCACATGTTCCACATACCTGTCTGCATTGTTTGTTCGAAGAGAACACACGGGAAAGACAAAACAACTGCACACAATTGAAACAATTGAGCGCGACACGAAGCTTAAGGAGGCTGAACGAAGGGACGAGGACATGCTAGGCAAAATATCAGAGGAGGATTTGATCGTTAAATGTGCAGTGTACCACTCCACGCGTCTTTCATCATACCTGAGTAAAACAAACTTAAAAGCAAAGACACCTTTGTCAACCGTTACGACATGATGCTTGTATAACACTGCATTCTACAACTTGATTTGATGTTCAACAAGAAAGCACTCTTGCTTTCAACGGTAGTACATCGATACAAAACACTGCTTCCAACAGACATAGAGAGTGAAAACTATAAAAGTACTGCCTTCGCGGATTGAAAAACACCATGGGTATGCAGTTTAATTTCTTGTACAACAGGGATAAGGCCATTCTACTGTTGTTTTGTGCAGCATGATCACATTGGTTGACGCTAACCAGGCTGCAGGAACTCAAGTTATCTCTGTCACTGGACCTTGCAGGTGATCTGACAGACGAGTTTGATGAACCTGTCTCTTCAGAACAAGCCTTCCTGTACAATGCTGTGGGCATTCTGAGGGCTGAAATAAGTCAAATTGGACCGTCAGATCACTACCTAACACAAAGCGAGGTCAACTTACAGAGGTCAGTTGTTTTTGTACCCCAGATGCTCCAAACATTCATTATTTGGTTGATCAAGCCAGAGGCATACGACTCTACGAGCACTGATTTCCGACTGCACAAGTCACTCGTAGGAGGTGTCTCTCTATTGCTGAATGCATCGTGTTCAACTGTTCTAAAGTCATTATACCCCGGCCTTGTTTCACAACTGCACAACGGGTTCGGATCCCGTCATTTCATTGACACTTTACACCTTCATGATTTTTGTATGAGCTATGACGACCTGATGCGATTCATGACCAGTGCTGCAGAAGTAGAATTAGAAACACTTCAAAAAGGTGTTTATGTTCCTAATGATATTGTGTCAATTAACGATGGTGGAAATCTCATCCGCGAAAGAGATGACAATATTGATATCAATGCCGAAACGGTAGATGGAAAAAATACATTTCACTCGATTGCTAGTGTAGTATTCCGAGTCTACAGATAGTCCAGCAACAAGGAAGATAGCGATAAAGTATGGCAAGTCGAAGTTACTTACTCTTGTGAGCAGTCAGAGTCTCTTATGTAGCATTCGAGAAACCAAAGATACGTGCAGAACCATTTCGAAGAGAGAAGGTTCTTCAGAAATTGAACTTATGTAAGACGGGCATGAATCCAGTTCCATGCCTTGCCTGATGTCTTCTCGGACTACTGCCTCGTGGTGTGTTACCAGTGCCAAATGAAACCATCATTACTCCCACTCAGGTAATTCCATTTTAGTCTGGATTCAACCGCAAGCTATCCTCAAAGAAAACTAGCTACATAGCTGTTGCATATGCGCCAATTGTTTATACCAAACCCGCCGATATGGCCACTGTGTACATTATAATGCTGAAGTGTAAGGAAATGTGTGCTGCACTAGGCCAGTGGTGGTGGCCATGTCATACGAATGGGAGGTTTCCACACCTTGTCTTGCTTTACTGCATGCATAGGCAAATGTTTGGGTGATGCTGGCTTTCTGGACTTCTGTTTACGCTGCTTCCACTGCAGACCAAATGCTTGCTGGCAAATAGTTCAATCGGGCTGTAGGAGGCCTATCACTCGCCTGTGAGGCTTTCAATGCTCTGAAGCTGTCTGCATTTGTCGCATGGTGCGATAAGAGTGAAGGAGTGCCTGTAGTTTCACCAAAGGTCTGGGATAGGTTCGCTGATGCTCAGCAAGCATATAAGTCTGAGTCCGGGGACACTACATTATTGCAAGAATCCAACACTTAGTGCCATAACTGGAAGAATTCCAGGCATGGTGATGTGCACATTCATCTACATTCAAGTTCTGGGACCATCTACTTCATGTTCTGCAGATCCTTCTTTTGAATATTCGTGCATGGCTAGAAGGGAACTGGGGCCTTCACCTACTGACAAAAAGAGCCATGGTTCCGTATTTTTTTGCTGCAAACAGACCGAACTATGCCAGGTGGACTATAGTCTACATTTTTGAAATGCTGAACCTCCCACAGGACACAGGAAGTTCAAAGAGCCTTTAAAACTGGAGAATTTGTAGTCCGTCAGATTCCTGGCTGTTTCAATGATATGTGGAGCGACATGGGCTCAGGGAAAGCCGTCATTAAAGATTCACAGAGTAGCAGTGGCATAGTAGGACTGACCAGAAGGAAGCCTCATTGGGTGGAAGCTGACGATGCAAAGACAATGCGAGAAAAGAGTGGTTTGTCAACAAGTAGCGAAGACAAGAGGCACAAAGAAGAACGTGCGTCCACACTCAAGAGGGATGGAGTACGTGCGTCCACACACACAGGATGTGCGCATGCGTCGGGGTGGTACGAGTCCGTTACATCGCTCCACACATTTCACTCAACACAACATGTTCACCAACACAACAAATGACCACAATTGGTACAACAACTCAACATAACCCACTGATCACGCAGAAACAGACAAACCAAACGACGACAAACGCAACTAATCAAAACAACGCCCTTTACCGCAACACATGAACCAACATTTCAAAGATGGCGGACTACCACTGCCGGCGCCGTCCGGGTGAGTTCTTTTCATTTTATCGCTAAGCATTTCATTAGTAAGCTTACTTTTCTTCAAGTCGCCACTGTTTGCATTTGGATCTAACTTTCAGAAAAACATGCTACAAAATGTATTCCAATTCAGATGTCCCTTTAGGAAATATTCCCCTCACCTAGTCCCGCATTCCACGCGGATTAATCTTGGGCTAACGCAGATAATCACCGTCACTCTCCTAATAGCAACGATCATTGGAACATGCCAACGCGTATCTCGATCAAATCTCAAAATTAAACCAAAATATTATGCCCTAACTTTGAACCCCCGAATTAAATTCCCACCCAAAATCAAATTCAAATCAGACATTGTTACACATCTGTACCTCAGCAGACTGAAGCACTCTCAGGCGACATCCACCCAAACCCTGGCCCATACGGGCGCCCAATTCCAAATATTACCACTTCTCCATCTAGAAATGAGCAATCCATTTCTACCAACACCCAGTCTGACAGTTCCACGCTTACTACCCCAACACTCCACACATCACAAAATGCAGGCTTAATTTTCGCCCCAAACCCCCAAAACACTTCAACCCACGAACGCTACAAGAAAACCCAAGGAAACACACTTAAAGGAATTTTGATAAACACCAACAGCGTTAAGAGCATAGAAAAAGCAACCCAACTAAAGGCAACTATTCAATATAATAATCCAGACATCATATTTCTAGTTGAAACTAAATTAGATGCAAACTATGCTACATACTCTTTCCTACCACCCAACTATGAGGCCATCAGAAAGGACAGGAATGTCCATGGCGGTGGAGTCCTTATAGCCTTCCGTGACAACATTGTAGCTGAACCCCTCCAAAATTTAAACTCAAATTGTGAAATAATTTGGACAAAAAATCACTTTGCACGAAACAAATGCATATACTTTGCATCTTATTATCGACCCCCAAATGACCACCTCCAATCCCTTGAAGCTCTCCACGACTCCCTAACTAAACTATATAGATCACAAAAAACTCCCCCTAACGTAGTCATAGCTGGAGATTTTAACCTCCCTGATATCAACTGGACAAATCACCAGACCACTAATAACAGCACCGCCAGCAAGCATAACAAACTACTAGAAATAACTAACGACTTTGGGCTGCAGAACATGGTAAACGACCCCACACGCATCGCTTCTGGCAACATTCTTGACCTCATACTCACCTCAAATCCCTCCATTATCATCAACACCCACACCACTCCTGGTATGAGCGATCACGAATCCGTGACCTTCAATGTCAACTTAAACCCAGTTCGCAACAAGAAACCCCCCCACCAAGTTTATAGTTACAAATCAGCAGACTGGGACCAACTCAAAGACGACATAGACAAACTAAATCTTGAGTACTTCGACATCGACCCCAACTCACAGGATATAGACATAAACTGGACCTTTTTCCGCGAACGTCTGACTACCTTGATTAACAAAAACATACCTAGACGATACACAAAAGCTAAAACCCACCTCCCCTGGATAACACGTGAACTAATTAGAATGCAGAGAAGACGAAACAAAAGCCACAAAAAGGCAAAGCAAACTGGACTAAACAGTGACTGGGAAAAATTTAAGGAACTCCGAAAGCAAGCTACTAAAGCATTAGCAAAATCCTACAAAGACTATGTTAACAACCACATTGGAGACAGCCTGAAAACTAATCCAAAACGATTCTGGTCATTTATTAAGGCAAATAAACGAGAAAACATTGGCATCCCCATACTTCGAGTAAACGACCAACCAATAATTAATGATCGAGATAAAGCAAATGCCCTAAACAACCAATTTAGCTCTGTATTTACCCAAGAAAAGCACCCCATCCCCCAAATAGCCCCCTCTACTTACCCCAACACCCCCCTTCTCGAAATTGGCATAGATGGCGTAATAAAGCAGCTGGAAAATCTAAACCAGAATAAAGCTACAGGCCCAGATGAACTCCCAGCTAGAGTCCTTAAAGAAACTGCAAAGCAGATAGCTCCCATCATCACCCAAATTTTCCAACAATCATACAACACAGGTAAACTTCCTAATGACTGGCTACAAGCTTTAGTAACTCCTATACACAAAAAGAGCCATAAATCTGACCCAGCTAACTACAGACCCATATCACTAACCTGCATCCTCTGTAAAGTAATGGAACATATCATCCTAAGCAACATGTGGAAACATCTGCACAAGCATAACATCATTCTCCACTTCCAACACGGATTCCAGTCGGGACTGTCTTGTGAATCTCAACTCATTGAGACAGTCCACGACTGGATGACTGCTATGGACAACAAGACCCAAATTGACGCAATCCTGCTTGACTTTGCTAAAGCCTTCGACAAAGTGCCTCACCTACGTCTTCTATCAAAATTGACCTCCTACGGAATGACTGGAAACACTCAAAATTGGATCAAATCTTTTCTATCCAACCGCAAACAGAGAGTCTCAGTTAACGGTGCCCTGTCGGACATCACATATGTCACATCTGGTGTCCCACAGGGTTCAGTTCTAGGACCTGTCCTCTTCTTACTCTACATAAATGACATAAATGGGAACATCAAATCTTCTATACGCCTTTTTGCAGATGATAGTATTATATATCGTAAAATTTCTTCCAAAACCGACCATGAAATTCTCCAAACTGACCTTAGCCAACTCCAAACATGGTCAGACAAATGGCAAATGGAATTTAATGTATCTAAATGCGTCCACCTTCCAATAACAAACAAAACTAAACCCAGCACACACAAGTACTCGCTTTCTGGCCAGCCATTATCCACCGTATCCAGCCACTCATACCTCGGAGTAAAATTGGATTCCAAATTAACCTGGACAAATCACGTCACTGACATAACTTCAAAATCTTCGAAATGTTTAGGCATGATTAAACGAACTCTTGGCCCATGTAAACCCGAAGTTAAGCAAACAGCGTACAACATGCTAATCCGACCAAAACTTGAGTACTCTTCACCCATATGGAATCCCCACACGTTTTCGCAAATTAAAAGCCTTGAAAGAGTGCAACACTCTGCTGCCAGATTTGTTAAAAATGATTACAGACGGAACACAAACCCAGCAGATCTAATTACTGCCCTTGGATGGCCAACCCTCGAACGAAGGCGCATTATCAAACAAGCCACTACCTTCTACAAAATTCTAAACAACATTATTGAGATCACCCCCCCTCCGGGCCTACTAACTCGCTCTCGAACCCGTGGACAATACATAGCCCCCAAGTGTCGTATAAATGCAATGGTCTTTTCATTTTATCCCAGAGCCATTCGCATATGGAATATGATTCCATCAAAAATTACCAACATAAAAAACCCAAAATCATTTCAAGAAGCTATTATGGAACTCCCTTTCACCACACCACCTCACCTAAACTGCCTTTAAAACACAGTGCTCAGCGTAAACTTATCCATGGTGTGGGTATGGAGACTGTCTATGTGTGCATGTGGCAAGGCAGCGACAGTATCCATACACACAACCAACCTATTAAATTTTTTCGTTAAACATCCTATACATAAAATAAATAAAACTATCAGATAAAACCATTTCAGCAACATTAATTATACTAGTCTTTTAATCGAACGTACCACCCACAGCGCATGCGCACAGTCCACCACAAACTCCTGCGTTAGCCCAAGTTTGGGCTGTTTGGAGTAAACCACTTGAGACTTGAGACTTGAGAAGAGGGATGAAGTACGTGCGTCCACACTCAAGAGGGATTACGTACGTGCGTCCACACCCAAGAGGGATGAAGTACGTGCAAGCTCTTACAAGATATTCTGTCAAAAACATGACCAATCCACTCGAGCCTGAATTTCACCCAGAAATCCTCATTAACTTATCTACAGGGTTCTATGCAACAATGGATGTGAAAAACTCACTCCTCAACATACCTGTCATTAGCGAGGTGCAAAGAAGGTGTTTCCATGGAAACTGTTCTTGGCCATCCCATAGGGCCAGTGCCAACGTCCATTTTCCATGCCGATGGTACAATGAAGAAAAAAAAAGCTGAACTGAGGCATCAACTAGAAGCTCAATATGGGAGAGTATGGGAACTACGAGAAAGCAACTCAGCAGCCACAGTGTATATTAGGGATGCCATGGCTGTCATTCAAATGATGACAGAGGACACATTCCATTCCTTCGATGCATTAACAGCTCCATACTTCAGGCAACTCTTAACAGGTTTCAAAAAGCCGACACAGTTGGTCTTTGATAGATATGATGAGGAGAATTCGGTGAAAACGCCTGAACCGGCGGGCAGGATCAAATCTGCTTACAAGCAGTATCAGGTGATTGGTGGACGCCTGGTACCTCCAAGGAAAGACGTGTATTATCGCTCACCGGCCGACGAATGGTCTGGTGGTCGTCGGGCAGTGGTCATCTAACAGGGGTCAAAGGTAATCGGTGGTCATCTATTAGCTAGCACTAAAGAAAAGGCGTATGTAAGTGGCGTATTTATGTCTCAATATTAGTAACATTACAAAGCAACATATCAATGATGCTAATTTTAAAAGTTATATGAGTAAATGTATATATATATATATATATATATATATATATATATATATATATATATATATATATATATATATATATATATATATATATATATATATATATATATATTATAAAGTAAAAATACTGATAATACCAATAATCACTATAGAGTAACGAGTGTACTTATCAAGTGAAAAGAGCTGATTTTAAAAGTTATAGAAGTAAATGATAATGCTGAATTTATGTTTACTTGTTCTGCTCAAGCCATTTTTCAAGGGTTCCTCACTGAAGTGGCGTCTGCGACGCACGGGAAATGGACAGTCGCGGGAGCAACTTCCCGAGGCGATCCAACAATCGTGTTGGTCGGTGTGCACGTGAGTGGGGGTATCTTAGAGCTGTGCGGTGGAAACGGTAGGTCGTAGCTGCGACATATTGGACGACTGGAGGTGTTGAGCCATGAGTAAGGCGTTGTGGTCAGACAGGGACGGGATCGGAGCGATGATGGTTCGTAGCTGTGACTGGACCATGAGCCATTTGCAGCGATGTGTCAGAAAGGCGCACGTTTCCTCACGAGTTTCTGTCCAAGCGCTGTGATTGGTGGACAAGCCTACTGCGCGTCAACGCCGGCATGCGTTTATAAACCCCGTAGCCGAACTAGTGCAGTATAGGGATCGTGCCTCAGTTAGACGAATGTAGGGCAGAGTAATTTTAGATATGTGTAATTTAAAAAAATCATATCATCTGACATAACTGCATTTGAGCAGACACATTGGCAAGTTTGCTGGTAGAACATGTTGGCAGTGTAAATGTGGATTTTTAGATGATTTCAATAGGCGGAAGGATTTTTGGCAATTTTTTCGTCACAAGGCGCGTGTGCGTAGTAATTTATGCAGAAATTGGTAAACATTGACGGGTATGGCACGGTCAGGCATTTTAAGAGAGTTAGAAATATATGAATTTGACTAAACTTGACCAGTATGTCAATGAGATGATGACAACGGCAGGTAAGACGTTTCAGAATTTTGATGGTCTCGTTTTCTTATAATCATGCAAAACGTTAACTTGGTCACCAATGGGAAACGTGACAGTAGGCTGAACCTTATCTGAACTCTGCTCTGCTGTGTTCGAATCGTCTCAGAAGTCTCTCTCTCTCCCTCCATCCCTCCCTCCCTCCGTCCCTCCCTTCCTCCTACCACCGTTATTCTAACGGACATTGGCAGTGAGATGCAGAACACGGCGCATGTGTTGATATAATTCAAGACAGAACAGAGGTTGTGCTGAATCAACGGGCCTTCGATGTAGAGAGAGACGAAGTCTGTCTCGGGCATGTGTGTGTGTCAAGGTCAGTCGTATATTGGTTCTGTCGGAAGACAAGTATATCTCACCATCCAACCGTCTGAACCAACACGTACTGCGCTGGACGTTCATGGCGTTATCCGATAGGTGGGCAGCATTGCAATGGCGGTACAAGATGCGAGAGAAGTTGAAAAAATGCTACATCGACGATACGGTGGCGGGGTGGTGCCGGTAAATAAACAAGTGACCTTTGTTTCTGTAGATATCCGCTGGTTTAAAGCTGATAAGATATATTTGTACGGTCTAACGATGCGCTCTGTTAAACCCTGTCAATCACCCTCGCATAAAATAACCCGTCCACTTAAGTTACGTAAGTTATTCTTGCTCGGGCTGCGATCATGGCCGGGTGTCCGCTCCTCGCTGCCCTCGTCGCTGTGTCTCTTCTCTTCGGAGTTTCGGCCGTCAATAAGATTTCGGAGGACGGCCAATTGGTGGAATTCGCACCGGCGCTGATGGACGGTCTGGTGCTGGAAAAAACGGAGACGATCGACGTGCTGGCGACCCACCACCTGACAGGCAGCAGACGTTTGAGCTGTGTCGTGGTCAATCCGGACGTCGTGGAGTTGGTGCACGGCGGCAGCGTAACGGTGTGTGAGGGTCTGTCGTCCAACGCCAGTCTGCCTCATCTGACGGTGCGTGGTCTCCGCATGGGACGGACGTCTCTGGAGTGCCGTATCGAGGATAACGTGACAATGTGGGCGCCGCTGCAAGGCAAGTACAAGATCGCTGTCATCCGGGAACCGCACGTGCTGTATCCGGTCTTCTTAGGTATGGTCTCCATTATCATCGTGTGTGTCAACATCGGCATGGGCTGCGCTCTCGATCTCGAAGTCGTCAAGACAGTTCTCAGGCGACCCGTGGCACCAGCTATCGGATTTTTCTCACAGTTTCTTGTCATGCCTATCGTAAGTAAAGTTTCATCATGCCGGTGGAAATAGTAGTTCAGAAAACTAATAATAATCAGATCAGGGTTGCATCATTGACTTTGCATTGAAACCGCGAGAATGTTACCTGTCTTTGTCAGCTCCCAACTTCCCATGGTTTTGACTTGGATACATGCACAGGGTTAACACTGGAGTGTTTTAAAGTAGTAGTTTTTACAGGTTTTTGCTTTCCCTGGCTTTGACGCCAGGCAGAATGGATATATATATATATATATATATATATATATATATATATGCCCGTCGGGTGGTATATATATATATATATATATATATATATATATATATATATATATATATATATATATATATATATATATATATATATATATATATATATATATATATATATATATCCATTCTGTACATATATCTATATATGTATATATACATACAAATGGTCCCGGTGGCAATAGAATCGACACACAACTGATGTTGTTTAAGTAAACTGCAGCGATCACGCACCGAGATAAAACATGTCTTTATACAGTGTTTGGTTGTATCAGATATGTTATGTAAACAAAGCCAGCGTGATCAATGATGCGTGTCCAGCAATCTTGTTGAGGAGGTACAGTAGACGTTTTCAATGAAGATTGATTTGGCACAGTGATTGGGACATGCCCCCGTTGGATGAACTCGTAGATAAGCCACTGGGCATACAACAACAAGGTCGTGATGACCGCGACTGAAAAGCCTGAGGAGAGACGGAGGCTTGTTGTACACAGGGGCACATTGTATACAGGGGCACGTTACATACAGGGGCACGTTTTATACAGGGGCACGTTGTATACAGGAGCACGATGTATAAAGGGGCACGTTGTGTACAGGGGCACGTTGTATACAGGGGCACGTTGTATACAGGGGCACGTTACATACAGGGGTATAGAGGGGCAGGTTGTATACAGGGGCACGTTGTATACAGGGGCACGTTGTATAAAGGGGCACGTTGTATACAAGGGCACGTTGTATACAGGGGCACGTTGTATACAGGGGCACGTTGTACACAGAGGCACGTTGTATACAGGGGCACGTTGTATACAGGGGATGAAAACAGCGCACATATCGAGAGTAGTTGGTTGGAAGTCCACCAGCAGAAAAACTGTCCAAAAAGTGCGAGTTAAGAAGAAGAAATTAATGAGATATGAACAAAAACTTATTTTAGTATGCCCGCATAATATATTCTCACGCAGCCACTTGTTAAGTTTCGTGAATGAAACTAGAAACATGCATTCTATATAATATAAAGTGTTACGCCAAGTAGAAGTTAAACTGAAATTCAGGATTTGTTATTGACCACATGCGTTCAACTACAAACATTGTGTTTGGGGCAAGTTGTTGCAGTTGTATTGGGACAAATTGTTTCAATTACAACTACGCTTGGGCGGCCCGTGCCGATGGCTCAGTTGTGTGCTGGCAATAACTGAAAGAACTAACTTTATTCAACCACGACTTGTCAACACTTTGTTTCAAATCTGAAGCCCAGCATACTGTTTGTAACAAATAATGTAAATGCAAGCAGCGTGAATTTGTTTATGAACTAAATTGACAAATAAACTCAGATGGCCGAGTTACATATAGATCAACAATTGCTGAACTCTCGATAATCCAATGTCCTTTTCCACTTGTCATGTTTTGTTTTGGATGGCAATGTTGCTAAATCTTGATGGCGCAACCCTATTTGAGTATTTAATCAATGGTGCACGATTCGTTGAAATGTAGTTGTTCGTACCTATATTGTTATGCACAATGTGTAGTGTGTAGCGTGTAATCTAAATAATGTAATAACAAAAATAGGTACGAGTGACACTTGCTTTACCACCCACACGTTATTTGCTGTAACAACGTTCCCCGTATGATGTAACAACTTACCCCGTTTACGGGGCTAGTTGTTACAGTCGACCGCGCCTGGGAAACTTCACATATGCGTGATATATATATATATATATATATATATATATATATATATATATATATATATATATATATATATATATATATATATATATATACACTACCTAACAATAATATGGAATATAATTGGTATGGTGCATTTTATTAATACGAACAATAAATTTAATGTTTGTCTTGACAGAAATAATGCATCTAATACTGTTTCATAAAATATATATATATATATATATATATATATATATATATATATATATATATATATATACACTACCTAACAATAATATGGAATATAATTGGTATGGTGCATTTTATTAATACGAACAATAAATTTAATGTTTGTCTTGACAGAAATAATGCATCTAATACTGTTTCATAAAATCATTTTAACCTAATATTGTAACAACTTGCCCCGGTCTTTCCCCCACCCACTTGCTATTCACACTAGAATATGAGGCGCCGTAGCGGAAAAGAGTGATAAAACATAACACTTGCTCGAGTACCTGTTGAATCGGCGCAAGTCCTTGTTGAATCGACGCCTCAACTGTGAGTGGTTGTAATTTAGAGAGATGACTCGAGATTTGACTTGACTTGCAGGTCAATGACTTGACATTTTACTTAAAGATCATATGCAAATATTCAAGAAATCGTGATATGTGATAACAAACAGCATTAACAAATAATGTTATTGACTAATCTTCGATAAAATATATTTATGTTAGTGGCAAAGAAGCCCCAAGCATTTTGACATTTCGCTCGGCAATGTTCGTACCGAATCGGCGTGTGACGTCACTCTGGCCAAACGAACAACAGCAAACATTGTCATTCCATAACAACGTAGAACATCTGCGTACGTTAAAAGCTTATACGTTGCAGTGGGACAAACACAATGAATTTGGGTGTGACACCAGTTTCATTATTTGAAACACTATTAAAACACTGCAACATATATATATATATATATATATATATATATATATATATATTTGACATTTTTACATATATATATATATATATATATATATATATATATATATATATATATATATATATATATATATATATATATATATATATATATATATATATATATATATATATATATATACATATATATATATATATACATATATATATATACATATATATATATATATATATATATATATATATATATATATATATATATATATATATATATATATATATATATATATATATATATATATATATATATATATATATATATATATATATATATATATATATATATATTAATAATAGGTAGCGTAGATCGAGAGGCACTTTGTCCACTATGCTACCACAAAATCGTTAGATCAAATATAGAGCTATATCAGCAGTAAAATCATACTGTCCACATATTTCCCCACGCGTTCCAATATTCCTTATCAAACCACCAAGTAACGCAAAGACAAAGTAGGCCGCCGGTCCAACTTCCAAGCCTAGGCCAGGGCCAGGCTAGACTCGACGACTGTGTCTACTAGCTTGTACAAACTAAAGATCGAATTTAAAAATAGTTTTATCAATAAATACGCATGGTTCTACCAAAACAACACTATTGTAAATACATTTACATTATGTTATTTTTGAGGTTTTTGATCCCGGGCATTTGTTTACTGCGGCGTGAATCCGAAGGCTTCGGCCAATAAATCAGACCATGTTTGACACAACTCACTGTCGCTTCTAACCTCGTTTTGGGGACTGTGACCGCGTTGTTCACTCGTACATATACGGAATGATTTAATCCGATAAGTTTATATCATTTGCACCGTCAGAATCGCCGTCGCTCGACATTTTGCGTGATCTAAATCGCGTAGGCGATGTCACGATGTCTAATATCTACCGACAAAAATCCACAAACTGGTTTCAGAAAGTGCCTTCGGGAATTTAGATAAATCCCCCGTTTTATGACTAAAGTAATGTAACTTTTACAATTTCATGACTGAACATGAATAAAGGGATACAATTCTATCCACAATGAGTGAAAACAAGTACAGGGTGTAAATGTATCTGACCTAGTTTATGACTCGCCAAACAAGTTTGTCAACATTGCAATACCTAGTATATAGACAAAGAAACAAATTTACAAAGAGAGTGTCCACCAATGGTTATCATACGTCTGGCCCGCCCTTGTCAGATGTTTGTAAACATTTTGATCTGCTGACATTTACACAATCAGTCGGTCACATTTTAAATAAAACTGCACTGATACACTATGATACACTATGTATTATTATGTTCATATAAATATATTATTGTATAGTACTCACTACAGGACCTAGCTGTTTGTCTCCTGATCAATACATGCTTATAGTACTCACTACAGGACATAGCTGTTTGTCTCCTGATCAATACATGCTTATAGTACTCACTACAGGACCTAGCTGTTTGTCTCCTGATCAATACATGCTTATAGTACTCACTACAGGACCTAGCTGTTTGTCTCCTGATCAATACATGCTTATAGTACTCACTACAGGACCTAGCTGTTTGTCTCCTGATCAATACATGCTTATAGTACTCACTACAGGACCTAGCTGTTTGTCTCCTGATCAATACATGCTTATAGTACTCACTACAGGACCTAGCTGTTTGTCTCCTGATCAATACATGCTTATAGCACTCACTACAGGACCTAGCTGTTTGTCTCCTAATCAATACATGCTTATCGCATAGTGAAAACCATTTCGACAATGTCGTAGTCCTGTCGCCGTACTCCGTTGTTTTCGTGTTCGACTTTTTCCAGGTAGCGTCACTTCTGGACTGTTTTATTTATGTTCGCCAGGTGGCATATAGTATGGTGAGACTGTTCGGCTTCACCCACGACACTGCGCTCGGATACTTCGCCGTCGGCTGCGCCCCTGGCGGCGGCAACAGCAACATCTACACGTTCCTCTTCAACGGCGACGTCTCCCTCAGCGTCACAATGACCTTCGTCAGTGTCATTGCTTCTTTAGGTAAGAATGTCTGCATTCACACGCTTCACCACCCTCAACAACGATGACCTTCGTCAGCGTCGTTGTTTCTGTGGGTAAACAAAACAACATTCAATCGCATCCCCACATCTCAGCAACGCATCGTCGCTGGCCCAAATGTATCAAACGATTTTTTCGTCACGACTTTTCTTAACATTCTCCGTAGCCTCCATTAATTATCGCTGACAGTTGGTGAGTACGATATCCAGTAATGGTTATAATCCTTCATTTTGTTAGGCCATTGTGGCTATATATCGACCCAACATTAGCTGGTGTTATATTTAACTTTAATTGACGCATATTATTTGATACAACGGGAACCTCTGTCTTCGTGATGAGTTCTAATTGTCTGGGTCGCTCTGCTGTCATTCTCTCTCAATCTCTGCTCTCCACGCCGACCTTTTCTAGATGACTTTACACTGACCCTCCGTCTTAATGTCGGCATAACTCCTATTCTTACGTCACACTTCTCCTGTCGTGCTCTCTTTCGCGTTTGACCCACACTGATTCTTGCAACATCACAGCCTGGGCACAACGGTATCCCCTTTCAAAAGAATCTTCATTCCAATATTTCCGATAGTACATATGTTACATTCTAAAGATTTTAGCCACAACAATACAAAACCCTACCGCGTTGTCATCTGATGCATTGCACTATCGCAACCAAACAGTCTCCCCTCCCAATTGTCAAAACAAATCGCACATTTGAGGATCGCGGTGGATGTCTGATAGGTCGTCGGGCTGTCGGTCTAGGGGACCGGGGTTCGAAACCACCTGTTGCGCTTTCGAAACTTGGGCAATATTGGTCACCTCATTTCGTCAATGTCTTTCAAAACAGACTCAGACAAAGCAGTTGGTTCCTTCTGCATGGTGTGTATGGAAGGGGAAGTAAAAGATCTCACACATGCAAATGGAGAAAAACACTTTAAAGTTAAATATCATAAGTCATCCTTTTCTAATAGTTAAACGTTGCATTGCGACGCGATGAAACGAAACAAGTAAACAATGTTACTGTCGCCACGGCCACGTAGTCGACTTGTGTGTCGACTCTGTTCTGTTGTGCTTCAGCTATGTTGCCGTTGTGGCTGCTCACGCTCGGTCAGACCCTGCTCGACGAAGACACGGGTGTGGTCATTCCATTCAGCCGCATCGCGTCCAGTTTGTTCACCGTCATCGTTCCACTGGCCATCGGCATCTTCATCCGTCGCTTCAGGCCCGGCGTGGCTGACGTCATCCGCAAGATCCTGCGCCCGTTTTTCTTCTTCGTCGTCATCGTCTTGTTACCCGTCGGCCTCTACATGAACATTGCTGTCATCAGGATGTTCACCGTCGCCTTCGTGCTGGCTGGATGCTGTCTGCCTTACATCGGCTTCCTGCTCGGCGCCGTTCTCTCGGCTGTCTGCCGCCAGTCCCGGGCGAGGATCATCACCATCGCCCTCGAGACGGGCATCCAGAACATCGGCATCCCGGTCCTCGTCATGCAGCACTCGCTGCCTCACCCGGAGTCCGATTTAGCGATGATCGGACCGATCGCTGTCGCCATTGCAACCCCGCTACCGCTATGGCTCGGTCTCGCCATACAGGAAGTGCACCGGCGATGCTGTCGCGGTCCGCCGGAAGTGACGTCAGACCAGGACACCAAGGAGGCGCCTTATGTGAAGGACACAGAAGTAGACGAGAAAGATGTTGAAGCGAGCGAAGATCTGCTCGCGAAAAAGACACCGACGACGAAAGTATAACGCTAAACTGATCAATTGAACACCAATTGATTTGTTAGGTCCTAATGGTGAAATACGTTTAATCCAGGGTATTTGTGATTGTGGTCGCATCGAAACTTTAGCCAAGGAAGGAAACCGATGAAATTAAAAGGAATGTCACATAAACGAGGAAAAATGGTTAAGCTCTAAGAAAATAACATTTCTTCAATGTCCGTATTATGTAAGGCTAAACATTTTAAATTCCTGGTATTCAGGACTGATAAACAATTATCTTACCAGTGATTGCGACCATCTTCTAAAGAGGTAACACATGTTGCATTTTTATTAAATATATCTACTTTTCATACAACATGGTGATAATATTTGCTTCGAATTTGGCCAGTCGTAGAATGCAGTAATATCTTCATCAGTGCCATGGTGGAGCCACTGAGGACAATGATGGTAAAAAGAACGATGATGGTCATATTTAACAAGACAAGATTTAACAAGATTGCCATCCCAAACAATAAGTTCCAGATGGCAAGTGGACAAGGAAGCCATTGGCTTATCGAGAGTCCAACAATTTTATCATCTATGTGTAGCCCACCCTTCTCAGATATCTGTCGATTCTATTTTTAAACATATTCACACTACTAGCATTGCCACAATCATTTGGCAGTCTGTTCCATTCATTTATCACCCACTGTGAGAAATAATACTTTCTCATGTCCAACCTACACTGTTCCTTAACCAATGCTGCTTTGTGTCATCTGGTTCTACTGCCTTCTTTAAGTTTGAAGAACATATTCCTATCAACATCCTCATAACCGTTCACTATTTTTAAACACTTCTATTTGGTCTCCTCTTAGTCTCCTGGTCTCTAGTGCTGTCAAACCACATTGTAATAAGCGGCTTTCATAACTAAGGTCTCTCAATTCTGGAATCATTTTATTTGTTCTTCGTTGTATTCTTTCTAGCTTGTCTATGTCCTTCTTACGATACGGCCTCCATGCTTGTATACAATATTCCAAATGAGGTCTCTGACTATTGCTTTGCACAGGCGTACAATTGGCTGTTTCTCCTTATACGTGATAGTCCTCCTAATTAGTCCTAGAATTTTATTTCCTTTCGAAGCAGAAATCCCACATTGCTCTGAGACGTTCATATCACCACGAAATGTTACTCCTAAGTCCTTTTGTTGTGTGGTTCTACCTAGTACAGCATCCCCCATTTTATATTCGTCGTCCATGTTTCCATGTCCTATGTGTATGCGTTTACACTTCTCAAAATTTAATAACATTTGCCATTTTTGTGATCATTTAACTAATTTATCTAGATCATCATGTAAACTTTGTTTATCTGTATCATTAGTAACCCTTCTGAATACCTTTGTGACATCTGCAAATTTGCTAGATATGTCATCTTCCAAATCATTTATATATATTAAAAACAGTATAGGGCCTAATACTGATCCCGTGGTACCCCACTCAAAACCGATTTCCAGTTTGAAATCTCACCATCTACTATTACTCTCTGTCTTCTGTGTGTAAGCCACTTTTCTATCCAGTTGATTACATCATTACCTATACCATGGGCTTTTAGTTTAAGTAACAGTCTTTGGTGTGGCACCTTATCGAAAGCTTTCTGAAAATCTAAATATACAACATCCACTGGTGACCCGTCATCTACTCACTTTGTAATTTCTTCCAAAAAAAACATAAGAGATTGGTTAGACATTACCTTGGTTTTAGGAACCCATGTTGAGATGTATTTATTAATTTATGTTTTACAAGGAATTCCACCATGTGGTCTCTAATTAATGTTTCGAGTAATTACAACTGATGTTAAACTCACTGGTCTGTAATGTTCTGGTTTGTTCCTCGATCCCTTCTTGAAGAGCGGTGTAATGTTTGCTTCTTTCCATTCTGAAGGAACTATTCCTTCTTCTAGTGACAAATTAAACACTTTAGCAAGTGGTGTACTCATTCGCTCAATAATTTCCTTATTGCGCCCTCACAATCTACTTCACTTTTCAGTGTTATTTGATATGCTTGGATAGATTCTTTAATATATAACATTATTCCACCTCCCCTTCTTTCTCGCCTGTCCTTCCTAAACATTGCATAGCCTGTCAATGCTAACTCAGCATCTTGTATATCTTTATTTGCCCATGATTCTGTGATGCCTATTACATGAGGATCAATATCTGCTACCATAATGTCTAACTCACTATTTACTATGCTCCTGGCATTTAAGCATACACATTTAAGTTCATTGTCTGAAATTATTGGTGAACATTTCTTTGGATGTGTATTTGTAGTAATACTCCTTTGAGTTTTCTCTGTCAGTTTCCCCTGCGCATCTTGTTTAAATAATGTATTTTACCTGTGTCCTCGTCGACAACTCTGACAAACTCACACCCAAGAACTGCAGCACCCTTCCCTGTCAGATGGAGTCCATCACTCATGAAAAAGTCATATCTTCCCACAAAGTTTAACCACATTTCTACGAAGCCTACTCCCTCCTCCATAGATACTTGCTGCACTTGTGTGGTGATCGTCATCCTCCTACAGTTCCTATATTCCTCACCCCTGCCTCCCGTTATTGGTAATATCCCCGACAATACGATCTGCCCAACTCGTGCCTCTTTAAGTGTCTTGATCAACCTCCTGTACTTACCAACGATGGCCGACGTTCCCTCCTTCTCGGCATTGTTCGTTCCCACATGCACGAGAACAGTACTTCTAGTGACACCACCCATTACTTGTCCTGCCTTCTCTGCTATATCCTCTATTTTTGCCCCTGGTAGGCACACTGTTATGTCATCTCCTCTGTTTACAATTTTATCCACTTTCCTAATGATGGAATCCCCCATAAATACCCGGGCTTTCCTCGCCTTCCCCTGTGATACTACATAAGCAAAGCTCCTTTCCTGTCACACAATATGCCCCTTTCTCTTCTGTCATCAACCTTTACTGTCTTACCACCTGGCAATCCCTCTCCACTCACTCGCTTACCTTTCGTCTGTTGCATATTCTGCCTCCTGTCATCTTTCTTCTGATCCACACACTCACTCGATTATCTTCCTTCTGTTGCACATTCTTCCTTTTTCCATTTTTCTCTTCTTACCAGCTTTCTCCCTCACATTGCCACTGCTCTCCTTGTTCTCACCACCTGTGTTCTCCTCGTTCTCACCGCCTCTGCTCTCCTCGATCTCACCCTGCTCTGTCATCATCCAAGTCACATGTCTTAACTCATTTACCTGCTCCTGCAGACATTTCACTGTCTTACACCCCCTACATACGAAATGAAAATCATCTGCCTGCATCTCTGCCCACGAATTTGCACACCCGGATTTTGAAAAGTATATCCAGCAGGTCAAATGACGTTTCGCCTTTAGTTGGCGTTTGCACGGTGCCATGTAAAAATTCAATTTATATTTGTTTATAAATAGTTATGTTTACAATGTGTACTAGGTAGTCTTTACAAAGATTGGTTTTGTGTTGTAATACACACTTTATGCTATTTTACATAGGTCTTAATTAAATTTACAAATATTGCCTTCCAACTTATTTTCTATGCAACAGCTGACGACAAAAAACGTAATATCGCTCGCGCTAACGAAAATTCAGTGACCTTCTTTAAATTAAACTGAATTACTACCTACGACTAAATTTTAACAATCAATATTGCTAAAACAAAATACTCGGGTTCTCAATCTTTAATATGTACTAAAATATTTACAATAATATTATGTCTCATTATGTACCCAATCAACTAAGCGCAACAAACCCTAATTATCGCTCACGCTACCGAGTGTTCGGAGATTTACTATATAAACAACCCCAAATTACTCCTATAGCTAGATGTTAGCAGCCACTATTGCCTAAATAAGGTCTCTTGCAAGTTCATGTTTAATATACACGTAATAATGCTACTTATCCGATCAATATTCCACACTTTAGACAAATATCCAATCCACCAAATTTAATTCCGTGTTCTCCTCAAGATTTCCCAAGATGCAATCTCTCTCTTCATTCTCAAATTCCAAATATAGACTGAGGGCAAAGGCGATCGTCCCACGTAAACCTGCAAGGGCGTCACCATCAGATTTAACAAGGTTGAACAAGGTTGCCATCCAATATCACAACGTCCACATAGCAAGTGACAAGGAAACCATTGCATTACCGAGAGTCCAACAATTATTCATCTACCCATATCAAATATCGGTTATTTTTATTTTTAAGCACACTCATGCTGCTAGCAGTAACACAAACATTAGATAATGTGTTCCAATCAACTATCGTCCTTTGTGCGAATGGATATTTTCTCGTATCCAACCTACACCGTTCTTTGACTAATACTGTTTTGTGCCCTATGGTAATATTGCCTTGAAGAATAAATACCTGCAAATAGTTGGCCCTCGTTTAATGCTGTGCGCGTTAAGACGTGCAACATTTCTACAAACTGCAACATAGATCTTGACTCCAAATTGGAACCAGCCCCAATTTGGCCAAACTTGAGGCCATATGAAGCTGTACATTATGTTATATTGCAACTTATTTTTCAAAGAAATGGTATTTAAAATAATACATTCACTCTTGTGAGATTGCGTACCTGCTGTGCTGAGTGTTGCACTGGGAGTAGTTGACATCATTGTCGCGTTCTCTGTAGAACAGCTGGGGACGGCCAAAGCATCTACAGCACTGCTGTATATAGGCAGACTACAGCACTGCTGTACATAGGCAGACTACAGCACTGCTGTACATAGGCAGACTACAGCACTGCTGTACATAGGCAGACTACAGCACTGCTGTACATAGGCAGACTACAGCACTGCTGTACATATGCAGACTACAGCACTGCTGTACATAGGCAGACTACAGCACTGCTGTACACAGACAGACTACAGCACTGCTGTACATAGGCCGACTACAGCACTGCTGTACATAGGCAGACTACAGCACTGCTGTACATAGGCAGACTACAATATTGCTGTACATAGGCAGAATACAGTACTGCTGTAGGGGTCATGCCTCAGTTAGACTTCCTGGTGTGTTACACGTGAATGTAGGGCATAGTAAGTTTGGGTATATGACGTTTTAAAAAATTCATACGTTCTAACGTAAGTGCATTTGTGCAGGGACATTACCAAGTTTGCTGGTGGAAGCTGTTGAGAGTGAAATGGTGGATTTTTAGATGATTTTAATAGGCGGAAGGATATTTGTGATTTATTTGGCCACTAGACACGTGTGCGTCGTAATTCATGCCAATATTGGTAAACATTGAGGGGTATCGCACATACAGGCATATTATAAGAGTTAGAAATGTAAAATTTTGATAAAACTCGAACAGCATGTCCGTGGGATGATGACAGCGGCTGGTAAAAAATGTTGATGATCACGTTTTCTTATAATTATGCAAAACGTTAACATGGCCACCAATGTAACTGTAGGCTGAATCCTGTGCAAAGGCACAAGGAAGTAACTGCAAAATTATCATTATTTCCGTAAAATTGCGTAAGACACAGGGTGAATATGATGACAACGCCTCAATGCCTGCGATGGCCGTCACTAGAACATGCTCCAATTGTCAGTGACATCGCCAACACCATCAATGACTTGCACGGCCATAATTTGTACATTGTTGAGTGTTATTCACGTACAGCGGCATGAGGAATTTACACAACACCATTATCAAGCAGTTTAATTTAAATAAAGTTGACAGATACCTATCTGATCAAGGCAGGATACATGTAAATAGAAAATTTTATACTTTTAATAAGGCAATGGCTTCCTTGTCCACATTTTACTTCCGGCTACTTGGACTTGGTGCAGCGACTTGAATTTGGTGTAGATCATTTACAGAAAAACGCGGTATATCAAATAGAATAAGTATTACTATTGCATATATATATTATACACAAACGTATTATAGACACATATTAGGAAACAGGTTTTGTTAATTATTACTCAGAGGGAGTATTTAAGAGTAAGTTAGTTTAGGACTCTGTCAGGGAAGTCAGCGAGCGTTAATAGGGTTGTTTACCATTCGAAAATTGAGATAGCATAGTGAATAGTCAGTAGCATTGGAATATTGGTTAGAATAAGTACTCCTATTATACATATATTGTTAACAAACTTCTTGTAGACATATATTAAGGAACCGTTTTTGTTAACAGAGGTAGTATTTTTTTCCCGGATTCAAACTCAACGAGTGATAAAAGGGAGTTTGTTTACAGGTCGTGAATTCAACTCGTGCATCGAACTATCGTTTACATTGGCTAATATATATATATATATATATATATATATATATATATATATATATATATATATATATATATATATATATATATATATATATATATATATATATATATATATATATATATATATATATATATAAGATAAAGTGATATATTTAGTTAAATTACATACATAAGGTAATATATGACATAGTGGTAGTAAACGTTTTCGGTAAAAAGGAATTAACAGCAGGATTTTAGCGTAAATTAGAACACACTGATTTCGTTGTTTTGTTACACAGTGTTCTCCGTATTCGCTAGGTGGCAGGTTTTTTCTCATGCAAGCTTAATAGAAGACATGGTTAGCAAGTATATTAGCCTAAAGTGTTCCTTTGATCACAAAAACAGCCTTATTCAAGGCTAACGTTGCAAACTAATTAAAATTAAATTGTATGATGGCGCCGTGCAATCGGCAGTTAAAGGCCACAAGGCACTTCATTTGTGGCAGTTGCAATAACTGGGTGGACTTCGTCAAGTCTGGGTGCGAGAAGGGAGGGAGGAAGCTGAGAGGAGGGAAGGTGACAGGTCGTAGGGAGACAGGACGTAAGGAGACGGGAAGGAAAGGAACGGGAGGGAAAACAACCGGAGTGAAGGAGAGGGGAGTAGGGGAGACAGGAGGGAAGGAGAAGGGAGTGGGGGCGACGGGAGGGAAAACAACCGGAGTGAAGGAGAGGGGAGTGGGAGAGACAAGAGCAAAGGAGTGGGAAGTGGGGGAGACAGGAGCGAAGGAGACAGGAGGGAAGGGGTCAGGACAGAATGTGATGGAAGGGATCGAACGGAAGAGTTATTCTGCAGCAGTGATAGAGGGGGTGAGGAAGAGAGCGAGGGTGTTTGTGGGGGATTCGATAGTTAGGAAGACCGACAGAGTCTTAAACAAGGGAGATGATGTGGTGGTCTGCTTGCCTGGAGCCAAAATAAAGGCGATAACTGAGAGGGTAAAAAACATCGTAGGTTCTGGTAAGGGTGGATCTGTTTTAGTACACGTAGGGACAAATCACGTAGAGAGGGAGGGTACAACTGCCATAGTTAGGAAATATAGGCAGTTGGTCAGAACACTAAAACAGACGCGGGTTGAGCAGGTAATACTGTCAGGGATTTTACCTGTAATGGGCAGGAGGGGTCACAAATATCGAAATTGTCGGGGGATGGCAATTAACATGTTAGTCCAGAAGCTATGTAGGGAAGAGGAAGTTGGATTTATGGGGAAGTTTTGTTGGGAGGGCTGATATGTACATGAAGGATGGGCTTCATCTAAGTGGAAAGGGGGCGGCAGTATTCGCGGACAAACTTTCAGCAGCAGTAGATAGTGACATGGGTACAATGACAAATATTTTTGGAAGTAAACATTGTTTAAACTAGAAGTGCAGGGGGGTTACCTAGAGGTGTCTCATGCAGAACAAGAGGCCACTAGCACAGATAAACCAATATTAAATCATCCGAAAAACATATCTGAAAAAGGTTATAGATGCGTATGTTTAAATGCAAGGAGCATAGCAAATAAGAAAAACGAATTAAACATTATTGTAGAAGATATTGACCCTCACATAATTGGTATTACTGAATCATGGGCCAACACAGATATATCAGATGCTGAATTAGGACTGACAGGATACATAATGTTTAGGAAAGATCGAATAGGAAGAAGGGGCGGGGGAGTTATTTTATATGTTAAAGAATCTATTCAGGCTTATGAAATAAAACTAGAAAGGGAAGCAGATTGCGATGAAGCTGTTTGGTGCAAAATGTTTTCAGGAAATTCAAAATTAACTGTTGGATTAGTTTACCGAATTCCAAACATAAACGAAGAGGACAACACAAAAATAAAAAACGCTATAAAGGAAGTTAGTAAAGGGGAATGTATCATAATGGGAGATTTTAACCATGGACATATACAATGGAATTCTCTAGAGAGCACAGGGATTGAGGACCAACAATTTCTATTTTTAATCCAGGATAGCTTTCTTACTCAGCACGTGCTAGAACCAACCAGGGGAGAAAATGTATTAGATATAGTTTTGTCATCACAAAAAGAATTAGTGGACAATGTAAAAATATTTGAACCATTGGGTAACACTGACCATAATCAAATACATTTTGACATCAATGTAAAATCAGAAAGTAAAAATGAGAAAACATACAAGAGAAACTTCCACAAATGTAACTATAAAGATATGAGAAAATACTTAGCAAAGCTAGATTGGAATAACATGCTGATGAATAAGACCGCAATTGAATGTTAGAATATTCTAAAATATGAAATTTAGAGTATCATCGATAAATTTGTTCCCTTCCAATAACAAGGAAAACGGTGTAGAAAGAAACACTTGTCAAAAGAGGTTATTAGAAAAATAGTGTTAAAACAAACTATGTGGAGGGTTTATAGGCGTACCAGAAAGGAAGAAGAATATGCAAATTACAAAGAGGCACTTAATGCAGCTACAACTGAAATCACACAATCTAAAAGAAGCTATGAGCAAAAACTAGCATGTAACATAAAAAATGTCAGCAAGAGTTTTTATGCATATGTCAGGAGTAAACAAAACGTACAAGACAAGGTTGGACCTCTAGAAGACAGTGCTGGAAATATAGTATCACATGGGTTTTTAATGGCGGAAGACCTAAATGGTTACTTCAGTTCAGTGTTTACCAAAGAAGATATTAGTTCATTACCAGTTGCTGATGCTAAATTTCAGGAGGCTAAATCTGACTATTTAGGTCCGTTAGTTGTAACTCCAGAATTGGTAGCTAAGAAAATAAAGGCAATGAAGGATAACAAATCACCGGGAGTGGATGGGATTCCTCCAACATTACTAATGGAAACAGTAGAACAAACCAGTATACCACTTGCAAGAGTATTCAACTAGTCATTAAAAGAGGGAGTTGTTCCGTTTGAATGGAAAGAAACAAACATCATACCATTATTTAAAAAGGGTTCGAGAAACAAGTCAGAGAATTACAGACCAGTGAGTTTAACGTCAGTGATTTGTAAATTATTAGAAAGGTTAATTAAAGACTTCCTCGTTAAGCATAAATTATTAAATTCATCTCAACATGGATTCCTTAAAGCGAGGTCATGCTTAACAAATATGTTATGTTTTTTGGAAGAAATCACTAAGTGGATAGACGTGGGATCGCCAGTAGATATTATCTACTTAGATTTTCAGAAAGCTTTTGACAAAGTGCCACATCAAAGATTACTACTTAAATTAAAAGCCCATGGTATCGGGGATAGCATAACTGACTGGATAGAACAATGGCTGACTGACAGAAGACAACGAGTTGTAGTAGATGGAGAAGTTTCAAATTGGAAATCGGTTTTGAGTGGGGTACCTCAAGGATCAGTATTATGACCTATATTATTCTTAATATATATCAATGACTTGGACGACAGTATAACAAGTAACTTACTGAAATTTGCGGATGACACAAAACTGTTTAGAAAGGTTAATACTGATGGTGATAAACAACATTTACAAAACGATCTAGACAGATTAGTGAAATGGTCTGAGAAATGGAAGATGCTGTTCAATTTTGGGAAATGTAAATGCCTACATACAGGACATGGGAACTTGAATGTAAACTATAAAATGGAAGATACTGTTCTGGGTACTACTGTAAAAGAAAAGGACTTAGGAGTTACAATAAGCGCTGATATGAAAGTTTCAGAGCAGTGTGGTATTGCAGCTTCAAAGGGTAATCAAATTCTTGGATTGATTAGAAGAAACATAACATACAAGGGAAAAAAGTTAATTATACCTCTTTATAAAGCAATAGTTAGACCTCATTTAGAATACTGTATACAAACATGGAGACCATATCGTAAGAAGGATATAGATACGCTTGAACGCATACAAAGGAGAGCAACTAAAATGATTCCAGAACTTAGAGACCTTAGTTATGAAGAACGCCTGAAAGAATGTGGTTTAACAACTCTAGAGACAAGGAGGTTAAGAGGAGATCAGATTGAAGTTTTTAAGATATTGAATGGGTATGAAAATATTGATAGAAATATGTTTTTCTCACTCAAGAAGGATAGCAGAACTAGAGGACATGAGGTAAAATTAGTAAAGGATCAATGTAGATTGGACATCAGGAAGCACTCGTTCTCACAGAGGACAATAAATGAATGGAACAAATTGTCTACAGATTGTGTAACTGCTAGCAGCGTGAATATGTTTAAAAACAAGGTTGACACATATCTCAGGAGGGCGGGTTATAAGTAGATGAACATTGTTGGATTCTCGATAAGCCAATGGCTTCCTTGTCCACTTGCCATCTGGGCCTTTGGCTTGGATGGCAAATCTAGTTAAATCTTGTTAAATCTTGTTATCTGGAGCTTATCGCTTTGGGTGGCAATCTTGTTAAATATTGTTAAATGAAAAGAACAATGTGTATCATTTAGTAAATACAAACCGTCCAACGTAGACTCACACTCACTTTCTTACTTATATCCTTCAGAGTACACTTTAGTGTTTTCTACCTTCCATATCCTATTTTTGACTTTCAATAAGCCAACGGCTTCCTTATCCACTTGCCATCCGGGTGTTTTGCTTTGATTGGCAATCTTGATTAACCTTGTTAAACCTACTCACATTTTTATTCCTGCTTTCCTCCATCTCTCGCCTCTTCCCTCCGTCTCTCTCCTCCCGCTCCCCCTCTTCCTTTCTCTTCTTCCCTTCTCGAGTCTCTCGCTCGCTCGGTCTCGCTCTCTTGCTCTCCCCATACCCCTTTCGCCCTCACTCTGCAGCCTTATCTCAATATTCTCTCTCCATGAACCGTTCCTCTTCTGTTTCTCTTTCTCCGTTCCCTCCATTTGCCTGATATATAAGCCAAGTAATAGTTGGCACTTCATACAAACAGTGAGAACAGACTGGAATAGACAACAGATAATGACACATTGACTAGGCCATGAAACTGGCGAACATTAATGATGAGACAGACCATAGAGGAAGACAATGAAAGCTGACTGAATGATTGACACAGGTTTGTAAGTCACGTTGCATTTGTATACAACGTCACGCAGCCATCATTCTTTCATCTAAGCTGAGTTGATCAATCTGATTCATTAACAATGTTATCAACAAGTTTAAATCCTCTATCACGCATAAATCCTCGGAAATCCAAGCTCTGAGACGAATAAATACAATCAGGCTGTCTCAGTTATAAACTAAAGTTATAAACAGATGGATGAATACGCTAGGGAGGTACACCATATATTGTATACTGCATATATGAAGTTCTTGGATTTTCTTGATGTCACACACTTTGGTCACAAGGAGCATGCTGATATGCCCTGGAGAACCCTATGCCCCAAGGGACATGCCGGTGTGGCAGGATATCTTCCCCATTGGACATCTTCCCCCTAGGGGTGCATATACCCTAGGGTATCTTCCCCCCACCCTGGATATCTTACCCTCATTATAAATGTGCAATAAAGTTAATAATTAACAAATATAAGTCGGAATAATATCTATATGTTATTCTGCAAAAAAAAGTATTCATGATCGGCCACCTCAACAACAAAACACACAGCTCTTTTCTCAGGGCACTGAGTTAATCATGGTTGGCTACCTCAACAACACACAGCTCTCTTCTCAAGGCACTGAGGTGTCTAATCATCAGAGCTGTTGCACAGTGATTAAGATAACAATACATGCTATATTTGCTCTGATAGGCACATTGGGATGCAAAAATACAACAAATCAAGAACATGGTTCAATTAAATCAATATGTTTATGATAAATTTCATTATGTAATTTATAATTATCACAAAGGAGTTTACGTGCGATAACTCACAAAATCAGTATTTCGTCACTTGCAATTATCACAACAAAATCTCATCAAAAATCATTTAACAACTTGAATAAGTGTATACTCTTATCAAACAAATTTAACGTCTACAAAAATATTACATTAAGTGTCTACAGCCCATATTGTTTAATGGTAATTAAAGTCATTTGGCTCCATATTAATACTATATATTACATTATGTTTGTAGACCCCTTCATTTTGGAAATTTTGAAAGGCTTGAGATCAAACGATTATTTTGTTTGTGAAGTGTGTGAAAGAATTTAATTATTATATATTGTGTGTGGTTACCCAACAAAATAAATCAAAGTTTAATAAACTATACCAATAAACAAAGGCAGGTCCTTGAAACTTGTTTTGATAACATTGGTGTGTTACCATGCTGAGCAACAGCTTGGAGGATTAGACACCTCTGTGCCTTGAGAAGAGAGCTGTGTGTTGTTGAGGCAGCCGTCCATTACTAACTCAGTGCCTTGAGAAAAGAGCTGTGTGTTTTGTTGTCTTGGCCGATCATAATTAATTCAGTGCCTCGATGAGAGACTTATCATGATTAACCCAAGAATCACTTCATATCATTCATTCATTCGTAAAAAAATATATACTATATATTATTCTGACTCAGATATTATTCTGACTCACATTTGATAATTATAAACTGTCTTCCATAAGAACAGACATACGCACACATGTATGGGGGGTAACATATCCAGGGTGGGGGGAAGAAAGTACCCCCCTGGGGTGAAAGATATCTTCCCTCCTAGGGGGAAGATTATTATATCGGAATTTATATATCGCCTGAATCCAATTAAGGTAAAATGCTCTCAGGCGCTTTACATGAAACTACATTAATTAAATAACACTATAAAATACATACTTTACATAAAACTGCATAAATTAAATAAAACTATAAAATATAGATTATTTTAAAAGTCGATAGTGTAAGGAGCTGATTTAAACATAGAAAATAAATAAACACAGATATTACACTTATAGTACACACGTGAATAAAACATAACGAATAAGTCATTGGTATATAGCAATGTCATTAAAACGAGAGCGTGACTCAATCACGTCAGTCGTATGCCAATTTAAAAAGATGTGTTTTAAGTGTCTCTTGAAAGAGCTGAGAGTGTTCAGTTGTTTAATGTTCTCAGGCAAGTCGTTCCACAGTATGGCCGCGTGTCGGCTGAAACAAAGTTAACCATAAGTTGCAGTCCGTAGTACAGGTATGACGAGAAGCGACTTCTCCGTTGATCATAAACTACGCGTTGGTTGATGTTTCTGCACAATGTCACTCATGTATGCCGGTGCCAATCCGTTGAGCACTTTATACGTGAAAGTGTTCATCTTAAAGCGGAGCCGGTATTTCACCGGAAGCCAATGTAGCTCATGTAACACAGGTGTTATGTGTTCGCTCTTGCCTGACCTGGTGATTAGGCGAGCAGCGCAGTTCTGTATACGCTGCAATCGTTCAATTAGCACCTGAGGCAAACCTTGCAGTAGCGCGTTTCCATAGTCCAGGCGAGATGTTACCAGTGCCTGGACTAGAATCTTACAGGCGTCATTTGTGATGTATTGCCTGACTTTGCCAATATTTCGGATGTGGTAGAAACAGGACTTGGAGATCGCATTCACCTGTTTCTCCATTGTCAAGCCGCTGTCCATAATAACTCCAAGATTTCTCACGGATTGCACAGCATGTAATAGTCTGCCTCCGATCGTGAGGGACAAGTCGTTCACCCGACGAATTCGGTGTTTGGACGAAAGCGATAGAGTTCGCTTTTTTCTTGGTTCAGTTTTAGCATGTTTCTATTCATTCACCCGCCAACATCCGCCACTAAGGCTTCAATGGCTGACCTTTCACTGCCCAGTTCTCGTCACGCTTGATGGACAAGTATATTTGTGTGTCATCTGCATAACAGTGGTAGCGAAGATTATGTTTCTTCACTATATCACCAACTACACGATGCACAATCTCACATTCACATAATTGGAAATGACCGTACAGTCCATATGTTCGAAATGTGTGAACATGCCGTTCCGTGTAGAATCCAAGGTCTTAATGGTCAATCCGCATTTGTGTGACGTATTACTATATGCCATTGCGTGTTTACTTCATTTTGTTTCAAATTAAATAAAAGAGTTTCATTTGGATTCTCCATTACTATCCACGGTTTTATGTTGTGTTTATGTTCCACCCTATATTGATGCACCCGAACCTTTGTCACGAGCCTGTCACTTTGTTGTCCGCCGCCAATCCTAGAACCAACACTTGTGACAGTTTCCATCCCCCATCTCCATCTCTCGCTCACGTTTTTCACTCCTCTCTCACTCCTACCAAATCTCTCATCATGCAGTCCTCCCATCTCTAATAGGCGAGCCGCGAGAACCACCTAGCAAACCGACTTAAATGGTCTCCTACAAACACCCACATTATACATAATTTGAAAGCTGAATGTCTCCTCGTCAAAGTTAGGAATGATGTCGCTCTGTCAAGTGGTACAGTAAGCGTAGAGCGAAGGTCAAACAAGGTCACACTCAAATGATGAATTGATGAAGTTGTGATATTCCACAAAACGCTATAAATTGATATTGGAAGCGTATGTACTTGATATCATTACACACAGCCACGTCATAAATCATTTGAAAGCTTAATGTCTCCCCGTCGAAACGAGGTATTACTTTGTGCTGAAAAATGGTGCAGTAAGTGTGGAGCGAAGGTCAAAAAAGGTCACCGCCAAATGATGAATTTTCGAAATTGTGGTATTCCGAAAAGTTACAATGGCGTCTTCCCGTCCTTCGATAATCGTACGTGTTTCATTGAAAATCTACGTTCCTAACAATTTGTTTGCACTCAACCGATGAAGTGTCATTTAAGTATCAATGATTTAGAATATTGATATCTTGCGCTATGCTTTTTCGGATATTTGTTAAAATGTTGTGTATGACAAATATGGGTATATCGAATCAAGGAGGCCACAAATAACTTATCCACTATGCAAGGTGGACTCCATTCAACATCCTTGATATGCTGAACCTCCCACAGGAAGTTCCAAGAGTCGTTGAAACTGGAGAATTTCTCTACCTCCCTCCCTCCGTCCGTCCCTCCCTTCTTCCTACCACCGTTATTCTAGCGGACATTGGCAGTGAGATGCAGAACACGGCGCATGTGTTGATATAATTCAAGACAGAACAGAGGCTATGCTGAATCAACGGGCCTTCGACGCAGTGAGAGACGAGGTCTGTCTCGGGCGTGTGTGTGTGTCAAGGTCAGTCATATATTGGGTCTGTCGGAAGACAAGTATTTCTCACCATCCAACCGTCTGAACTAACACGTACTGCGCTGGACGTTCATGACGTTGTCCGATAGGCGGGCATCATTGCAATGGCGGTACAAGATGCGAGAGAAGTTGAAAAAATGCTACATCGACGATACGGTGGCAGGGTGGTGCCGGTAAATAAAAACGTGACCTTTCTTTCTATATATATCCACTGGTTTAAAGCTGATGAGATATACTTGTGTCGTCTAAAGATTCGCTCTGTTAAACCCTGTCAATCACCCTCGCATAAAAATAACCCGTCCACTTAAGTGACACAAGTTATTCTTGCTCGGGCTGCGATCATGGCCGGGTGTCCGCTCCTCGCTGCCCTCGTCGCTGTGTCTCTTCTCTTCGGAGTTTCGGCCGTCAATGAGACTTCGGAGGACGATCAATTGGTGGAGTTCGTACCGGCGCTGATGGACAGTCTGGTGCTGGGCAAGACGGAGACGATCGACGTGCAGGCGACCCACCACCTGACAGGCAGCCGACGTTTGAGCTGTGTCGTGGTCAATCCGGACGTCGTGGAGTTGGTACACGGCGGCAGTGTGACGGTGTGTGAGGGTCTGCCGTCCAACGCCAGTCTGCCTCATCTGACGGTGCGTGGTCTCCGCATGGGACGGACGTCTCTGGTGTGCCGGATCGACGACGGAGTACGCGGTCGTGATAACGTGACAATGTGGGCGCCGCTGCATGGCAAGTACAAGATCGCTGTCATCCGGGAACCGCATGTGCTGTATCCGTTCTTCTTAGGTCTGGTCTTCATTCTCGTCGTGTGTGTCAACATCGGCATGGGCTGCGCTCTCGATCTCGAGGTCAGCAAGACAGTTCTCAGGCGACCCGTGGCACCAGCTATCGGATTTTTCTCACAGTTTCTTGTCATGCCTATCGTAAGTCACGTTTCATCATGCCGGTGGAAATGGTAGTTCAGAAAACTAATAATAACCAGATTATAGTTGCATCATTGATTTTGCATTGACACCGCGAGAATGTTACTTGTCTTGGTCAGTTCCTAACTTCCCATGGTTTTGACTTGGATACATACATAGGGGTAACACAGCATGTTTTAAAGTAGTAGTTTTTACAGGTTTTTGATTTCCCTTCCTTTGACGCCAGGCAGATGGGATATATATATATATATATACACACACACACACACACACACACACACACACACACACACACACACACACACACACACACACACACACACACACACATATGACCTAGTTGTTGTATGCCCAGTGGCGTATATATATATATATATATATATATATATATATATATATATATATACGCCACTGGGCATACAACAACTAGGTCATATGTGTATATATATATATATATATATATATATATATATATATATATATATATATATATATATATATATATATATATATATATATATATATATATATATATACCCAGAGGCTACCAACGCCAATCCTACACAAAAGTGTTGCTGTGCTTGTGAACAGAACACTTGTATGACAAAAGAAACGTTCGCTACTATCTAGCACTGCCAAACAAACGGATCTGTTTCCGGGTCAAACCGGGTCAACAAATGGTCCCGGTGGCAATAGAATCAACACACAACTGATGTTTTGTGAGTAAACTGCTGCAATCACGCACCGATAAAAAACATATGACTCTATACAGTGTTTGATTGTATCACATATGTTATATAAACAAAGTCAGCGTGATCAATGATGCGTGTCCAGCCATCTTGTTGAGGAGGTACAGTAGATGTTTTTAATGAAGATTGATATGGCACAGCGATTGGGTCATGCCCCCATTGGCTGAACTCGTAGATACGCCACTGGGCATACAACAACAAGGTCGTGATGACCGCGACTGTAAATTACAGCCTGAGGGGAGACCGGGGCTTGTTGCATACAGGGGCACGTTGTATACAGGGGCACGTTGTATACAGGGGCACGATGTATACAGGGGCACGTTGCTAAGAGTAGTTTTTTAATGAAAGCAGCGCACATATCGAGAGTAATTGGTTGGAAGTCCACCAGCAGAAACACTGTCCAAAAATAGTTAGAATTAAGAAGACGAAATTAACGAGATATGGACAAAAACTTATTTTAGTATGCCCGCCTAATATATTCTCACGCGGCCACTTGTTAAGTTTCGTGAATGAAACTAGAAACATGCATTCTATATAATATAAAGGGTTAAGCCAAGTAGAAGTTAAACTGAAATTCAGGATTTGTTATTGACCACATGCATTCAACTGCAAACAATGTGTTTGGCGCAAGTTGTTGCAATTGTATTCGGACAAATTGTTACAATTAAAACTACGCTTGGGCGGCCCGCGCCGATGAATCAGTTGTGTGCTGGCAATGACTGAAAAAAGGAGCTTTATTCAACCACGACTTGTCAACGCTTTGTTTCAAATCTGATACCCAGCGTACTGGTTTGTAACAAGTATTGTAAATGCTAGCAACGTGAATTTGTTTATGAACTAAATTTGCAAATAAACTCAGATGGGTGAATTACATATAGATAAACAATTGCTGGACTCTCGATAAGCCAATGTCCTTTTCCACTTGCCATGTTTTGTCTTGGAAAGCAATGTTGCTAAATCTTGATGACGCAACCATATTTGAGTATTTTATAAACGTTGCACGATTCGTTGAAATGTAGGTGTTTGTGCATGTGTGTATCATTCGATAAAATATAAGGCGCATCAAAGATATTTCGCAGTTAACTATTTGATATTCCATTCAATAATTTATATTCCATTCACACCTGTTTGTTATTTAAGCATCCGGGGGTGTGTGCACTTTGGTAACTAAGCATGGAAAGCTTAATACGCGAAGCTGTTATCACCTATATTGTTACATACACTACCTAACAATAATATGGAATATCATTGGTATGGTGCATTTTATTAATACGAACAATAAATTGAATGTTTGTCTTGACAGAAATAATGCATCTAATACTGTTTCATAAAATTTACTTTAACATTGTAACACCTTGCCCCGGTCTCCACCCCACCCCCCCACTTGCAATTCACACTAGACTATGAGGCGCCATAGCGGGAGAAAAGGTGATAAAACATAACACTTGCGCGAGTACCTGTTGAATCGGCGCAAGTCCTTGTTGAATCGGCGCCTCAACTGTGAGTGATTGTAATTTAGAGAGATGACTCGAGATTTGACTTGACTTGCAGGTCAATGACTTGACGTTTTACTTAAAGATCATTTGCAAATATTCAAGAAATCGTGATATGTGATAACAACAGTAGTATTAATAGTTTGGAATGCATTAACAAATAATGTTATTGACTACTATTCGATAAAATATATTTATGTTAATGACAAAGAAGCCCCAAGCGATTTGACATTTCGCTCGGCAATGTTCGTACGGAGTCGGCGTGTGACGTCAGTCTGGCCAAACGAACATCAGCAAACATTGTCATTCCACAGCAACGCAGAACATCTGCGTACGTTAAAAGCTTATATGTTGCAGCGGGACAAACACAATGAATTTGGGTCTGACACCAGTTTCATTGCATTTTGTCCACTGTGCTACCACAAAATCGTCCGATCAAATGTAGAGCTATATCGGCAGTAAAATCATACAATGTCCACATATTTCCCCACGCTTTCCAATATTCCTAATCAAACCACTAAGTAATGCAGAGACAAAATAGGCCGCCGGTCCAACTTCAAAGCCTTGGCTAGGGCAAGGCTAGACGCGTCGACTGTGTCTACTAACTTGTACAAACTAAAGATCGAATTTAAAAATAGTTTTATCAATAAATACGCATGGTTCTACCAAAACAACACTGTTGTAAATACATTTACATTATGTTATTTTTGAGGTTTGTGATCCCGGGCATTTGTTTACTGCGGCGTGAATCCGAAGGCTTCGGCCAACAAATCAGACCATGTTTGACACAAATCACCTTCGCTTCTAACCTCCTTTTTGTGACTGTGAACGCGTTGTTCACTCGTACATATACGGAATGACTTGAACCAATAAGTTTATATCAGTTGCACCGTCAGAATCGCCGTCGCTCGACATTTAACGTGATCTAAATCGCGTAGGCGATTTCACGCGGTCTAATATTTACCGACAAAAATCCACAAACTGGTTTTGGAAAGTGCCTTCGGGAATTTAGGTAAAATCCCCGTTTTATGACTAAATTAATGTAACTTTTTTACAATTTCATGATTGAACATGAATAAAGGGATACAATTCTATCCACAATGAGTGAAAACAAGTACAGGGTGTAAATGTATCCGACCTAGTTTATGACTCACCAAACAAGTATGTCAATATTGCAATACCTAGTATATAGACAAAGAAACAAATTTACAAATAGAGTGTCCACCAATGGTTATGATACGTCTCTCCCGCCCTTGTCAGATGTTTGTAAACATTTTGAACTGCTGACATTTACACAATAAGTCGGTCACATTTTAAATAAAACTGCACAGATACACTATATATTATTGTGTTCATATAAATATATTATTGTATAGTACTCACTACACAACCTAGCTGTCTGTCAGCTGATCAATACGTGCTTATCGCAGAGGGAAAACTATTTTGACAATGTCGTAGTCCTGTCGCCGTACTCCGTTGTTTTCGTGGTCGACTTTTTCCAGGTAGCGTCACTTCTGGGCTGTTTTATTTATGTTCGCCAGGTGGCATATAGTATGGTGAGACTGTTCGGCTTCACCCACGACACTGCGTTCGGATACTTCGCCGTCGGCTGCGCCCCTGGCGGCGATAAGAGCAACATCTACACGTTCCTCTTCAACGGCGACGTCTCCCTCAGCGTCACAATGACCTTCGTCAGTGTCATTGCTTCTTTAGGTAAGAATGTCTGAGTTCACACGCATCACCACCCTCACCAACAATGATCTTCGTCAGCGTCGTTGTTTCTGTGGGTAAATAATACAACATTCAATCTCATCCCCATCTCTCAGCAACGCATCGTCGCTGGCCCAAATGTATCAAACGATTTTTTTGTCACGACTTTTCTTAACATTCTCCGTAGCCTCCATTAATTATCGTTGTCAGTTGATGAGTACGATATCCAGTAATGGTTATAATCCTGCATTTTGCTAGGCCATTGTGGCTAAATAACCCAACATTAGCTGGTGTTGTACTTAAATTTAATTGACGCATATTATTTGATACAACGGGAACCTCTGTCTTCGTGATGACTTCTATTTGTCTGGGTCGCTGTGCTGTCATTCTCTCTCACTCTCTGCTCTCCACGCCGACCTTTTCTAGATGACTTTACACTGACCCTCCATCTTAATGTCGGCCTAACTCCTCTTCTTACGCCACACTTCCTGTCGTGCTCTCTTTCGCGTTTGACCCACACTGATTCTTGCAACATCACAGCCTGGGCACAACGGTATCCCTTTTCAAAAGAATCTTCATTCCAATATTTCCGATTGTGCACATGATACATTCTAAAGTGTTTAGCCACAACAATACAAAAACCTTACCGCGTTGCCATCTGATGCATTGCACTATCGCAACCAAACATTCCCCCCCCCAAAATTGTCAAAACAAATCGCACATTTGAGGAGCCCGGTGGGTGTATGGTAGGTCTATGTTGCGCTTTCGAAACTTGGGCAATATTGTTCGCCTCATTTCGTCAATGTCTTTCAAAACAGACTCAGACAAAGCAGTTGGTTCCTTCTGCATGGTGTGTATGGAAGAGGAAGTAAAAGATCCCACACAGGCAACTGGAAAAAAACTTAAAAGTTAAATATAATAAGTCATACTTTTCTAATTTTGAAAGTTCCATTGTGACGCGATGAAAAGAAACAAGTAAACAATGATACTGTCGCCACGGCCACGTAGTCGACTTGTGTGTCGACTCTGTACATTTGTGCTTCAGCTATGTTGCCGTTGTGGCTGCTCACCCTCGGTCAAACCCTGCTAGACGAAGACACGGGTGTGGTCATTCCATTCAGCCGCATCGCGTCCAGTTTGTTCACCGTCATCGTTCCACTGGCCATCGGCATCTTCATCCGCCGATTCAGGCCCAGCGTCGCTGCGGTCATCCGCAAGATCCTGCGCCCGTTCTTCTTCTTCGTCGTCATCTTCTTCTTACCTATCGCCCTCTACATGAACATTGCTGTCGTCAAGATGTTCACCGTCGCCTCCGTGCTGGCTGGATGCTGTCTGCCTTACATCGGCTTCCTGCTCGGAGCCGTTCTCTCGGCCGTCTGCCGCCAGTCCCAGGCGAGGATCATCACCATCGCCCTCGAGACGGGCATCCAGAACATCGGTATCCCGATCCTCGTCATGCACTCGCTGCCTCACCCGGAGTCTGATATAGCGATGATCGGACCGATCGCTGTCGCCATTGCAACCCCGCTACCGCTATGGCTCGGTCTCGCCATACAGGAAGTGCGCCGGCGATGCTGTCGCGGTCCGCCGGAAGTGACGTCAGTCCAGGACACCAAGGAGGTGCCTTATTTGAAGGACACAGAAGTAGACGAGAAAGATGTTGAAGCGAGCGAAGATCTGCTCGCGAAAAAAAACACCGACGACGAAAGAGTAACGCCAAACTGATCAATTGAACACCAGTTGATTTGTTAGGTCCTAATGGTGAAATACATTTAATCCAGGGTATTTGTTATTGTGTTCGCATCAAAACTTTACTCAAGGAAGGAGACCGATGAAATTAAAAAGAATGTCACATAAACGAGGAAAAACGATTAAGCTCTAAGAAGAGAACATTTCTTCAATGCCCATATTATGGAAGGCTAAACATTTTAAATTCCTGGTTTTCAGGACTCATAAACAATTATCTTACCAGTGATTGCGACCAACTTCTAAACAGGTAACACATGCTGCATTTTAAATATATAATTAAATATATTTACTTTTCATACAACATGGTGATAATATTTGCTTCGAATTTGGCTAGTTATAGAATGCAGTAATACCTTCATCAGTGCCATGTGGAGCCACCGAGGACAGCGAAGGTAAAAAAGAACGATGATGGTCACATGTCTCTCTCCATTCTCAAATTCCAAATATAGACTGAGGGCAAAGGCGATCGCCCCACGTAAACCTGCAATGCTAAGAGATAATTGGCTATGACAATGAGGGCCATGAAGTAGATGGACCATGTTCAATGCTAACAGTTCATTGGCTATGAAAAAGAGGGCCTTCAAGTAGATGGGCCATATTCAATGCTAAGTGATCGTTGGTTATGACAATGAGGGCCAAGTAGACGGACCATGTTCAATGCTAAGAAATCATTGGCTATGATAACGAGGGCCAACAAGTAGATGAACCATGTTCAATGTCAAGCACACATAACTGTTGACAAACATGATACAAATGAATTTATCTGGGAAATATCTATGTATTGCACATGTGGAACGAATGGAATGTGACCGGTATGTTGATGAAGAGAGCCGATGCCCTCATAGAAGAGGGTAGAAGGAGAGGTCGGAGGAATGTGTGAAGAGAGATTTTGTGGGAGGGGAGTGGATGACGAGAGAAGTCAGAGAAAGATTATTCAATACTCACTATACTTAAGAGGAATCCAACCCAGAGCACAAGCACGTTTTATTATAGCAAATAACATTTTAATAAAACGAAGGAACATGAAGACTGCCATAGACTTTGGCTTCATTGACCCCCTGACCTTCGTCTCCAATAGATATATGTTCCGTAGATTAATAGGAAATATTACATATAATTGCACTGCAAGTATCCCCATGAAAATAGAAACAAATCTTGGTTGATTTATTATTTATTCATTCTGATTTCCTATCTGTACAATGTTTTCATACGTGCTGATCCCATGGTAAACTGCAAGCGCCAGAAGACATGACGGAAATTAATCACATGACGGTAATCACTGAGGTGCCTCGTGGTAACGATTGATGATTAATCACCCATGCAGTATGGTGTGTTATGTACTCATATAATATGGTACTTATTACCATAACATGCACTCATGTAGTATGGTGTGTTACTGCCATTACATGTACTCATGTAGTATGGTGTGTTACTACAATTACATGTATTCATATAGTATGGTGTGTTACTGCCATTACACATATTCGTGTAGTGTGGTGTGTTATTTTCATTACACGTACTCATGTAGGATGGTGTGTTACTGCAATTATATGCACTCATGTAGTATGGTATTTATTACCATAACATGTACTCATGTACTACGGTATGTTAACTGCCATTACATGTATTCGTGTAGTGTTGTGTGTTACTGCCACGATTAGTACTCATGTAGTATGGTGTGTTATTGTCAATGCGTTAAAATTCAGAATGTTTAGTGGTCACGTTTTCGTATAATCAGACAAAACGTTCACATATTCACCAATGCAATTTTGTAGTGTGGTATGCCCCCAAATAGATGGTCGTGGTCACAAACACGGTTATAAAATTTTTATATGTTTATGTTTTGGTCGTTGTTGTTAGCTTAATTGTGGATATTACAGGTAATTTGGATGAAATTAGTAGTTTGTTATAACAAATTTCTGATAATTTTTTTATAATTTGTAATTCCGATAATATAATTAGGGCTCATATTTTTGCAAATAAATAAAAACGGTTGCTAACCTGCCCCGTGTTGTGTGTGTTTGACTAAGAAAATTGTCGGTGTGAGGCTGGAAAATAATATGTTATTATATATATATTTTATTGATTCCATCTAGTCAACAAAATCATTACTGGTTAAACGCCGCTACCATTTAAACTGTTTAACCGTCTCCTTTAGGAGGTGTCCTATAATATATATATTAAATATTTTTTTTAAATAATTTCAAATCAATGTACATTTTTGTTTTGTACTATCAAGTTTGATGTGCACGAGCTGTTCTTTTGTGCAAATTGATGTTTAATGTGATATTTAATCGTTCATAGACACAACGTTTTATTGTTGATATGTTCAAATAGAATGAAAGAGCTTATAGTAACCTAAAGGCAGACAATAAGCAATTCTTGGTATAAACAATAAATGTTGCCTTTCCAAAATATATAATCAACACATATCAATACCAAGTTCATGTTGTGTGCATACTTTGTAAGTGATTGGGCACAAGGAAATGAAGGTATCCAACACTAGCCTTAGTTAACCCAATATCTAGCTAACCCCATCCCTAGCTAACCCTAACCCAGAAGTGGTTTACAGAAGACATAGCCATTCCCAAAGGCACATATTGATAGGAAACGTGAACAGTTTGCTTGGAAAAGGCATAAAACTGTAGCAATTACGAATAGCATGGTACAGATCAGATGCCAAAATGTAAAGTTTGTCAAATTTAGGGGGTATGATACCACTATATGAGGGAGCAAGTAGCCATTTTGCACTAGAACATTCATTGATTATATTTGTTATGTAGCCCAGTGCACTGGTAACATTGTGTAACAGATTTGGAAAGAATAGTTGTTTATTGGTTGTGTTACAACCACTAGAAGCATTGCGTAGATTAGCATTTTCAAATCTAGCCGCAACGGGTATCTGGTCATGTGATACCCATTTATGGTGGCGTATCCGAATCAAGTCGTTCGCCTTGTATCTCATCAACAAGAAGCATGGAAGCAGTTACATAAACAATAACATTTAACAAGTCTGACACAGTAGAAGTTACCCGAAATCCTGTTAAATATGACAAATTGTAAATTTTCTGTGCCAATACATGTACTCTCTTAGTGTAGTGTGTTATTGACATTACATATACTCATGTAGTGTGTGTTACTG
>OY759267.1:7181924-7296924 GCA_963662155.1 Lamellibrachia columna
ATATATATATATATATATATATACACACACACACACACACACACACACACACACACACACACACACACACACACACACACACACACACACACACACACACACACACACACACACACACACACACACACACACACACACACACACACACACACACACTACCTAACAATAATATGGAATATAATTGGTATGGTGCATTTTATTTATACGAACAATAAATTTAATGTTTGCCTTGACAGAAATAATGCATCTAATACTGTTTCTTAAAACTTACTTTAATTGAACATTGTAACAACTTGCCCCGGTCTCTCCCCCCCACACACTTGCTATTCACACTACACTATGAGGGGCCGTAGCGGGAAAAAATGTGATCAAACATAACACTTGCGCGAGTACTTGTTGAATCGGCGCCTCAACTGCTAGTGATTGTAATTTAGAGAGATGACTCGAGATTTGACTTGACTTGCAGGTCAATGACTTGACATTTTACTTAAAGAGCATATCCAAATATTCAAGAAATCGTGATATGTGATAACAAACAGTAGTATTAATAGTTTGGAATGCATTAACAAATAATGTTATTGACTACTCTTCGATAAAATATATTTATGTTAGTGGCAAAGAAGCCCCAAGCGATTTGACATTTCGCTCGGCAATATTCGTAAGGAGTCGGCGTGTGACGTCACTCTGGCCAAACGAACATCAGCAAACATTGTCATTCCATAGCAACGCAGAACATCTGCGTACGTTAAAACTTATATGTTGCAGTGGGACAAACACAATGAATTTGGGTGTGATACCAGTTTCATTATTTGAAACACTATTAAAACACTGCAACATATATAGATTTTAAATAATAGATAGTGTAGATCGCGAGGCACTTTCTCCAATGTTCTACCACAAAATCGTTAGATCAAATATAGAGCTATATCGGCAGTAAAATCATACATTGTCCACATATTTCCCCACGCGTTCCAATATTCCTAATCAAACCACCAAGTAACGCAAAGACAAAGTAGGCCGCTGGTCCAACTTCCAAGCCTAGGCCAGGGCAAGGCTAGACTCGACGACTGTGTCTACTAGCTTGTACAAACTAAACATCGAATTTAAAAATAGCTTTTTAAATAAATACGCATGGATCTACCAAAACAACATCATTGTAAATACATTTACATTATGTTATTTTTGAGGTTTTTGATCCCGGGCATTTGTTTACTGCGGCGTGAGTCCGAAGGCTTCGGCCAATAAATCAGACAATGTTTGACTCAACTCACTGTCGCTTCTAACCTCGTTTTTGGGACTGTGACCGCGTTGTTCACTCGTGCATATACGGAATGACTTGAACCGATAAGTTTATATCAGTTGCACCGTCAGAATCGCCGTCGCTCGACATTTTGCGTGATCTAAATCGCGTAGGCGATTTCACGCGGTCTAATTTCTACCGAAAAAAATTCACAAACTGGTTTCGGAAAGTGCCTTCGGGAATTTAGGTAAATCCCCCGTTTTATGAGTAAACTAATGTAACTTTTTACAATTTCTGTATTGAACATGAATAGAGGGATACAATTATATCCACAATGAGTGAAAACAACTACAGGTTGTAAATGTATCCGACCTAGTTTATGACTCGCCAAACAAGTATGTCAATATTGCAATACCTAGTATATAGACAAAGAAACAAATTTACAAATAGAGTGTCCAGCAATGGTTATCATACGCCTGGCCCGCCCTTGTCAGATGTTTGTAAACATTTTGAACTGCTGACATTTACACAATCAGTCGGTCAAATTTTAAATAAAACTGCACTGATACACTATCAATTATTGTGTTCATATTAATATATTATTGTATAGTACTCACTACACAACCTAGCTGTTTGTCTCCTGATCAATACATGCTTATCGCAGAGGGAAAACCATTTCGACAATGTCGTAGTCCTGTCGCCGTACTCCGTTGTTTTTGTTGTCGACTTTTTCCAGGTAGCCTCACTTCTGGACTGTTTTATTTATGTTCGCCAGCTGGCGTATATTATGGTGAGACTGTTCGGCTTCACCCACGACACTGCGCTCGGATACTTCGCCGTCGGCTGCGCCCCTGGCGGCGGCAAGAGCAACATCTACACGTTCCTCTTCAACGGCGACGTCTCCCTCAGCGTCACAATGACCTTCGTCAGTGTCATTGCTTCTTTAGGTAAGAATGTCTGCGTTCACACGCATCACCACCCTCACCAACGATGATCTTCGTCAGCGTCGTTGTTTCTGTGGGTAAACAATGCAACATTCAATGGCATCCCCACCTCTCAGCAACGCATCGTCGCTGGCCAAAATGTATCAAACGATTTTTTCGTCACGACTTTTCTTAACATTCTCCGTAGCCTCCGTTAATTATCGCTGTCAGTTGATGAGTACGATATCCAGTAATGGTTATAATCCTGCATTTTGCTAGGCCATTGTGGCTAAATATCGACCCAACATTAGCTGGTGTTGTACTTAAATTTAATTGACGCATATTATTTGATACAACGGGAACCTCTGTCTTTGTGATGACTTCTAATTGTCTGGGTCGCTCTGCTGTCATTCTCTCTCAATCTCTGCTCTCCACACCGACCTTTTCTAGATGACTTTACACTGACACTCCATCTTAATGTCGGCATAACTCCTATTCTTACGCCATACTTCCTGTCGTGCTCTCTTTCGAGTTTGACCCACACTGATTCTTGCAACATCACAGCCTCTGCACACCAGTATCCCCTTTCAAAAGAATCTTCATTCCAATATTTCCGATAGTACATATGTTACATTCTAAAGTTTTTAGCCACAACAATACAAAACCCTACCGCGTTGCCATCTGATGCATTGCACTATCGCAACCAAACAGTCTCCCCCCAAATTGTCAAAACAAATCGCACATTTGAGGAGCCCGGTGGGTGTATGGTAGGTCGTCCGGCTGTCTGTCTAGGGGACCGGGGTTCGAAACCACCTGTTGCGCTTTCGAAACTTGGGCAATATTGTTCGCCTCATTTCGTCAATGTCTTTCAAAACAGACTCAGACAAAGCAGTTGGTTCCTTCTGCATGGTGTGTATGGAAGGGGAAGTAAAAGATCCCATACAGGCAACTGGAAAAAAACTTAAAATTAAATATCATAAGTCATCCTTTTCTAATAGTTAAACGTTGCATTCCGACGCGATGAAACGAAACAAGTAAACAATGATACTGTCGCCACGGCCACGTAGTCGACTTGTGTGTCGACTCTGTACATTTGTGTTTCGGCTATGTTGCCGTTGTGGCTGCTCACCCTCGGTCAGACCTTGCTAAACGAAGACACGGGAGTGGTAATTCCATTCAGCCGCATCGCGTCCAGTTTGTTCACCGTCATCGTTCCACTGGCCATCGGCATCTTCATCCGTCGCTTCAGGCCCAGCTTCGCTGACGTCATCAGCAAGATCCTGCGCCCGTTCTTCTTCTTCGTCGTCATATTCTTCTTACCTATCGCCCTCTACATGAACATTGCTGTCACCAGGATGTTCACCGTCGCCGTCGTGATGGCTAGATGCTGTCTGCCTTACATCGGCTTCCTGCTCGGCGCCGTTCTCTCGGCCGTCTGCCGCCAGTCCCAGGCGAGGATCATCACCATCGCCCTCGAGACAGGCATCTAGAATATCGGCATCCCGATCCTCGTCATGCAGCACTCGCTGCCTCACCCGGAGTCTGATATAGCGATGACCGCACCGATCGCTGTCGCTATTGCAACCCCGCTACCGCTATGGCTCGGTCTCGCAATACAAGAAGTGCGCCGGCGATGCTTTCGCGGTCCGCTGGAAGTGACGTCAGACCAGGACACGAAGGAGGCGCCTTATTTGAAGGACTCAGAAGTAGACGAGAAAGATGATGAAGCGAGCGAAGATCTGCTCGCGAAAAAGACACCGACGACGAAAGAATAACGCCAAACTGATCAATTGAACACCAATTGATTTGTTAGGTCCTAATGGTGAAATACGTTTAATTCAGGGTATTTGTGATTGTGTTCGCATCGAAACTTTAGCCAAGGAAGGAGACCGATGAAATTAAAAGGAATGTAAAATAAACGAGGAAAAACGGTTCAGCTCTAAGAAAAGAACATTTCTTCAATGCCCATATTATATAAGGTTAAACACTTTAAATTCCTGGTTTTCAGGACTGATAAACAATTATCTTACCAGTGATTGCGACCAACTTCTAAACAGGTAACACATGCTGCATTTTTATTAAATGTATCTACTTTTCATGCAACATGGTGATAATATTTGCTTCGAATTTGGCCAGTCATAGAATGCAGTAATACATTCATCAGTGCCATGTGGAGCCACCGAGGACAATGATGGTAAAAAGAACGATGATGGTCACATTTAACAAGACAAGATTTAACAAGATTTAATGATGAGACAGACCATAGAGAAAGACAATGAAAGCTGACTGAATAATTGACACAGGTTTGTAAGTCACGTTGCATTTGTATACAACGTCATACAGCCATCATTATTTCATCTAAGCTGAGTTGATCAATCTGATTCATTAACAAAGTTAACAAAAAGTTGAAATCCTATATCACGCATAAATCCTCGGAAATCCAAGCTCTGAGACGAATAAAAAAACAACCAGGCTGTCTCAAAATCGATATACAAAGCTAAAGTTATAAACAGATGGATGAATACGCTAGGGAGTTACACCATATATTTTATACTGCATATATGAAGTTCTTGGATGTTGTTGAGGTCACACACGTTGGTCACAAGGAGCATGCTGATATGCCCTGGAGAACCCTATGTCCCAGGGGCCATGCCGGTGTGGCAGGGTATCTTCCCCATTGGACATCTTCCCCCTAGGGGTTCAGATACCCTAGGGTATCTTCCCCCCACCCTGGATATCTTACTCTCATTATAAATGTGCAATAAAGTTTATAATTAGCAAATATGGGTCAGAATAATATCTACTATATGTTATTATGCCAGAAAAGTTATCATGATCGGCCACCTCAACAACAAAACACATAGTTCTTTTCTCAGGGCGCTGAGTTAATCATGGTTGGCTGCCTCAACAACACACAGCTCTCTTGTCAAGGCACTGAGGTGTCTAATCATCGGAGCTGTTGCTCAGCATGGTAACACTGTTTAGTGGCTTAGATACGTTTCATGTGTGTCATGGCAGTATAGTTTATTAAACTTTGAGTTATGTTGTTGGCTAACACACACAATACACAATAATTAAATCCTTTCACCAACTTCACAGAGAATAAATAATTGTTTGATCCCAAACCTTTCAAAATGTCCAGTCGCCTATTTAAAGACGTCTACAAGCATCATATCATCAGTATCAGTCTGGAGCCAAACGAAGAATCTGCTATCTGCACCACTCGGCGTTTCATAGACAACATAGATGGCATTTTAGCATATATTAGTACTCAGCAATACCCATTCTGTCTAAATAAGGAGCAGAAGAAAGACGTCAGACGGAAAGTGAGGAACTTCTCTAAGAAAGAATCTATCATCTACTACCAGCTGAACGGGAAGAAAGGAAAGTTGTAAAATTAATTCAACAGAACTATATCTCGAGAATTATTTTGCTGTGAACTAGAAATGAGTACATATTGTAATAATAAATACTAGTGCTTTTGAGTTATTTGCTAATAGTTTACAGCACATTAGCAACTTTGTATGTGCATAGATTAGTGATTCAGATAACTAGACATGCTATATTTGCTCTGATAGGCACATTGGGATGCAAAAATACAATAAATCAAGAACATGGTGCAATTAAATCAATATGTTTATGATAAATTTCATTATGTAATTTACAATTATCACAAAAGAGTTCACGTGCGATAACTCACAAAATCAGTCTTTCATCACTTGCAATTATCACAACAAAATCTCATGCAAAATCATTCACAAACTTGAATAAGTGTCTTCTCTTATCAAACAAATTTAACGTCTACCAAAAATAGTACATTAAGTGTTTACAGCCCATATTGTTTAATGGTAATTAAAGACATTTGGCTCCATATTAATACTATATATTACATTATGTTTGTAGACCCCTTCATTTTGAAAATTTTGAAAGGCTTGAGATCAAAGGATTATTTTGTTTGTGAAGTGTGTGAAAGAATTTAATTATTATGTATTGTGTGTGGTTACCCTACAAAATAAATCAAAGATTAAAAAACTTTACTGCGAGGACACATTGGCAACATGCCTAAGCCAATAAACAAAGGCAGGTCCTTGAAACTTGTTTCGATAACATTGGTGTGTTACCATGCTGAGCAACAGCTTGGAGGATTAGACACCTAACTGCCTTGAGAAAAGAGATGCGTGTTGTTGAAGCAGCCGACCAGGATTAACTCATTGCCTTGAGAAAAGAGCTGTGTGTTTTGTTGTCTTGGCCGATCATGATTAATTCAGTGCCACGATGAGAGACTTACCATGATTAACCCAGGAATCACTTCATATCATTCATTCATTCGTAAGAAGAATATATAGTATATATTATTCTGACTCAGATATTATTCTGACTCACATTTGATAATTATAAACTCTCTTGCATCAGAACAGACATACGCACACATGTATGGGGGGTAACATATCCAGGGTGGGGGGAAGAAAGTACCCCCCTGGGGTGAAAGATATCTTCCCTCCTAGGGGGAAGATTATTATATCGGAATTTATATAGCGCCTGAATCCAATTAAGGTAAAATGCTCTCAGGCGCTTTACTTGAAACTGCATCAATTAAATATCACTATAAAATACATACTTTACGTAAAACTGGAAAAATTAAATAAAACTATAAAATATATATTATTTTAAAAGTAGATATTGTAAGGAGCTGATTTAAACATTAAAAAATAAATAAACACAGATATTACACTTATAGTACACACGTGAATAAAACATAACGAATAAGTCATTGGTATATAGCAATGTCATTAAAACGAGAGCGTGGCTCAATCACGTCAGTCGTATGCCAATTTAAAAAGATGTGTTTTAAGTGTCTCTTGAAAGAGCTGAGAGTGTTTAGTTGTTTAATGTTCTCAGGCAAGTCGTTCCACAGTATGGCCGCGTGTCGGCTGAAACAACGTTCACCATAAGTTGCAGTCCGTAGTACAGGTACGACGAGAAGTGACTTCTCCGTTGATCTTAAACTACGCGTTGGTTGATGTTTCTGCACAATGTCACTCATGTATGCCGGTGCCAATCCGTTGAGCACTTTATACGTGAAAGTGTTAATCTTAAAGCGGAGCCGGTATTTCACCGGAAGCCAATGTAGCTCACGTAACACAGGTGTTATGTGTTCGCTCTTGCGTGACCAGGTGATTAGGCGAGCAGCGCAGTTCTGTATACGCTGCAATCGTTCAATTAGCACCTGAGGCAAACCTTGCAGTAGCGCGTTTCCATAGTCCAGGCGAAATGTTACCAGTGCCTGGACTAGAATCTTACATGCCTCATTTGTGATGTATTGCCTGATTTTGCCAATATTTCGGATGTGGTAGAAACAGGACTTGGAGATCGCATTCACCTGTTTCTCCATTGTCAAGCCGCTGTCCATAATAACTCCAAGATTTCTCACGGATTGCACAGCATGTAATAGTCTGCCTCCGATCGTGAGGGACAAGTCGTTCACCCGACGAATTCGGTGTTTGGACGAAAACACAATGAGTTCGCTTTTTTCTTGGTTCAGTTTCAGCATGTTTCTATTCAGCCACCCGCAAACATCCGCCACACAGGCTTCAATGGCTGACCTTTCACTGGTACAGTTCTTATCAGGCTTGATGGACAAGTATATTTGTGTGTCATCTGCATAACAGTGGTAGCGAAGATTATATTTCTTCACTATATCACCAACTGGTTTAGTGTATATGCACTACAGTTTCGGTCCCAACACTGATCCTAGTGGCACGCCGTAGCATAGATTTGCGTTGAACGAAGCTGCGGTGCCGACAGAGACACATTGCGTTCTGCCGCTAATGTAGGATCGCATCCAATCCAGGGCTTCTGCAGTCACACCAAATGAGTGTTGAAGACGCGTTAGCATAATGCCATGGCCGATAACATCAAACGCACTGGACAGATCAAGCATGACCAAGACAACTACACGTTTTTGATCAAGGGCTTCTGCGATGTCATTCTGGACTTTCACAAGAGCTGTCTCAGTTGTATAATTATTTCGGTACGCCGACTGGTGAAAATCGTGTAGATTGTTAATGTCCAGGTGATCCTTCAAACGGTGTTCGACCACTTTCTCAAGAAGTTTTGACACGTATGGTAGGTTTGACACAGGCCAATAATTATTCAGAAATTCCTGATCGAGGCCCGGCCTTTTAAGCAATGGTCTCACAACTGCACGTCTGAAACATGTGGGTACCACTGACTTTGCCAACGATTTGTTAATAATGGCTGTAATCAACGGCACGAAATGATCCAGACACTGCCTCAAAAGCCTGGTCTAAGTCACATGTCATGTTGGGCGAATTTGTGATTATTCACTTCACCTCATCATGGGTGGCTGGCAGAAACCTTTGACCGTACAGTCCATATGTTCGAAAAGTGTGAACATGCCGTTCCGTGTAGAATCCAAGGTCTTAATGGTCAATCCGCATTTATAGAGTACGGCCACACCTCCACCGCGTTTCTCACTGGGTCGAGAGATGTGTTGTATTGTGTAACCAGATGGCACGAGTTCGTTTATAACATGATTGTCAGTGTCGGTTCCTAGCCATGTCTCAGATAAGGCTAGCACATCGATGTCCCGGGAAATAACACAATCTGCCACAGACAGAACTTTGTTCTTGACTGAACGAGCGTTAAGACAACTTATTGTCAGTGGAATGTCACGTTCACGTTGTTTAATGATACGCAGATTAATCAGCTGGGATACATTTGCACTGGCAGCTTTTACAGCCCGTGGAACAACATCGAATCGGTGTGTAATGCGTGTTTGAATCACACGTTGTTGCGAAGGCCGCCTCGTTTGCCATGTGAAGTTGGGCGCGTTATGGATAGTCCCAAGCGTCTGTCATCAATGTATGTAATGTATCCGGTAATCGCGGAGTGACACCCGAAGATGCTGGGCGCAAAGTCCGAATGATATTCAGTGGACGCATCGCGAAACAAAGAGGCTTGGTGATTGCAATCAAAAGAATTAGGTCACTTGCATGTTAGGCCTACGAAGACTTCTGGTCCACAAAATGTGTAGGCTTCACGGATGGCTGACTTCTGTCCAAAGGCTATATATAAAACTTCTTAAATTATAGATAACATACACTTTGTAGATATATAAAAACTACGTCGCAGCAATCACTGAACCTTCATGCGTGTGTAGTGATGGAATGAATCAGCAGCTCGTATAATCCTTCGAAAACATGATTAGAAACAAAGAGTTAAATTTTGGCTTGCTGCCTGTTAGGCGCTACCACGTGATATCGAGGGGGAAGATACCCTGCCACACCGGTTCCCCAAATCCCAAATATGAAAGCTGTAGTTTGATTTATAATAATTATACAATATGGGTAGTGAACAAAGTTGTCTTCAACGTTGTTGCTCTCCTCTATCCACGATATCCGGGATAAGGCTGGCACCGATACTGGTCGTCGATCTTTTACCTTCTTCTTCGTCGCTGATCCTGTTTCACTGTCGTGTCTGTCACAAAGTGGTTTATGAGAATGAGGATTTATCTTCTGCCCCTTTGTTCAGTAGTGTACGGTAGTCTACGCAGTAGTGCTGCCATGTAGCGTACGGCAGGAAGGGGTATTTGCACAATGCAAACGTGCCACCTGGTGATTAAGGTATAAATACTTGAGTGAATATTTAGTATGAATAGAACCGGTTTGATGTGTCGGATACATTGGTAACATTGTAAATCGCATTTAGTGAAAGTGTAAGAATTTTAATACATGAATTAGCGTTCGGCAAGCAAGCAAGGTGCGACAAACGAACTCATGCCTCTGACCAGAGCTAGACAGCTCGGAATATTCGTTTTTATTAATATAACGCTTTAAGTTGTAGGATGTAATTAATAACGTTGTTACCGTCTCAGTGCAGAGATTCGGGTGATATTAAAAGTATATGTTGGTTTGTTATGTAATTCGGCTATTTTAGAACTGAATAGGACCTAACCCCGAAGTCGTAGGAACGTGATGTCGCAATCCTACGGATTGTTTAGCTTGCACTAAGCTCTGCTATTGGTTAGTTAGACTTCCGGCACAATATGGCCGCCTTAGTATTTAACGAATTTACGCGAAGAAAGGAGCAGTCGATTAATTTGCGCGGTGCTACAATGTTGCGAAGTCGTCTCGTCTGAGACATGGGCTCAAGACGAATAATTGATTTATTTTCGCCCACGTCTTGTGGCTGTAACTTCATCGTAAAGTGACTCGATCCAACCTTGTGTACATGGGTTGTGATTGCTACTACAAGAGTTGAACACTCTTCATCACATCTACGAATGTTTTCGATTAACCTTACAAGTCAACATTCTTCTCCGTCGAAATGACTTAATGTCAACCTAACTTCATTTGACGAAGCGTCAAGCCTTGCAAGTGCCACAGGTATTTGTCGCTATATACACATTGTCGGGGCGAGAACCACGCGTGGGTGAGTTCACATTCGTTGTATTACTGTTCAACAATGCCACGCGCGATATCTTCTTGACCGCTACCACCACACCTGACTTCATACGTGTCACCCCGTCACGTCCGCTGCCATCACGCCTGAGTGCATACTTGTCACGCCGTCAGGTATATCCTCACCGTGATAACATATCAGTGCATTCTTCCGTGGATTCACGGAACTGTGACATTTCGTTGACGTATCAAAATGTGATACGAACTATGCCCTGATACAGAATTCGCACTACCAAGTCAATTGTGTGGCGTATTACTATATGCCATTACGTGTTTACTTTATTTTGTTTCATATTAAATAAAAGGGGTTCCATTTGGATTTTCCATAACTATCCACGGTTTTATGTTGTGTTTATATTCCACCCTATATTGATGCACCCGAACCTTTGTCAAGAGCCTGTCACTTTGATCTCCGCCGCCAATCCTAGAACCAAAACTTGTGACAGTTTCCATCCCCCATCTCCATCCCTTGCTCAGGCTTTTCACTCCCCTCTCACGCCTGCCAAATCTCTCATCATGCAGTCCTCCCATCTCTAATAGGCGAGCCGCGAGCACCACCTAGCAAACCGATTTAAATGGTCCCCCTACAAACACCCACATTATACATCATTTGAAAGCTGAATGTCTCCTCGTCAAAGTTGATGTCGCGCTGTCAAGTGGTGCAGTAAGCGTAGAGCGAAGGTCAAACAAGGTCACAATCAAAAGATGAATTGACGAAGTTGTGATATTCCACAAAACGCTATAAATTGATATTGGAAGCGTATGTACTTTATATCATTACATTGATTTAAAATATCGATATCTTGCGCTATGTTTTTTAGGAAATTTGATAAAATGTTGTGTATGACAAATATGGTTATATCGAATCAAGGAGGCCACAAATAACTTATCTTTGTATAATAACTTTTTTATTTATATATACGAAAGTTATTATTTTAGAGTCATATGAAGTTATGATGCGGGGACGTAAGTGTTAAGGTTCCCATTTTCAGCGAAAGAATCCCCGATTAGGACTCTACCTCCGAATCGTGAGATCGAGGGGTAGTTTCCCTGATGTTTGACTTAGGTTTGGATTGGTAAGTTTGACTTTGCCTGAATCTAACCTAACTTAATGGTGTTTAAAAACAATGGCTCTCCCATGTAATATTGTTGACCATCGTGAGCGATAATAGAAATACTATTGTTATGATGGCGTCAGGCCAACTAAAGTTAACGAGAAAGAGAAGACGATAGTCAATATACTTTTCAAAATGTGTCATTTGCCGGGAAGCCATGAGCAACGTAAAACTTTCAAAAGCAATGAGTGCTGAACAGATATCAGTGTTAGAGGCTGCGGGAACCAGAAGAGACGAACTGCATCACCGTCTACTAGATGAATTTCCTAGCCTTGAATATGTGCCACAAATACTATACCACAGGAGTTGTTTCCACATGTACACAAGCAAAACAAATGTGAAGCGCACCAAGGTACTGGCAAGACCAGAAACACCAAGGTACTGCCAAGACCAGAAACACCAAGGTACTGCCAAGACCAGAAACACCAAGGTACTGGCAAGACCAGAAACACCAAGGTACTGGCAAGACCAGAAACACCAAGGTACTGGCAAGACCAGAAACACCAAGGTACTGCCAAGACCAGAAACACCAAGGAACTCTGGTTGTCAACAAACATGCCTAGTGTGATCATGAGAGACAACACAGGTTCCACAAACCTGTCTGCATTGTTTGTTCGAAGAGAATAAACGGGAAAGACAAAAAAACTACACAAAATTGAAACAATTGAGCGCGACACTAAGCTTAAGATGACTGCATATGAACGAATGGACGAGGACATGCTACGCAAACTATCATAGGAGGATTTGATCGTTAAAGATGCAGTGTACTCCACGTGTCTCTCATTATATCTGAGTAAAACAATCTTAAAAGCAAAGACACCTTTGTCAACCGTTACGACATGATGCTTGTATGACACTGCATTCTACAACTTGATCGAATATATAATTAACGATTTGATGTACAACAAGAAAGCACTCTTGCTTTCAACGTTAGTACAATGATACGAAGCACTGGTTCCAGCAGACATAGAGAGTGAAAACTATAGAAGTACCAGACTGCAGTCCCGGTTTGAAAAAGACTATGGATCTGCAGTTTCATTTCTTGTACAACATGGACAAGGCTAGACTACCGTTGTTTTGTGCAGCATGATCACATTGGTTGACGCTAACCAAGCTGCCATATATATATATTTTCATAATCATTTACTTATATATAACTTTTAACATTTACTTATATAACTTATAAAATTAGCATCATTGATATGTTGCTTTGTAATATTACTAATATAGAAACATGAATACGCCTCTATTATAAAGTGAAAATACTGATAATACCAATAATCACTATAGAGTAACGAGTGTACTTATCAAGTGAAAAGAGCTGATTGTAAAAGTTATAGAAGTAAATGATAATGCTGAATTTATGTTTTCTTGTTCTGTTCAAGTAATTTTTCAAGTGTTCCTCACTGAAGTGGCGTCTGCGACGCACGGAAAATAGACAGTCGCGGGAATCCAACAATCGTGTTGGTCGGTGTGCACGTGAGTGGGGGTCTGTTCGAGCTGTGTGGTGAAAACGGTAGGTCGTAGCTGCGACATCTTGGACGACTGGAGGTGTTGATCCATGAGTAAGGGGTTGTGGTCAGACAGGGACGGGATCGGAGCGATGATGGTTCGTAGCTGTGACTGGACCGTGAGCCATTTGCAGCGATGTGTCAGAAAGGCGCACCTTTCCTCACGAGTTTCTGTCCAAGCGCTGTAATTGGTGGACAAGCCTACTGCGCGTCAACGCCGGCATGTGTTTATAAACCCCGTAGCCGAACTAGTGCAGTGTAGGAATCATGGCCCAGTTAGACGAATGTAGGGCACAGTAATTTTAGATATGTGTAATTAAAAAAAATCATATCATCTGACATAACGGCATTTGAGCAGACACATTGGCAAGTTTGCTGGTAGAACATGTTGGCAGTGTAACGGTGGATTTTTAGATGATTTCAGTAGGCGGAAGGATTTTTGGCATTTTTGTCGTCACAAGGCGCGTGTGCGTAGTAATATATGCAGACATTGGTAAACATTGACGGGTATGGCACGTTCAGGCATTATAAGAGAGTTAGAAATACATGATTTGAATGTTTTATTTTCTCGTTTTCTTATAATCATGCAAAACGTTAACTTGGTCACCAATGGGAAACGTGACAGTAGGCTGAACCCTATCTGAATTCTGCTCTGCTGTGCTCGAATCGTCTCAGAAGTCTCTTTCTCTCTCTCCCTCTCTCTCTCTCTCTCTCTCTCTCTCTCTCTCAGGAATTTCTCTACCTCCCTCCCTCCCTTCGTCCCTCCCTTCCTCCTATCACCTTTATTCTAGCGGACATTGGCAGTGAGATGCAGAACACGGCGCATGTGTTGATATAATTCAAGACAGAACAGAGGTTATGCTGAATCAACGGGCCTTCGATGCAGTGAGAGACGAGGTCTATTTCGGGCATGTGTGTGTCAAGGTCAGTCGTATATTGGATCTGTCGGAAGACAAGTATATCTCACCATCCAACCGTCTGAACCAACACGTACTGCGCTGGACGTTCATGGCGTTATCCGATAGGTGGGCAGCATTGCAATGGCGGTACAAGATGCGAGAGAAGTTGAAAAAATGCTACATCGACGATACAGTGGCGGGGTGGTGCCGATAAATAAACACGTGACCTTTCTTTCTATATATATCCACTGGTTTAAAGCTGGTGAGGTACACTTGTGTCGTCTAAAGATGCGCTCTGTTAAGCTCTTTCAATCACCTTCGCACACAAATAACCCATCCACTTAAGTTAAACAAGTTATTCTTGCTCGGGCTGCGATCATGGCCGGGTGTCCGCTCCTCGCTGCTCTCGTCGCTGTGTCTCTTCTCTTCGGAGTTTCGGCCCTCAATGAGGCTTCGGAGGACGATCAATTGGTGGAGTTCGTACCGGCGCTGATGGACAGTCTGGTGCTGGGCAAGACGGAGACGATCGACGTGCAGGCGACCCACCACATGACAGGCAACCGACGTTTGAGCTGTGTCGTGGTCAATCCGGACATCGTGGAGTTGGTGCACGGCGGCAGTGTGACGGTGTGTGAGGGTCTGCCGTCCAACGCCAGTCTGCCTCATCTGACGGTGCGTGGTCTCCGCATGGGACGGACGTCTCTGGAGTGCCGGATCGACGACGGAGTACGCGGTCGTGATAACGTGACAATGTGGGCGCCGCTGCAAGACAAGTACAAGATCGCTGTCATCCGGAAACCGCACGTGCTGTATCCGTTCTTCTTAGGTCTGGTCTTCATTCTCGTCCTGTGTGTCAACATCGGCATGGGCTGCGCTCTCGATCTCGAGGTCGTCAAGACAGTTCTCAGGCGACCCGTGGCACCAGCTATCGGATTTTTCTCACAGTTTCTTGTCATGCCTATCGTAAGTCACGTTTCATCATGCCGGTGGAAATGGTAGTTCAGAAAACTAATAATAATCAAATCAGGGTTGCATCATTGACTTTGCATTTACACCGCGAGGATGTTACCTGTCTTGGTCAGTTCCAAACTTCCCATGGTTTTAACTTGGATACATGCATAGGGCTATATATATATATATATATATATATATATATATATATATATATATATATATATATATATATATATATATATATATATATATATATATATATATATATATATATATATATATATATATATATATAACCTAGTTGTTCTTGTCATGCCTATCGTAAGTCACGTTTCATCATGTCGGTGGAAATAGTAGTTCAGAAAACTAATAATCAGATCAGGGTTGCATCATTGACTTCGCATTTACACCGCGAGGATGTTACCTGTTTTGGTCAGTTCCAAACTTCCAATGGACTTGGATACATGCATAGGGCTAACACAGCATGTTTTAAAGTATATATATATATATATATATATATATATATATATATATATATATATATATATATATATATATATGTGCATATATATGTGCATATATGTGCATATATATGTATATATATATATATATATATATATATATATATATATATATGTATATATATATATATAATATTATATATATATATATATATATATATATACATATATATATATATATATATATATATATATATATATATATATATATATATATATACGTATATATATATGCACATATATATATATATATATATATATATATATATATATATATATATATATATATATATATATATATATATATATATATATATATTTATATATATATATATATATATATATATATATGACCTAGTTGTTTTATGCCCAGTAGCGTATATATATATATATATATATATATATATATACATATATATATACGTATATAATTTATATATGCACATATATATGCACATATATATATATATATATATATATATATATATATATATATATATACATATATATGACCTAGTTGTTTTATGCCCAGTAGCGTATATATATATATATATATATATATATATATATATATATATATATATATATATATATATATATACCCAGAGGCTACTAGCGCCCATCCTACACAAAAGTGGTACAGTGCTTGTGAACAGAACACTTGCATGACAAAAGAACCGTTCGCTACTATCTAGCTCTGCCAAACAAACGGATCTGTTTCCGGGTCAACCTGAGTCAACAAATGGTCCCGGTGGCAATAGAATCGACACCTGCGATCACGCACCGAAAAAAAAACATGTTTCTATACAGTGTTTGATTGTATCAGATATGTTAGGTAAACAAAGTCAGCGTGATCAATGATGCGTGTCCAGCCATCTTGTTGAGGAGGTACAATAGGCGTTTTCAATGAAGATTGATATGGCACAGTGATTGGGCCACGCCCCTATTGGTTGAATTCGTAGATAAGCCACTGGGCATACAACAACAAGGTCGTGATGACCGCGACTGAAAAGCCTGAGGAGAGACGGAGGCTTGTTGTACACAGGGGCACGTTGTATACAGGGGCACGTTGTATACAGGGGCACGTTGTATACAGGGGCACGTTGTATACAGGGCACGTTGTATACAGGGGCACCTTGTACACAGGGGCACGTTGTATACAGGGGCACGTTACATACAGGGGCACGTTGTATACAGGGGCACGTTGTATACAGGGCACGTTGTATACAGGGGCACGTTGTATACAGGGGCACGTTGTATACAGGGGCACGTTGTATACAGGGGCACGTTGTATACAGGGCCACGTTGTATACAGGGCACGTTGTATACAGGGGCACGTTGTACACAGGGGCACGTTGTATACAGGGCACGTTGTATACAGGGGCACGTTGTATACAGGGGCACGTTGTATACAGGGCACGTTGTATACAGGGCACGTTGTATACATGGGCACGTTGTATACAGGGGCACGTTGTATACAGGGGCACGTTGTATACAGGGGCACGTTGTATACAGGGCACGTTGTATACATGGGCACGTTGTATACAGGGGCACGTTGTATACAGGGGCACGTTGTATACAGGGCACGTTGTATACATGGGCACGTTGTATACAGGGGCACGTTGTATACAGGGGCACATTGTATACATGGGCACGTTGTATACATGGGCACGTTGTATACAGGGCACGTTGTATACAGGACACGTTGTATACAGGGGCACGTCGTATACAGGGGATGAAAACAGCGCACATATCGAGAGTAGTTGGTTGGAAGTCCACCAGCAGAAACACTGTCCAAAAAAAGTGCGAGTTAAGAAGACGAAATTAACGAGATATGGACAAAAACTTATTTTAGTATTTTACTTATTTTAGTCGGCCCGCCTAATATATTCTCACGCGGCCACTTGTTAAGTTTCGTGAATGAAACTAGAAACATGCATTCTATATAATATAAAGTGTTACGCCAAGTAGAAGTTAAACTGAAATTCAGGATTTGTTATTGACAACATGCGTTCAACTGCAAACATTGTGTTTGGCGCAAGTTGTTGCAATTGTATTCGGACAAATTGTTACAATTACAACTACGCTTGGGCGGCCCGCGCCGATGACTCAGTTGTGTGCTGGCAATGACTGAAAGAACTAACTTTATTCAACCACGACTTGTCAACGCTTTGTTTCAAATATGAAGCCCAGCGTACTGGTTTGTAACAAATACTGTAAATGCTAGCAGCGTGAATTTGTTTATGAACTAAATTGACAAATAAACTCAGATGGGCGAGTTACATATAGATCAACAATTGCTGGACGCTTGATAAGCCAATGTCCTTTTCCACTTGCCATGTTTTGTCTTGGATGGCAATGTTGCTAAATATTGATGGCGCAACCCTATTTGAGTATTTAATCAATGTTGCACGATTCGTTGAAATGTAGGTGTTTGTGCATGTGTGTATCATTCGATAAAGTATAAGGCGCATCACAGACATTTCGCAGTTAACTATTTCGTACTCCATTCAATAATGTATATTCCATTCACACCTGTTTGTTATGTAAGCATCCGGGGATTGTGTGCACTTTGGTAACTAAGCATGGAAAACTTAATATGTGAAGCTGTTATCACCTATATTGTTATGCACAATGTGTAGTGTGTAGCGTGTAATCTATATAATGTAATAACAAAAACATGTACGAGTGACACTTGCTTTGCGACCCACACGTTATTTGCTGTAACAACGTGCCCCGTATGATGTAACAACTTGCCCCGCTTACGGGGCTAGCTGCTACAGTCGACCGCGCCTGGGAAACTTTACATATGCATGATATATATATATATATATATATATATATATATATATATATATATATATATATATATATATATATATATATATATATATATATATATATATATATATATATATATACACTACCTAACAATAATATGGAATATAATTGGTATGGTGCATTTTATTAATACGAACAATAAATTGAATGTTTGCCTTGACAGAAATAATGCATCTAATACTGTTTCATAAAAGTTACTTTAACCGAACATTGTAACACCTTGCCCCGGTATCCCCCCCCCCTCCCACTTGCTATTCACACTAGACTATGAGGCGCCGGTCTGGCCAAACGAACATCAGCAAACATTGTCATTCCATAGCAACGCAGATCATCTGCGTACTTTAAAAGCATATATGTTGCAGTGGGACAAACACAAAGAATTTGGGTGTGACACCAGTTTCATTATTTGAAACACTATTAAAACACTGCAACATATATAGATTTTAAATAATAGCTAGCGTAGATCGAGAGGCACTTTGCCCACTGTGCTACCACAAAATCGTTAGATCAAATATAGAGCTATATCAGCACTAAAATCATACATTGTCCACATATTTCCCCACGCGTTCCAATATTTCTAATCAAACCACCGAGTAACGCAAAGACAAAGTAGGCCGCTGGTCCAACTTCCAAGCCTAGGCCAGGGCTAGGCTAGACTCGACGACTGTGTCTACTAGCTTGTACAAACTAAAGACAAAGTAGGCCGCCGGTCCAACTTCCAAGCCTAGGCCAGGGCTAGGCTAGACTCGACGATTGTGTCTACTAGCTTGTACAAACTAAACATGGAATTTAAAAATAGTTTTATCAATAAATACGCATGGTTCTACCAAAACAACACTGTTGTAAATACATTTACATCATGTTATTTTTGAGGTTTGTGATCCCGGGCATTTGTTTACTGCGGCGTGAATCCGAAGGCTTCGGCCAATAAATCAGACCATGTTTGACTCAACTCACTGTCGCTTCTAACCTCCTTTTTGGGACTGTGACAGCGTTGTTCACCCGTACATATAAGGAATGACTTGAACCGATAAGTTTATATCAGTTGCACCGTCAGAATCGCCGTCGCTCGACATTTTGCGTGATCTAAATCGCGTAGGCGATGTCACGATGTCTAATATCTACCGACAAAAATCCACAAACTGGTTTCAGAAAGTGCCTTCGGGAATTTAGGTAAATCCCCCGTTTTATGACTAAAGTAATGTAACTTTTACAATTTCATGACTGAACATGAATAAAGGGATACAATTCTATCCACAATGAGTGAAAACAACTACAGGGTGTAAATGTATCTGACCTAGTTTATGACTCGCCAAACAAGTATGTCAACATTGCAATACCTAGTATATAGACAAAGAAACAAATTTACAAATATAGTGTCCACCAATGGTTATCATACGTCTGGCCCGCCCTTGTCAGATGTATGTAAACATTTTGAATTGCTGACATTACAGTCGGTCACATTTTAAATAAAACTGCACTGATAAACTATGTATTATTATGTTCATATAAATATATTATTGTATAGTACTCACTACAGGACCTAGCTGTTTGTCTCCTGATCAATACATGCTTATAGTACTCACTACAGGACCTAGCTGTTTGTCTCCTGATCAATACATGCTTATAGTACTCACTACAGGACCTAGCTGTTTGTCTCCTGATCAATACATGCTTATCGCATAGTGAAAACCATTTCGACAATGTGGTAGTGCTGTAGCCGTACTCCGTTGTTTTCGTGGTCGACTTTTTCCAGGTAGCGTCACTTCTGGACTGTTTTATTTATGTTCGCCAGGTGGCATATATTATGGTGAGACTGTTCGGCTTCACCCACGACACTGCGCTCGGATACTTCGCCGTCGGCTGCGCCCCTGGCGGCGGCAAGAGCAATATCTACACGTTCCTCTTCAATGGCGACGTCTCCCTCAGCGTCACAATGACCTTCGTCAGTGTCATTGCTTCTTTAGGTAAGAATGTCTGCGTTCACACGCATCACCACCCTCAACAACGATGATCTTCGTCAGCGTCGTTGTTTCTGTGGGTAAACAATACAACATTCAATCGCATCCCCACCTCTCAGCAACGTATCGTCGCTGGCCAAAATGTATCAAACGATTTTTTCGTCACGACTTTTCTTAACATTTTCCGTAGCCTCCGTTAATTATCGCTGTCAGTTGATGAGTACGATATCCAGTAATGGTTCTATTTGTCTGGGTCGCTGTGCTGTCATTCTCTCTCACTCTCTGCTCTCCACACCGACCTTTTCTGGATGACTTTACACTGACCCTCCATCTTAATGTCGGCCTAACTCCTGTTCTTACGCCACACTTCCTGTCGTGCTCTCTTTCGCCTTTGACCCACACTGATTCTTGCAACATCACAGCCTGTGCACAACGGTATCCCCTTTCAAAAGAATCTTCATTCCAATATTTCCGATAGTGCATATGTTACATTCTAAAAACTACAAAAACCCTACCGCGTTGTCATCTGATGCATTGCACTATCGCAACCAAACAGTCTCCCCCCAAATTGTCAAAACAAATCGCACATTTGAGGAGCCCTGTGGGTGTATGGTAGGTCGTCCGGCTGTCTGTCTAGGGGACCGGGGTTCGAAACCACCTGTTGCGCTTTCGAAACTTGGGCAATATTTTTCGCCTCATTTCGTCAATATCTTTCAAAACAGACTCAGACAAAGCAGTTGGTTCCTTCTGCATGGTGTGTATGGAATGGGAAGTAAAAGATCCCACACAGGCAACTGGAAAAAACTTAAAGTTAAATATCATAAGTCATCCTTTTCTAATAGTTAAACGTTGCATTGCGACGCGATGAAACGAAACAAGTAAACAATGTTTCTGTCGCCACGGCCACGTAGTCGACTTGTGTGTCGACTCTGTACATTTGTGTTTCAGCTATGTTGCCGTTGTGGCTGCTCACCCTCGGTCAAACCCTGCTAGACAAAGACACGGGTGTGGTCATTCCATTCAGCCGCATCGCGTCCAGTTTGTTCACCGTCATCGTTCCACTGGCCATCGGCATCTTCATCCGTCGCTTCAGGCCCAGCGTCGCTGACGTCATCAGCAAGATCCTGGGCCCGTTCTCCTTCTTCGTCGTCATCGTCTTCTTACCTATCGCCCTCTACATGAACATTGCTGTCATCAAGATGTTCACCGTCGCCGTCGTGCTGGCTGGATGCTGTCTGCCTTACGTCGGCTTCCTGCTCGGCGCCGTTCTCGCGGCTGTCTGCCGCCAATCCCGGGCGAGGATCATCACCATCGCCCTCGAGACGGGCATCCAGAACATCGGCATCCCGATCCTCGTCATACAGCACTCGCTGCCTCACCCGGAGTCCGATATAGCGATGATCGGACCGATCGCTGTCGCCATTGCAACCCCGCTACCGTTATGGCTCGGTCTCGCCATACAGGAAGTGCGCCGGCGATGCTGTCGCGGTCCGCCGGAAGTGACGTCAGACCAGGACACCAATGAGGCGCCTTATTTGAAGGACACAGAAGTAGACGAGAAAGATGTTGAAGCGAGCGAAGATCTGCTCGCGAAAAAGACACCGACGACGAAAGTATAACGCTAAACTGATCAATCGAACACCAATTGATTTGTTAGGTCCTAATGGTGAAATACATTTAATCCAGGTTATTTGTTATTGTGTTCGCATCGAAAATTTACCCAAGGAAGGAGACCGATGAAATTAAAAGGAATGTCACATAAACGTGGAAAAACAGTTAAGCTCTAAGAAAATAACATTTCTTCAATGCCCGTGTTATGTACCCTTTGTGTCTCCAAGACATGGCTCAGAAACTGTTGGCATCCCAATCAACAAGGAACTAATGTCCCGTGTGATGACAACGTCCAAAGTATGGCCCTTCTTGTGTGTGGGTCCCACCACGTGTTGTACCAATCCGTGAGCTTCCACTGGCCATCGGCATCTTCATCCGTCGCTTCAGGCCCAGCGTGGCTGACGTCATCCGCAAGATCCTGCGCCCGTTCTTCTTCTTCGTCGTCATCGTCTACTTACCCATCGGCCTCTACATGAACATTGCTGTCATCAGGATATTCACCGTCGCCGTCGTGCTGGCTGGATGCTGTCTGCCTTACATCGGCTTCCTGCTCGGCGCCGTTCTCGCGGCTGTCTGCCGCCAGTCCCGGGCGAGGATCATCACCATCGCCCTCGAGACCGGCATCCAGAACATCGGCATCCCGATCCTCGTGATACAGCACTCGCTGCCTCACCCGGAGTCCGATATAGCGATGATCGGACCGATCGCTGTCGCCATTGCAACCCCGCTACCGCTATGGCTCGGTCTCGCCATACAGGAAGTGCGCCGGCGATGCTGTCGCGGTTCGCCGGAAGTGACGTCAGACCAGGGCACCAAGGAGGCGCCTTATTTGAAGGAGACAGAAGTAGACGAGTAAGATGTTGAAGCGAGCGAAGATCTGCTTGCAAAAAAGACAACGACGACAAAAGATTAATGCCTAACTGTTCAACTGAACACCTGTTGATTTGTTAGGTCCTAATGGTGAAACACATTTAATTCAGGGTATTTGTGATTGTGTTCGCATCGAAACTTTAGCCGAGGAAGGAGACCGATGAAATTAAAAGGAATGTCACAGAAATGAGGAAAGACAGTTAAGCTAAGAGGTGACAATTTCTTCAATGCCCATATTATGTAAGGTTAAACACTTTAAATTCCTGGTTTTCTGTACTGATGAACAATCTTACCAGTGATTAGGGCCCACTTCAAAACAGGTAACGCATGGTGTATTTTTAATTAAATATATTTACTTTTCATACAATATGGTGACACTATTTGCTTCAAAATTGGCCTGTTATAGAATGCAGTAGTAACTTCACCATTGCCATGGTGGAGCCATCGAGGACAGTGACGGTAAAAGGAAATATAGAGGGCAAAGGCGATCGTCCCACGTAAACCTGTAAGGGCGTCACCATCAGATTTAACAAGATTGAAGAAGGTTGCCATCCAATGTCACAAGGTCCAGATAGCAAGTGACAAGGAAACTGTTTTGTGTCATATGGTTCTACTGTCTTGAAGAATGAAGACCTGCAAATAGATTTACCATGTTCAATGCTGTGGTATCATAGGCTATGAGAATGAGGGCCTTAAAATAGATGGACCAAGTTCAAAGCTTAGAGATCATTGGCTATGACAATGAGTTCCTGCAAGTAGATGGGCCATGTTCAATGTCACACACACATAACTGTTGACAAACATGAGACAAATTAACTTATCTGGAAAATATGAATGTGCTGCACAGGTTGAACGAATAGAAGGGGACCGGTACGTTGGCGAAGAGAGCCGATGCGCTCATAGAGGGGGGTAGAAGGAGAAGAGGAAGACCACGACTGAGATGGGAGGAATGTATGAAGATAGATTTGGTGGAAGGTTAGCGGATAACGAGAGAAGTCAGATGAAGGTTATTCAATACTCACTATACTCCAGAGGAATCCACCCAGAGCACAAGGGCTAATTTGACAATGTGACGGTAACTGAATATGGTGAAATCAAAGCAGGAAAAAACATATGTTTCTGAAAGTAAAACACATGCAATCAGTAGCTTGACTTTCTTATTGTTTCTTAACATATGCACAGTGTAAGCATCTTAATACCTAGATGTTACAAACGTTTTATTATAACAAATAAAATGTTAATAAAACCTAAAGACTGGCATAGCCTTTAGCTTCATTGACCTCAGACCTGCGTCTCCAAAGGATATAGGTGCTGTAGATTAATAGGAAATATGACAAATAAATGCATTGCAAGTATCGCCATGAGAATAGAGATAAACCTTGTTTGATTTATTATTTGCTAATTCTGATTTCCCATCTTCCATCTTCTTTTCTCGAGCTTCCTCTTCAGCCTGCTCACTCATTTACAAAATGTATTCATACGGGCTGAACCCACGGTGAACTGCAAGCGCCAGAAGACATGACGGAAATTTAACACATGACGGTAATCACTGAGGTACCTGTGTGGTGTGTTATTACCATTAAAAGTACTCATATAATATGGTGTGTTATGTACTCATGTAGTATGGTACTTATTACCATAACATGTACTCATGTAGTATGATATGTTACTGCCATTACATGTACTCATGTAGGATGGTACTTTTTAACCATTACATGTACTTGTGTAGCATGGTGTGTTATTACCATCACAATTACTTATGTAGTATGGTGTATTATTGCCATAGCATATACTCATGTAGTATGCATGCCATTGCATGGTGTGTTACTGTCATAATAGTACTCATGTAGTATGGTTAAAGGTAAAAGGTAAAGGTATGTTCTTATATAGCGCGGTATTCGGTCCATAGGACTGCTCAAAGCGCTTTACACTTCACCCCCTGGCAGACCTGTTCATTCCAAGGCCATCTCAACTTCTTTGGGAAGTATTCAGCCACGCTGCAATTGCTGCGCGAAGGCTATTCGTTCACATATCCACCACTGTCTGTATTGCCAGGTACTCATTTATACAGCTGAATGAACTGTGGCAACGTGGGGTGATCAAACTTGCCAAAGGTTCGAAGTGACCGCAGTGGGATTTGAAACTGGGTTCTCTCGACTGAGAGTCCGGCCTTCTAACCGGTATGCTATCACGCCCCACTGGTTTGTTCTTGTCAATACATGTACATATAGTATGTTGAATTACTGCCATTACATGTACTCGTGTAGTATGGTAGTTATTACCATAACATGTGCTCGTGTATGTTACTGCCATTAAAAGTACTCATGTAGGATGATATTTTGTTACCATTACATGTACTCATGTAGGATGATACATTATTACCATTACATGTACTCATGTAGTATGGTGTGTTACTACCATAGCATGTACCCGAGTAGTATGGTGTGTTACTGCCATTACATATCCTGGTGTGGTACTCATAGAGGTAGATGTGGAAGCCGAGGAGGTGTCCAAGGAACCCTGAGCCCATGTGCCTTTGCATAACTGCTGTGCTGATTGAGGCAGTGAGAGTAGTTGACATCACTGTCACGTTCTCTATAGAACTGCTGGGGACGGCCGAAGCACCTGTGTTAACCAACATAGGCAGACTACAGAACTGCTGTGCAAAGGCACGAGGCAGTAACTGCAGAATTGATGAGTCCTAAAAAGTAGGTGTCATTATGTGCCGTGACAACGATGTAAACACCTCGATACTGCTGGATAATGTTGCCGCTGTGTTTGTCTGTGAAGTAAGCGACAAATTGCATAAGATACAGGGTGAATATGATGACAGCGCCCGCGATGGGTGTCACTGGAGTAGCGATAAACGAACTGCAAACATGAACCAAGTTTGAGTGACATCGCCAACACCATCAATAACTTGCACGGCAATAACTTGTACATTGCTAATGTCCAATATGGACTCAAACTCCCTCCCTCTCTCTCCCTCTCTCTCTCTCTCTCTCTCTCTCTCTCTCTCTCTCTTTCTCTCCCTCTCGCTCTCTTTCTCTCCCTCTCCCTTTCCACCAAATATGAAAGCTGTAGTTTGATTTATAATAACTTTACAATATGGGTAGTGAACAAATTGTCTTGTTCGTCGTTGTCTTGTTCGTCTATATTTCTCTCTCTCGCTCTCTCTCTCTCTATCTCTCTCTCTCTCTTTCTCTCCCTCTCTCTCTCTCTCTTTCTCTCCCTCTCTCTCTCTTTCTCTCCCTCTCTCTCTCTCTCCCCTTTTCCCCAAATATGAAAGCTGTAGTTTGATTTTTAATAACTTTACAATATGAGTAGTGAATAAATTGTCTTGTTGGTCGTTGCTCTCCCTCTTTATCCACGAAGTCCCGGATAAGGCTGGCACCGATACCAGTCGTCGATTTTATTTACCTTCTTCTTCGTCACTGATCCTGTTTTACTGTCGTCTCCATCCCCCATCTCCATCCCTCCATCTCTCGCTCTCGTTTTTCACTCCCCTTCCACTCCGCCAAATCCCTCATCATGCAGTCCTCCCATCTATAAGTCTAACAGTTCATATCGTTTCTACTATAACCAACTGATAGATCTCAATGATGTTGTCAAGACATAGACATGTGTACAGAATCAATTTCAAACAGAGATCACACACTACTCACATGTGACTGGCAGTTTAAGGACACAATATTGTGTACACAAGTGTACAAAAAACAACACTATTTTGATACCTGTCAAGGATTCGTGAACGTTGACCATGATAATTTGTATGAGATGGTATGGTTGCAGTACACCAGATGGGGACATGGTTTGGGTACACATTCTCATCTTGGAAGTTGAAATTCGTAAAATATAGAAGATATAATATAGAAATATAGAAGGTTAAAGTTTAAGGCTGAATTATTCTGAAAGCATAGCAACTAGAAGCCTACTGAACTAATTTATTGCCAGTATCCCTAACAATAGAAGGTAGCAATTTGGACATTGTACTGTAGCACAGCAAAGAAATACATACTGCTGAAATCCTTCTCAGAAGGAAAAAATATTTTCCATTTTTGCACGCCCGGTATACCCATTGTCTTTTGTATTTTGCTTAGATAATATGTACCAATATGTCTACATATTCAGCAAATTTCATATATGTAGCTTCTCAAGTTAGAAGAACCTGAAAAAAAATAAAAGTAACAAGTGCGTTTTGGGGTGCTTATCCCCTGTTCACATTATAGGGTCTTACAGACACAATTTGCATGCAAATCTTTAGTCTTTTACAGAAGTACTCAAGTATAGCTACGTATTCATTGGTTACCATTTAAGCAAATTCTGAAACATCAACTTTTTGACCATTGGATGATTTCACGTGGAATTACCCGAATGTATGTTGGGCTCAATGCAGGCCCAACATGATAATTTTCTATCCGAAATAGTCCTAGAAATATACTGGCTAGCAAGCAGACTCAACTTTTCAGCTGATCAAAGACAACACGTCCGCACACAATCAACAGTAAGCAAGATTTAACAAGATTTGCCATCCAAGCCAAAGGCCCAGATGGCAAGTGGACAAGGAAGCCATTGGCTTATCGAGAGTCCAACAATGTTCATCTACTTATAACCCGCCCTCCTGAGATATGTGTCAACCTTGTTTTTAAACATATTCACGCTGCTAGCAGTTACACAATCTGTAGACAATTTGTTCCATTAATTTATTGTCCTCTGTGAGAACGAGTACTTCCTGATGTCCAATCTACATTGATCTTTTACTAATTTTACCTCATGTCCTCTAGTTCTATTATCTTTCGTGAGAGAAAAAAACATATTTCTATCAATATTTTCATACCCATTCAATATCTTAAAAACTTCAGTCTGATCTCCTCTTAACCTCCTTGTCGCTAGAGTTGTTAAACCACATTCTTTCAGGCGTTCTTCATAACTAAGGTCTCTCAGTTCTGGAATCATTTTAGCAACAGATTATTAATCCATGAGACGATGTGCAAGATTCATGGTGTATTACTTCCTTGGTGACAATTTCTAAGAATTGCAATTTGCTTGGATGTAAAAGAATTTTAAGGGATGAGACGACAAAAATAAAGGAATTTAAATGAATATTTCCCGAGCGTGAGAACATAAAGGGTTTCTTACACGTCGACCTCACACAGGTAACAATGCTGATTCTCAATGACGTGTTTGTGTTTCGTTCGGTTAAACTTTGGCACTTCTTGTGTCTTCTTTCCTTCCATCTTGCTTATAACGTTTGGGTCAGCAGGGGTGACCTTGCAGGCCAAGAGGTGGACCACAAGGTGGATGATCAGCAGTAACCCCATCACCTAGGTCATAGGTCAAGGTATAACAACTAAGACAACATTCTGTAAAGGACAGATTATTTTAAAACCCTCCTCAATTGAGTTTGCCCATCGCGAAATGAGTTCGTCGTTGTTCAAATCCGTAGTGTGTGAATAATTAAATGAACCGTTTAATCGACTTTGATCGTTAGATCGGGTAACTTGCGAAAGTATGAATAGCCTAATGGTACAGTATATAGACGCAGACAACGTTTGTCTCTTTTTTTTCCGCAAAAAACCTTAAAAACTGCAGATTAACTTTCAACATTCCCGGTAATTAGAAATAATGTTTTTTTCAATAATCAGTACAGATCACCATTAAACTGACTGTTTATATCTATACCGAGTAATCTGAACTATTTGTCAAACGGTTTAAACAAAAGGATACAGCGTAGCCGACTATCTGGCCTGGTTACAGGAGTCCAGGCACTACAGTACTGAAGTAGAAGACGGCGAGGTAGATAAGGCATCTCCACGAGATCGGCTGGAAGGGGTGAGGAGGCCACGACCAGTTGATGTAGCGACTTCGTCCTGACATGCTGCTGCTGGTGGCACCCATCTGAAATTAAGTTCTAGGCCAACATTTAAATTAGCCATAATATTTCTCCTGGCAGGAGACGTTAGTATCAATCCTGGGCTACCACAAACGTCCGATCGGTTCGGGTTAAGACGGCGCCACTTAGTGACTTATTATTTTCGAAAAAGTTATACATTGTTGCCATCACTGAAACTTGGCTAAGACCACATGACACTGCTGGTTGCATAGCTGACATTTCTTCGTCTGGTCTAGTCTATTGAAATCACTGGTTGTTTCTCATGGCCTCCCACGGTGACTTGATATCGAGATCACTGGTTGTTTCGCATGGCCTCCCACGGTGACATGATATCGAGATCACTGGTTGTTTCTCATGGCCTCCCACGGTGACATGATATCGAGATCACTGGTTGTTTCGCATGGCCTCCCACAGTGACTTGATATCGAGATCACTGGTTGTTTCTCATGGCCTCCCACCGTGACATGATATCGAGATCACTGGTTGAGTCTCATGGCCGCCCACAATGACTTGATATCGAGATCACTGGTTGTTTCGCATGGCCTCCCACGGTGACATGATATCGAGATCACTGGTTGTTTCGCATGGCCTCCCACCGTGACATGATATTTGAGATCACTGGTTGTTTCGCATGGCCTCCAACCGTGACATGATATCGAGATCACTGGTTGTTTCTCATGGCCTCCCACAGTGACTTGATATCGAGATCACTGATTGTTTCTCATGGCCTCCCACAGTGACTTGATATCGAGATCACTGGTTGTTTCTCATGGCCTCCCACAGTGACTTGATATCGAGATCACTGGTTGTTTCGCATGGCCTCCCACGGTGACATGATATCGAGATCACTGGTTGTTTCTCATGGCCTCCCACAGTGACTTGATATCGAGATCACTGGTTGTTTCTCATGGCCTCCCACAGTGACTTGATATCGAGATCATTGGTTGTTTCTCATGGCCTCCCACGGTGACTTGATATCGAGATCACTGGTTGTTTCGCATGGCCTCCCACGGTGACATGATATCGAGATCACTGGTTGTTTCTCATGGCCTCCCACGGTGACTTGATATCGAGATCACTGTCCCAGCTGTGTTGAGCGTCTCTGCATTTTTGTCTGATCACGATGATTAATGAGAAACAGCCACAATTGATGAGAAGCACAGTCGGATATTAAGATCAAAATTTATCAGCAGCACAGTCGAATGTTGAGGTCAACATTGATGAGAAACATAGTAAAATTACTTAATTAGCTCAGTCCAATGTTTACTGCTCACTGGCTGTTACTAACTTACCAAACATTGGGTTTTACAGGTGGAATAATATGCAAATAACCATTGAGGGTTCACAAAAAGGGGTTCAGGTGAAGTAACCCCTCGAACCCTCTTTGGCTATGTCGTCGCGTTTAGCCATCATTTCCAGAATTGCCCAGAAGTTTCCCCTGTTGGACGATGTACTTGACCGATCATCCCTGTCGCCTCGAAGTGGCAGGTTTTGTTTTCCACAAAATACAACTGTTTCTACAATGCTCTTCAGGCCGTGAACGTTTTTGTTGTACATCTACTGGTTGGACTGGCTCAATTAATTAACGAATTAAGCTCATGGAGTTTCCTTTCCTTGTATAAATATAGAATAAGTCTGGCTTAAACGGATGATGTTGACAGGTAACTTCTAGCATAAGCCTGGCTTAAATGAAATATTTAGTAGGGGCTACTGCCATAATACCAACCAGACAGCATAGATTTTTGAAATATGGCCGACAGCCATTTTGAAAATAGCTAAGCCTAATCATGTCATTAAAAAGATATATCACCCCGCTTGGTTTTGTTACCTGTAAAAATGCCAAGTGTTATCTTGAAAGTCCGGTCGGAAGAACTGATGCAGACGATTTTCATCAAACGACCAGCGCGTCTGTTGGGTGTATTTGTTGGATCTGCAGATGGGTGCACAATCTGCAGATTTTCGAGTATCCGAGGATTGCGCAGCGCAATCGAGCGCAATCTGCACATTGTGCGTATCCAGCAACTGCGCCTAACACGTCTATAAACGCCAAACATTCCCATAGTATGTTCATTCTTGTGCGGGGAGACATGGCCAAACATGAGGTGTGTGTGTGTGTGTGTGTGTGTGTGTGTGTGTGTGTGTGTGTGTGTGTGTGTGTGTGTGTGTGTGTGTGTGTGTGTGTGTGTGTGTGTGTGTGTGGGTGGGTGGGTGGGTGGGTGGGTGTTTGTGTGTGTGTGTGTGTGTGTGTGTGTGTGTGTGTGTGTGTGTTTGTGTGTGTTTGCTTGCTTGCTTGCTTGCTTGCTTGCGTGCGTGCGTGCGTGCGTGCGTTCGTGTGTGTGTGTGTGTGTGCGTGCGTGCGTGCGTGCGTGCGTGCGTGCGTGCGTGCGTGCGTGTGTGTGTGTGTGTGTGTGTGTGTGTGTGTGTGTTTGTGTGTGTGTGTGTGTTTGTTTGTTTGCGTGCGTGCGTGCGTGCGTGCGTGCGTGCGTGCGTGTGTGTGTGTGTGTGTGTGTGTGTGTACACGTGCGTGTGGTGTGCGTGTGCAATGAATATATGAACGACGTCACCGATAATGCTAAGAATAACTTTGGGGATCCCCTAGACGCCAAATATATCGCCTGTGCTAGATCAGTGTCTGAAAACGTCGGACTGCTACTAAAGAATTCGTAAGTAGTAAGTGACAATGTTGATTTTGTGTTGTTTCTTGGCAATGCCTTTGTCCCCCGTTGACATGCAATTGCAATGGATTGCAATGGGTACTCAACAAGGGGGGTCCGGACCCCCTGGACCCCCCCTGGATCCGCCTATGATAAGTAATGCTAAGTAGGTCAACAACAAGTAAACAACTGCTGGAGACATTTGACCATTAATTTTATACAACATTATGTAGCATGCAACAAATGTGAGTTAGAAGATCTACTAGTGAAATATTTTAGGTATTTTACGATTCACAAAAGTAAGGTATACATTGTTGAGTATAACCAAACAATTTATTTTCAGAATGTTGCCGCCAGGTCATATATCAGATTGCATAGATCAAGGGACTGTGTTTATGTAGATACACGTGTGTAATTAATCAATTAAACAAGCTCACTGTGACAACATGACAAAGTATCGGTTTCCAACTGGAAATCGGTTTTGAGTGGGGTACCACTGGGATCAGTATTAGGCCCTATACTGTTTTTACTATATATAAATGGTTTGGAAGATGACATATCTAGCAAAGTACTCAAATTTGCAGATGATACAAAAGTATTCAGAAAGGTTACTAATGGTACAGATAAACAAAGTTTACAGGATGATCTAGATAAATTAGTTAAATGGTCAGAAAAATGGCAAATGTTATTCAATTATGGGAAGTGTAAATGTATACACATAGGACATGGAAACATGGACGAAGAATATAAAATAGTACTAGGCAGAACCACACAAGAAAAGGACTTAGGAGTAACATTCAAAGTTTCAGAGCAATGTGGGATTGCTGCTTCGAAAGGAAATCAAATTCTAGGGCTAATTAGGAGAACTATCATGTATAAGGAGAAACAGCTAATTGTACCCCTGTACAAAGCAATAGTTAGACCACATTTGGAATATTGTATTCAAGCATGGAGGCCATATCGTAAAAAGGACATAGACAAGCTAGAAGGAATACGTACAACGAAGAGCAACTAAAATGATTTCAGAATTGAGAGACCTTAGTTACGAAAGTCGCTTATTACAATGTGGTTTGACAACACTATAGAGACCAGGAGACTAAGAGAAGACCAAATAGAAGTGTTTAAAATAATGAACGGTTACGAGGATGTTGATAGGAATATGTTCTTCAAACTTAAATAAGGCAGTAGAACCAGAGGACACAAAGCAGCATTAGTTAAGGAGCAGTGTAGGTTGGACATGATGAAATAAATGAATGGAACAAACTGCCAAATAATTGTGTTAATGCTAGTAGTGTGAATATGTTTAAAAATAGAATTGACAGATATTTGATAAGGGCGGGCTACACATAGATGAGAAAATTGTTGGACTCTCGATAAGCCAATGGCTTCCTTGTCCACTTGCCATCTGGAACTTGTTGTTTGGGATGGCAATCTTGTTAAATCTTGTTAAACATGCTCTCTAGGTGGCGCCGTTTTCGACTTTAAGCATCCTGCCAGACTATGAAAATATATCAATAAAATGCAGAATTTGCGTGTATTCGTGTTTGCAAATCAAAATTCACCCTTCATCGAACGCTAAATATGATAAATGAGCACAGTAGCATCTACGCTTTGAAATGATGCCATTTGTCAGTAGTTGCGTAAGGACACAGTGGCTGTTAGGCAGGATGTACTCATATTTTGGAAACCCGGTAATTTCATGGCAGAAATGCAGGGGCGTCATGCGTTGAAGCAATTTGTGCGAAAAGGAGGTATGTCATTTTCACGAATTTGACACACCAGGTGTCTTAGTGGTTCTGTGATTAAAAAAAAAATTGTAGGATAAATTTTCAATGTATATATAGGCGCAAGAACGTTATAATGGTCGTCTATGGGAAAGTGACTGTGGTCCGTGCCCAAATGCGTTTTGGCTGCAGAGGGCGCGATTGCACAATGATATCACACAAATGGGTAATGCACGATACTAGGTTGTTCTCTAGTCTATTTTGCTTGCAACGTATAACTTCCGGAAATATGAGACCGCAACGCGAAAGTTGACACTGATACTCTCATAATTCGTATATACGCTCTTCATGCACATGATTCCCGCAGTGTTTGCGGCGAATCGAGTTGTGCATTACGATGTACAGGCATTGTAATGGCTTGTTACTTGCGATTATGTGTATCGGGGCGTGGCGAGAGGACGGCCTTGTTTATGTCGTCGGTGAAAAACCAGGAACTCGCCCAGGCTCAGCCCTTCTCCCAAATATAGCCAAAGAGCCAAAGAGCAGTGGTCCGGATGACGGGGATTCACATAACACCTACCACGACATGCTTTCTTACAATATTAGGTAATATGAAATACGTGTCACACACGGCTGAGTTAATGCATTATTAAACATATATTAGCATCATCATCCTAATCAGAGTAATCCTTTTCCTTAGTCAAAATGGCTAAAAGTTGAGTCAAAACAGCGACACCCATTGGTCAAAATGGCGACAAGTATTGGTCAAAACGGCGACAAATATTAGTCAAAAATTAAAATGGCGACAAGTATTGGTCAAAATTATGACAATGATGATCCAATCCAACACTTATACTTAGTCTTAGTGACAGCATTGACGTTATTTTGCTTCATTTCTTATTTTGATTTGCATGGAAAAAAATTAGGTAAGAATGTCATTTAGCAGCATAAATAATTTAGGCCAATTTAGTACATGATTACCTTTTGATAATATTAGCATCATCATTGATTATAATCCAACACTACTTACTGGCTAGTGGCGGTCCCAAGGAGAGCCACTGTGAATGTCAACACCACACTCTACTTTTTATAATATTGCAGCCCAAACACAAAAAAATTATATTGTTTAGTTGGTATTTATTGCATTATTATTAGCAGTGAGAAAAAATAGGCTGAAAATCTGAATGCTTTTATAAATTGGGTTCTATTTATACCTTTTGTCTGCAATTGTAGTGGGAATGGCACTAAGAATTCTACTCTACTAATTTTAATGAAGTACTCGACGTTGTTGCTGTTACTTTCTGCAGTGAGATGAACATGACGATGGCTGTGAACACTACAACTGTACCACCGACAACTACAACGACCCCCCAGGAAGTGAAGGAAGACCTGCCCGAGAAGGGGGAGTTAGAGAAGGAGAAGAACTACAGCATGACCATCTTCTTTATCCTCCTTGTCGTTGGTCAGTGTGGCCATTATGTCTGGCTGATGGACTAGCGGTTTTATCCCTGCAACATGTTGAAATCATGTAAATGTTGAAATTAAATACCAATTTTTTCTGCTAGATTAGTTATTTCTTATCTGCATGTCTCCTTATATATGTTCCCTCAGCAGAAGACAGGAGAGAGATTTTAAAGAAATCACATTTTGTGGTAAATAGTCAATCACTTACATTGCAAATGCAATTATAATCAGTCGATTAAGACATACACTGAATTGTGTTTGAAATGTTCCTACATTCATGTGAAGGAACAGTTAACAAATTAACTCTTAGGCGTTATAAAAAATCTTGGTTTCTCATCAGCATACGCATCTGAAAATAGGTGCTGCAAAACTTTTTTATTGTCTTCTAAATATTTTTCCGGAGCAACAAAGCGATAAGCAAGATCTGAGTCATGGCCAAGGGCACCATTTTTGTACGCTTCTGCAGAGAAGTGTAAAAAATACACTGGGTACACTTCTGAAGTTGTTGATTGATTAGCCCTTTTGATAGTTGCTAACACCTCCATCAGGATACTAAAAACACCTCATCCCGCATTTACTTTAGAAGTAACTTTATGTAATGTATATGGTTAGAAACTTCTCTTGATTACAGATTCAATTCATGCTGCTAGAGATAGGTTGGAAATAGCTGGTGGATCTGGTGGCTCTGTTGACAAATTGGAATGGATGAGCCCAGCTTAAACGTAGACCTAAATAAATAGTTAGTGACAGAGTACCTAGTAAGTTGTGAGTTGATAGCACATACTGAAGATAAAACATAGCAGCATTCCTACATGTGCCGCGATATTAGCAGGACCAATCAAATCTCTTTACACTTAAAAATGTAGCTAATCCTAAATAAATACTTATTTATGTACAGAGTACTTACTAAGTGGTCGTTTGATAGCTGATACTGAAGATAAAGATGGTAGCATTCTTATATACCATGGTATTTGCAGGAAAAATCAAATCACTTTAAACTTATTCGTAATTTTGTAAAGCTAAATTATTCATGGTGCAAATTTATGTGGAATTACAAATATGCTTAATAATTAACCTTGGGATACTTTCTGCTTTAATGTTGAGTAGCATGTTAATGTTAATCTTGGGATGTGTTTCTTCTGTGTTTGTAGCTTGCTGTATCCTCGTGACACACTTCTTGATTCAGACCAATTTCCACTACCTTCCCGACAGCGTGGCCGTTGTTCTCCTTGGTAAGATGATTACACTCTCCAGATGCTGCACATTACAAACGTTAGTGGGACGCAGTGGCACAGTGGATAAAATGTCCGACTCTTATTCGAGAAGACTGCAGTTCAAATCCTCTTGCAGCTGTTTGAAAGCTAGGGCAATTTCTTTCACTCCACACATTATTTCTCATGAATAATTCTTTCCACTTTTCAGGTGCCTTGCTGGGAGTTCTGCTGAAGCTTTTGGCTCATTACAATGTGGCAAACTGGCAGGTAGGCCATCTGACAACTATATGTCCTGTAAAGTGTGTGTGTGTGTGTGTGTGTGTGTGTGTGTGTGTGTGCGTGCGTGCGTGCGTGCGTGCGTGCGTGCGTGCGTGCATGCGTGTGTGGTGTCCTAAGCCATATATATATATATATATATTTATGTAACAATAGATGGCTAATCCCTTCTCTTCATGCTTTCCCATTGATAATAGTGCATATTTTTTCAAGTCAATTTGTGTCAGCAGAGACCTGACTGTCTTTCATCCTCGTGCCTTGCTGATTTTTTTTTCATTTATGAAGTTACAAACACCGGCATGGACAGGAAGTCATTAGTTTCATATTGTCAACAACCAAGATCTGATTTTGAAGCATTTTAAGCCACTCCTTGGTGTTCTTGAAATTCATCTTGATGCACAAAGATGCCCTGCTTTAAATCTTGAATTGTGCCTTGAACAAATTGAAAATGTTCTAAATTCTAACTCCTGCTGAATGCACTATATATCAACCGTTAATTCATGTTTTTTATCGGATGCTATAATGATTACAATCATAACCCCCATAATTAAAAATAAGACTGGTGATCTGTCTGATAACAACAACTACCGACCCATTGCTCTAGCCACAATTGCTAGTAAATTATTTGAATCTTTGATATTATCCAGGGTTTCTACTTTTTTAACTACATGTGTAAACCAATTTGGATTTAAAAAGCACCACTCAACTGAAATGCTCATATTTTTTATTAAAACAACTCTTTTGACACTACATAGTGAATTGCTCTTCTATGTATGTCACTATGGATGCCTCTAAGGCCTTTGACAAAGTCTACCATAGTAAACTATTCACCAAACTATTTGACCGGGGCTTTCATTCTTTTATTGTGCGCATTATCTATTACTGGTACAGCACTCAGAAATTCACTGTCAGATGGTGTCGTAGCTTCTCTGAATATTTTACCGTTTCAAGTGTTAAGCAGGGTGGAATCCTTTCTCCACAACTTTTTAACGTTTACATGGATGACTTAAGTGTAAATTTGAATAAACTACAAATTGGTTGTCTTTATGCAGGCACCATAATGAACCATATGCCGATGATCTTTGTGTTTTTTCACGTAGTGTTGCTGGGTTGAGAAAACTCACAGATTGTTGTGCCGAATATGGCAATATGTTTGATATAACATACAATGCCAACAAATCTTTCTGTATGGTTATTGGTAACAAACCTGAGGACAAGAAAAATATTCACCTTGCTGATGATGATGATGATATTGCCATGCAAAAAAGATGTATTTATGCAGAGGCAAATGTTTTAGCCAGAAAATTTAACTTATACAACAGTACCATTAAACAACTTTATTTAATTCATACTGTGGTTTAGTGTATACCTCAAGTCTTTGGTGTAATTAAAAAAAAGAGTATTACTGTTGCTTATACTCATTATATACTGTTGCTTATACTCATTATATACTGTTGCTTATACTCATAGCAACAGTTTTAGAATTTTACACAACTTGTCACCCCGTAGTAGTGAAAGTCATATGTTCGCTATTAAATATGTAAAATCCTTTAATGACCGCATTTGCTCATCAATATTTAGCCTTTTGTGCTTTTAATTCATGACGTGTGTACTTTTATATAATATATATATATTTTTTCTTGATTCTAACTTATTTGACATATATGTATATATTTTTTATTCCCACTACATGTACCTTTGATGTTCAACATGTGTGTATATTTATGTTTTTTCTTGTATTGTATGTATATATATATGGGCTCTTGCCTGAAATAAATTATTTATTATTATTATATCAGTTGTAAGAAAAATGTCCAACCTATGTGGTGTGCTTTTGGCATTTGTTTCAGACCGAGGAACATTTCCCTCCAACAATGTTCTTCCTGGTTCTCCTGCCACCAATAATATTTGAAACTGGCTATAATTTACATAAGGTAAGTAAGATTTTAATCTGATAACCACCAAGGTATTAATGTTATGTACAATTGTGTATGTATGATTATTGCAGTTGTGGTTACTAAAATTTGTACTGTCATGATGCACACTGACTGGTAATGGTGGTGTCTGCTGCCTACATGTGAGAGAAGTACAAACTTGTACTGTTTATTCTGGCAGGGCAACTTCTTCCAGAACATTGGCACGATCCTGTTGTTTGCTGTACTCGGGACAGTGATTTCTGCCACAATTGTTGGAGGCGGAGTCTATCTCCTGGGTCTGGTGAGAGATGTTATACTTTGAGTTTTGATTGGATTAAAGAATTGAACTGGGATGACCAACATGCTTCATGGCATTATGGCTAGCTGTGCAACTTGTTCATTTATTATATATGAATATTAGTTTGTTAACTTTGTTTTGTTAAATTATTCTAAAATATATCTTTAAATCTTTGCCCATATATGTCAGAAAACATATTTGTTGAATTACTGAACCATTCAAGATGATGCTCTGTCCAGCATTGTTTGTTTCATTACTGTAGCCACTGGTGTAAATATAGTGATTTGTGCAGTGTGGGACTCTTTTCGTCCGTATGTTTCTTTGTACACAGCGTAAACCGAGCACAACCAGAATAACCGACTTTGACATATGGGTTTATGAATAACTTGCATCTAGGTTACACTTTGAGCTCAAAAGTTCAGTGGTCAGCTAACATTTGTTTAAATGCAACCAGCAGAAGCCAAAACATTGGCACCATGCAACACTACAATCCTCATTTTAATGTTATCGGAAATTTATTTTGGGCATATAAAATAGTTTTATGCTGAAGCAGAGCGTGGGCAGAACGCCTAAAAACTACCTAGGTAAGGAACATTACACAACACAACACTATATACTTGTTCACCAAGCACTGTTAGGTGAATTGGATACAAAATGGTTGATCTAATTTTAGCATCCTGTGTTGTCGCATCTTCTGTGCTTGTAAAATTTTATTTATTACAAAGTAATTGATATGTGCAACAAGGACTAGAGCTGGTATCAGTAGTGGGCACTGACGCTGTAGTTTCACTCTTGCAGGCGAAGGTTGTGTATCCACTATCAGTGGCTGAGAGCTTTGCGTTTGGATCGCTCATCTCGGCCGTAGATCCAGTGGCAACTCTTGCCATCTTCCAGGCCATTGACACTGACCCTGTGCTCTACATGCTGGTGTTTGGTGAGAGTGTTCTCAACGATGCAGTCGCTATTGTGCTCACCAAGTAAGTGATGCATGTTTATTTATACACTCACTGCTGCTATCGTGTTAACACATCAATCATATCTATTATTAATGTCGCAATAATGTGCTACTGACATGTTAATGTGTCAGTGATTTCTATTTGTCAGGCACTACTAACATGTTAACACTTCAATCAACAAAGGGGCTATACATACGGGCCAATGTATCTATACATACAGGCCAATGTATCTAGATAAACAGTCACTTAGTGTTGTACAATGATGATGTATGTGCTGCTCTCTTGTGAATAACAACCATATTTTCACCACTAAATTTTCGCACTGATTCATTGATACGTGCACTGACAGTGACACTGAAGTAGTGTCAATGGTGCAGCGTCGAATCTGCACATGTTAAAGAAGTATTTGTTTGGACTTGGGAATAGAAACACTTCATATTGCAGAGTCAGTATTTGGATTCATTTGTGTACCTTGAATGTTCTGGGGGCAAAATTTTCACCATACTGATATAGGAAAGAGAACATAATTATGGAAATTTGTATTGTTTCTAGCAAAAAAACGGCATGATGTGTTAAATGATAAAATTATTTATTCCAATGTTTAGGAGTACTGGTAAGGTTAAAGTCTAGCAGCTCCCCTAAATATGCCAAATTAATTTAGGCGAGCGATTTGTTAGTTGTTGTTTTTTACCGTGTGGTGGCGCCACCATTTCCCATTCGGATTCTGTCGTCGCCATGAAATTTTAATTCATGCTTGTTGGCGCTGACTTTTATATAAAAAAAAGAAATAAATGTTTACTTTTGTAATTCTGATTGCAATTGGTGAAACGGTTTTGAATTGCAACATGTCACCGATTACTGTAGGCCATAGCCTAGGCATAGCCAGTGCCGTGGCAGTGTACTGGGCCGTGGCCACGACACGGTACTAGTTTGGTGTGTGACTTCGCTTAGGCGATTTGAAAATTGCAATTGAAATTCACAAATACGCTACGTATAAGAATTAGATGTATAGTCATAACTCATAAATGCAGCTTAATAGGCAACGCCAATATAAACTGGGGTGAAATGGCATGCTTCAATTGCATCATAATGCCAAATGCACAACTCAAACTCAGTGCGCAAAAAATATGAAATAAATTAATTTAGGCGAGCGATTTGTTAGTTGTTGTTTTTTACCGTGTGGTGGCGCCACCATTTCCCATTCGGATTCTGTCGTCGCCATGAAATTTTAATTCATGCTTGTTGGCGCTGACTTTTATATAAAAAAAAGAAATAAATGTTTACTTTTGTAATTCTGATTGCAATTGGTGAAACGGTTTTGAATTGCAACATGTCACCGATTACTGTAGGCCATAGCCTAGGCATAGCCAGTGCCGTGGCAGTGTACTGGGCCGTGGCCACGACAAGGTACTAGTTTGGTGTGTGACTTCGCTTAGGCGATTTGAAAATTGCAATTGAAATTCACAAATACGCTACGTATAAGAATTAGATGTATAGTCATAACTCATAAATGCAGCTTAATAGGCAACGCCAATATAAACTGGGGTGAAATGGCATGCTTCAATTGCATCATAATGCCAAATGCACAACTCAAACTCAGTGCGCAAAAAATATGAATTTGTCATCTGCACAAGAAACAGTGAATCAATGTAAATGGTACCGGAGATGTGCGCCGTATGTGTTCAGAGCGGTTGAAAGATGAAGTGGAACAATTACTAAAATTATCGTTTTCAATGTCTAATCAACTTTTACACTCCGTGTCAACTCATACATTTTCGGTAGTTCAGATCCAGGTTATTATTTTCGATATCCATTACAGTGTAGTCGGTCAATCGGATCATAGCGAAATATTGCTGATCCCTTAACTATTCCATAACTGTACATGTATACGTGTATTTTATTCAGTTCGACATACAACGTTATGTGACATTTACACATGATACACATCGACGTTAGTCCACTCATTTGATCATTTTTATAAACCGCGTGGCCGGCATAGCTTCGGTGGCGTTCTTGCAATCTTGGTGCAGCAGGCTGCGATCGCCATCGCCGGTGATGGATGATATGTGAATTCCGAATATTGGAGCCCAAACACTGCGTTATAAAGAGGAGAGACTTTCGTAGTGAATCTGATACTCAAGAAACTACTTGTCAAGACGAACACTTGCAGGCAGTGAGCGATTTTAACAATTGACGTGAGTGATAAATCGCTCCCTAAATTATTGATTTGTGCGAGCGATAGGGAGTGAGAGCGATCGCTCACCTCAAACATGAAGCCCTGCTGTAGCAAATAACATGCTGATGCATAACCATCTTTGAAATTGGTCTTAAAGATCATATGCAAGTATTCCAGAAATTGTGATATATGATAGCAAACAGTTGTATTAGTAGTTTGGAATGCATTAACAAATAATGTTATTGGCTACTCTTCAATAAAAGCTAATTATATTATTATATTAGTGGCAAAGAAGCCCTAAGCGATTTTACATTTTGCTCGGCAATGTCCTTACGGAGTCGGCATGCAACGTCAGTTTGGCCAAACGAGCATCAACAAACATTGTCATTCCATAGCAATGCAGAACATCTGCATACGTTAAAAGCTTGTATGTTGCAGTGGGGCAAAAAACAATGAATTTGGGTGTGACATCAGTTTCATTATTTGAAACACTATTAAGGCGTCGCTTGGGTCTAAACACATTTTATTTTCTTATTTCATTATCACTGAACCTACAGAGCTGAAACTTTCATAGATTGCAAGTTCAGGTAAGAGTAATGCTGTGAATTTTTTTCAGAAAGTTTCATACATATTTTCCCACGGTATGCAGCCATCTTGGATTGAATGTTGCGTGTGACTTATATCAGTAACCATTGGATTTAGAGGACTCAAATTTGGTGTGTAGTTACTCCACATAATCCCAATGAAAACAGTCAGTTGACTTTCCAAGTTTTCAAAAAACTTTTGTTTTCATGATTTTTTTACATCTGAATGTATTTTTTCATCATGAAATTTTACATTGATGGTTCATTATATAAAATATAAATAATGTTTTCTAAAAAGTTACTACATAGTTTTCAAGAGCATTCTATCAAGAAACACTGTAGAAAGTTTCAAGTAATTCTGTCAAACAATAGCAGAGATAAGTGACACGGGAGGCAGTAGGTGTGAGGGAAAACATGTTTTTGAGAAAATCGTGTTCAAAGTTTATGTACATTGGCACATACATTTCAACACCTGAAAAGCAACCTAGATGATTGAAACTTTGAATACATATTACTGAATGTATAATCTATCAAAAGGCAAAGTTAAGAGTCATTGGCATTGTAAAATAAATTTCACACAAGTCCCGAGTACCCGACACCCATGTCCATCGTTGCCGACACAGCTGATCTCACCACGACAAATGGGACATTCGTCGCCTGAGTCCCATCGATACAGTCTGATGACAGAGTTGCATTGATGACCTTGTCGCAACTGGTGCAGAAAGTCTCGAGGCCACACACCATGCCGAGGGTGCGGTGCGGGCGACAGCTGGGGTGGAGAGTGTATGCTTCCTACACAACGTGCATAGCAGGTTCGCAACAAGTGATGGCAACACGGCACAGCGTACAAGTACTGTTGAAAGATCGCCATCAGCATCTGTCTCATCCTCAACCAGGAATCGTGGGACACCTATCTCCTCCAGAAGATCTGCATAACCAAACTTCCGTTCAGTGACAGACAGTCTCCGAGACGGATCAGCTGGTACTGTTGATGACCGCTTTGATGCCTGGAAAAAATACACAATATAAATGTATTTCATGAACAAAACGTATCCAAGACATGTTCAACAACAAAAGCCCCCCCCCCCTACTACGTATGCAGGGGTATGGCATTGAATGCAATTTATTTTATTGGCATTGCCATATTATACACACGCACCCGCGCGATAATTACCAGGGCAAATTGTAGTAATATAATAAACCATAGTTACAACTCTGCTTCTGATGTGCCTGGATGGCCCCTGGGCCTGAATGTCAACACAACCACGAACATCAACAGCATGAACTAGATCAGCGTCAAATCGTTTATACAGTAATAGTTATGCCACAAAGGCGATGTTTGGATAAAACACAAGTGAACATATGAAATATCAGAATTAAACTTACACTGCGTGCCATTCTCGCTGGCACCATGGACGGTGATGGTCGAAGAAGACGAAGTTGTCGCCGCAGGTTCATTGGCGAATTCAACCCTCGATGCCTTCGCATCGCGCGCTAACTGCAACGATGCAAACTTTCGCTGCCTCCCAGTACCGTAACCGCCCACTCGCTTTCGACCAAACGGCATAATGTCGTTTTACAAAGCGATATAAATGAACGAAACTCATGGGATAAAAAAGTCGATCGAATCGAACGTAGCTGGTATTTCAAGCTGACGTCAGAGGATGGAAATTAGTATTACAACCAATTAGAGTGCTTGATTTGAGGGAATCCGACATCACGTGGTGATGTCCGGCGAATCGTCGTGGCATTCCCCATTCCTTTGTCACCGAGATGGTTCAGAGGCGGTCATTTATAGTCGGAATTACTCGGATACTTCCGGGCACATTTTAAAACTGTTTGTACCATCATACAGAGCGAAAATGGGGCTTTCCCGTGATATGCGCCATGTTGGAATGGCAGCGTTTTCCGGCATGCAATGGCTCGCGGAAAATCACCTAATGTCCCATTAGTCTCGGTTCATTTGACATAAACAAAGACTTAGCAATGATAGGCATCATACAAAAGACACGTTTTATGACAGAAACGTGTTTATTTCGACAGTGCAACTTACATGAATGGCAAGTTGAATAATATTTATACACGGAAATAGCAACAACTCGAAATTCATTTTATTGTCAAAAATCCGTCAAATCCGACCCGAGTCTCCCGTTAAAACACTGCAACATATATAGATTTTAAATAATAGCTTGTGTAGATCAAGAGCACTTTGTACTATGACAAAATCTCAAACGGCAGGCCAATGCAGAGACGAGACAGCTCTAGTCAAAAGTTAGATCGACACAGTTGTTAAAAATTGCGTATATTATCAAGATATTTTGGCAGTAAAATCATACAGTGTCCACGTATTTCCCCACGTGTTCTAATATTCCTAATCAAACCACCAATTAATGCAAAGGCAAAGTAGCCCCCTGGCCCTTTTTCCATGCCTAGCCCTAGGCCAGGGCCAGGCTAGACTCGACGATTGTGTCTACTAGCTTGTACAAACTAAAGACAAAGTAGGCCGCCGGTCCAACTTCCAAGCCTAGGCCAGGGCCAGGCTAGACTCGACGATTGTGTCTACTAGCTTGTACAAACTAAAGATCGAATTTAAGAACAGTTTGATAAATAACAAACAAAACAAGACAAAGTAGGCCGCTGGTCCAACTTCCAAGCCTAGGCCAGGGCCAGGCTAGACTCGACGATTGTGTCTACTAGCTTGTACAAACTAAAGATCGAATTTAAGAACAGTTTGATAAATAACAAACAAAACAAGACAAAGTAGGCCGCTGGTCCAACTTCCAAGCCTAGGCCAGGGCCAGGCTAGACTCGACGATTGTGTCTACTAGCTTGTACAAACTAAACATGGAATTTACAAACAGTTTGATAAATAAATGCGCATGTAACTACCAAAACAAGACTATAGTAAGTGCACTTACATTTATGTTATTTTTTATCACAGTCATTTGTTTACTGCGGCGTGAATCCTAACGGCTTCGGCCAATAAATCAGACCAGGTTTGATACAACACGCTGTCACTACTAACTTTGTTTTTGTGACTGTGACCGCGTTGTTAACTCGTACGTGTACGGAATGTAACTTTTTCCAATTTCATGACCGAATATGAATAAGGAGATACAACTCTATCCAGAATGATTGAAAACTAGTAAATGTATCCGAACTTTGCATATGATCTTTAGTATTTTTATTTTGTTATAAAAACATAGACAAAAGATGCACACCACTGTAAAATATGATGATTAAGATAGACCATAGACAGAAATTATCATTGCAGTTTGTATGCAGACAAAAAAAGACTGTGCTCAATGAACTGTGACTTGAATATCTCACACAATAACTGGAAACATGTTAAAAAAACTCCTGCTGGATTTCCATTTTCACACTATTTTATTGTGTTATTATACCAGTTGTTTAATTCCAGGTGTAACATTTGTAGTAAGAACATGATTGGTTTGACATGTTTTATGTCTGTTCTGTCAGCTGTATGTTATGAACCTCTGCCCCCTCTGTGGTATTACCATGTGTGTGGATATATTGTTTTGACATGTTTTATGTTTGTTCTGTCAGCTGTATGTTATGAACCTCTGCCCCCTCTGTGGTATTACCATGTGTGTGGATATATTGTTTTGACATGTTTTATGTTTGTTCTGTCAGCTGTATGTTATGAACCTCTGCCCCCTCTGTGGTATTACCATGTGTGTGGATATATTGGTTTGACATGTTTTATGTTTGTTCTGTCAGCTGTATGTTATGAACCTCTGCCCCCTCTGTGGTATTACCACGTGTGTGGATATATTGTTTTGACATGTTTTATGTTTGTTCTGTCAGCTGTATGTTATGAACCTCTGCCCCCTCTGTGGTATTACCACGTGTGTGGATATATTGGTTTGACATGTTTTATGTTTGTTCTGTCAGCTGTATGTTATGAACCTCTGCTCCCTCTGTGGTATTACCATGTGTGTGGATATATTGTTTTGACATGTTTTATGTCTGTTCTGTCAGCTGTATGTTATGAACCTCTGCCCCCTCTGTGGTATTACCACGTGTGTGGATATATTGTTTTGACATGTTTTATGTTTGTTCTGTCAGCTGTATGTTATGAACCTCTGCCCCCTCTGTGGTATTACCATGTGTGTGGATATATTGTTTTGACATGTTTTATGTTTGTTCTGTCAGCTGTATGTTATGAACCTCTGCCCCCTCTGTGGTATTACCATGTGTGTGGATATATTGTTTTGACATGTTTTATGTCTGTTCTGTCAGCTGTATGTTATGAACCTCTGCCCCCTCTGTGGTATTACCATGTGTGTGGATATATTGTTTTGACATGTTTTATGTTTGTTCTGTCAGCTGTATGTTATGAACCTCTGCCCCCTCTGTGGTATTACCATGTGTGTGGATATATTGTTTTGACATGTTTTATGTTTGTTCTGTCAGCTGTATGTTATGAACCTCTGCCCCCTCTGTGGTATTACCATGTGTGTGGATATATTGTTTTGACATGTTTTATGTTTGTTCTGTCAGCTGTATGTTATGAACCTCTGCCCCCTCTGTGGTATTACCATGTGTGTGGATATATTGTTTTGACATGTTTTATGTTTGTTCTGTCAGCTGTATGTTATGAACCTCTGCCCCCTCTGTGGTATTACCATGTGTGTGGATATATTGGTTTGACATGTTTTATGTTTGTTCTGTCAGCTGTATGTTATGAACCTCTGCCCCCTCTGTGGTATTACCATGTGTGTGGATATATTGTTTTGACATGTTTTATGTTTGTTCTGTCAGCTGTATGTTATGAACCTCTGCCCCCTCTGTGGTATTACCATGTGTGTGGATATATTGTTTTGACATGTTTTATGTTTGTTCTGTCAGCTGTATGTTATGAACCTCTGCCCCCTCTGTGGTATTACCATGTGTGTGGATATATTGTTTTGACATGTTTTATGTTTGTTCTGTCAGCTGTATGTTATGAACCTCTGCCCCCTCTGTGGTATTACCATGTGTGTGGATATATTGTTTTGACATGTTTTATGTTTGTTCTGTCAGCTGTATGTTATGAACCTCTGCCCCCTCTGTGGTATTACCATGTGTGTGGATATATGTACATTTCCTGAAGATATCAGTGAAGCAAGTCCTTATGTATTGTTGCTTTGTGATACCTTGTAATACGTTGTGATACTTGCAGCACAGTGTTGGCCATGTACAAGGGGCCAATGGTTCACATGAACGGGGCCGAGGCCTTCTTCTCCGCAGTCGGCCACTTCCTCTTTATGTTCTTCATGTCCGCGGCCATTGGCGTCACATTCGGACTTCTCAGTGCTGTCATATCCTTTCAATTGTGGCATGTTGAAATAATGTGTTCTACTTACTGTGCCATGTCAGTTTGATAAATGAGAAAAGCGAATGAGAATGAATAAATGTATAGGTCTGTAGTGTTGTAATGATTAAGGAAGAATGAGTAATTGTGACTTTTCTTAGACACACAAAACATGCGTTTCAGCCTGCATCTTCTGCCAAAACGTATAATATAGATTTTGTACATATGAACCCATTTAGTATGAAACACATGTTATTGTTGTTCTCTGCAAAATCGTCATTAAGTTTTAGGTGCCTATGTGTACACAGCCATTGTGTTGCAAATTCTATGAATTTTGCTTTGTACCTAAGTAATGTTAATTGAAGTCAGAGTGTGAGCTACAGTGAAACTAATGTGAAAAACAACAACAAAAGAAGAAGAAAGTCAATGGTAACATGGCCCCATGTAATAACAATAACATGGCCCCATGTAATAACAATACCATGGCCCCATGTAATAACAATAACATGGCCCCATGTAATAACAATAACATGGCCCCATGTAATAAGAAGTGTTGTCAATGGATGTGCAATGTTTAACTGACTTTTAAAAACAATTCACATTTGATTTGTTTCTAATTGAATAAACATTATCCTGCACTGCAGCCAGTTTCTGTAGCATTTCACATAGTGTTGTGGCTGTTTTCGAATTAAAGTGGCAGTGCACATGTGTCTGCCTTTGAGGTTCCACCTTGATTCGATGTATTCCTTAACAATTCGTACTTGTTGAAATTTGTTGACCTGCGCAACACGCCATCGCTTGAGTTTGGCATGATGCTGGTCTTCTCTTATGCCCCATATGGTCTTGCCGAAGGTCTACATTTGTCAGGTAGGATGCCATTATTTTTTATCAGAATAATATTTATGATTATTAGTTGTCAGTAAACAGATAAAGCTATGTTTTCACCATAATTCTGATGACAACTGTTGACGTCATAAAATAAATGACACCAAATGTAAGCTTTGTTCTGACATTTTGCAAAACAACTAAATTTTGATGTGTGATTGCAATGTACATTGATAATGCGACATCTTGTCCCACAGGCATCATGGCGATTCTCTTCTGTGGTATCGTCATGTCTCACTACACCCATTTGAACCTATCTGCTATCACACAGATCACGGTGCAGCAGACTTTTAGGACAATCTCATTTATAGCAGGTAAATCCGAGAGCACAGTGTAGCAGAGATGTTGCATAATCATGTTATGTTAGGCGTACATTGCTAAATTATTGCGAGTTGTATGATTATTATTAGTCTTAAAATGGATCAGTCATGCGATGTACGCTGGCCCCCAACTCAACGAAACTCATTCACAGCAACAGACCAATCAAAGTATATTTTCGTAGATAGTTGTGACAACTTCGCTTGATGCATATCGGATTCACACCAGGTTATGACACTAGGTGGCATGCACACATGCAGTTCCAGAAAGTAATACTACGATCGTGGCTGTGCTCACATGAGACACAACTTTTGTAGTGCACTGTAGTGTGCTGACCCAGTCAGAATATAAAATCGTTGCTAGTCGTGCAATCGCACAACACATAACAGACGATTAGCCGCGTGTGTCTGACATTGGTTGCATGAAATGCAACTACCCAGGTACACTTTATTGGTTGTAGTTAGATTTCTTCATAATCAGGAAGATGGTGACCAATATTATTGAGTTGACAATTGAGACAGTGCCCAATGCTTTTAGTGATGTGTACAATAATATGACATATTGGACAAGTGTCAATTAACATAATGTAGTAGTATACCTATTACAAACTTTGCTGATTTTAAAAGTATCTTGTAATTCCAAACTGAGTGGCTTTGATATGTTGCATAAATTTACAGATGTAGTCAGATTGTGTCTGTGCAAGTATGTTTGTATAAAAGGAAAAGAAAAAAGATGTGTTAGTCTATTGTTGTTTGTCTGCTGTTATTGACTGATGCTTTCAGAATGAGAGGCACACACTGTACATACATTAAGAAACTCTCACACAGCTGTTAAGACATGCTATTGTCATATTGTGTATCCTGTATCTACTTTCAGAGACGTGTGTCTTTGCCTACCTTGGTTTGGCCATCTTCAGTTTCCGTCACATCGTCAAGCCAGCGCTTGTTCTCTGGAGTATAGTAAGTATTGAACAATCTTCATCTGACTTCTCATATTTCATCGTGGAGTACAAGCTATACAATATCAATGCCAAGTCACTTATAAATATTCCCCAGACACTGGTCCATCTACATGCAGCCTTTCATTCTTATAGCCAGTCATCTCACTGCCTTGAACATGGTCCATTTACTTGCAGGCCTTCGTTCTCATAGCCAGTCATCTCACTGCCTTGAACATGGTCCATCTACTTGTAGGCCTTCATTCTCATAGCCAATGATCTCACAGCATTGAACATGGTCCATCTACCTGCAGGCCTTCATTCTCAAAGCCAGTGATCTCACAGCATTGAACATGGTCCAGCTACCTGCAGGCCTTCATTCTCATAGCCAGTGATCTCACTGCCTTGAACATGGTCCAGCTACCTACAGGGCTTCGTTCTCATAGCCAGTGATCTCACTGCCTTGAACATGATCCATCTACTTGTAGGCCTTCATTCTCATAGCCAATGATCTCACATCATTGAACATGGTCCAGCTACCTGCAGGCCTTCATTCTCATAGCCAGTCATCTCACTGCCTTGAACATGGTCCATCTACTTGTAGGCCTTCATTCTCATAGCCAGTGATCTCACAGCATTGAACATGGTCCATCTACCTGCAGGCCTTCATTCTCAAAGCCAGTGATCTCACAGCATTGAACATGGTCCATCTACCTGCAGGCCTTCATTCTCATAGCCAGTGATCTCACTGCCTTGAACATGGTCCAGCTACCTGCAGGCCTTCATTCTCATAGCCAGTGATCTCACTGCCTTGAACATGGTCCATCTACTTTGAGGCCTTCATTCTCATAGCCAGTGATCTCACAGCATTGAACATGGTCCATCTACCTGCAGGCCTTCATTCTCATAGCCAGTGATCTCACAGCATTGAACATGGTCCAGCTACCTGCAGGCCTTCGTTCTCATAGCCAGTCATCTCACTGCCTTGAACATGGTCCATCTACTTGTAGGCCTTCATTCTCATAGCCAGTGATCTCACAGCATTGAACATGGTCCATCTACCTGCAGGCCTTCATTCTCATAGCCAATGATCTCACAGCATTGAACATGGTCCAGCTACCTGCAGGCCTTCGTTCTCATAGCCAGTGATCTCACTGACTTGAACATGGTCCATCTACTTGCAGGCCCTCGTTCGCATAGCCAGTGATCTTACAGCATTGAACATGGTCCATCCACTTGTAGGCCCTCGTTCTCATAGCCAGTGATCTCACTGCATTGAACATGGTCCATCTACTTACAGGCTCTCATTCTCATAGCCAGTGATCTCACCGCACTGAACATGGTCCATCTACTTGCAGGCTCTCATTCTCATAGCCAGTGATCTCACCGCACTGAACATGGTCCATCTACTTGCAGGCTCTCATTCTCATAGCCAGTGATCTCTCCGCACTGAACATGGTCCATCTACTTGCAAGCTCTCATTCTCATAGCCAGTGATCTAACCGCACTGAACATGGTCCATCTACTTGCAGGCTCTCATTCTCATAGCCAGTGATCTCACCGCACTGAACATGGTCCATCTACTTGCAGGCTCTCATTCTCATAGCCAGTGATCTCTCCGCACTGAATATGGTCCATCTACTTGCAGGCTCTCATTCTCATAGCTCGGGCCTTCAACATCTACCCTCTGTCGTTTGCGGCCAACTACTTCCGGGAGCACAAGATAACGAAGAAGATGCAGTTTATTATGTGGCTGAGTGGTATGTAACCACAAACACTTAAAACTCTCCTCAATTCATTTAGCCTATCACAAATCAGGTTTGTTGATGGTCAGATCTATTGTACATGTATAGTTACACGCAATCAGTTTGATAAAACAGTGCATGCATTGTTAAAATCTTTGAAAGAATTGACATTGATCAGTAGATTGGCTTAACAATTATTTAATAGTTTGTTTGATGATTTCACCAAAACCAAGTCACCAATTTGTACAAACAAGCTAACATGTCGCCATGGATACTAGAGCTAACATGACATCATGGATCTTGGAGCTAACATGTCGTCATGGATACTAGATAGGTTCGTTGTTTGTGAAATGAGTCTAAAATGAAATGAGTGAAAAAAATGTATTGGCGAGGGACCATTAATCTATATAAAACTATAGCTCACTGTTTTGCGTGTTATTTGACATTCTCACCTTTGCAGGTTTACGTGGGGCAATTGCCTTTGCCCTCAGTCTGCACCTGGAGTTTGATAATGAACAGAGACATGTGATCGTCACGACAACGCTCATCATTGTTCTGTTTACCGTCATTATCCTCGGTGGCTCCACCATGCCACTGATGAAGGTACTGCTTTCAAAAACTGGCCAATTGGACAGGAATTTAAGGCTAACCTTACTTAATATGGGCATTGAATAAATTGTCTCTTTTTAGAAGGTAACCATGTTTCCATTTTTCTGTGACATTCTTTTTAATTTGATCAATTTCGATTTGCATCAGTTATTTATCCACTTTTCCCTTTGTCATTATCTGTCAAGATTCTTCTCTAATGTTAGAGAATTTATCTGCCCGATTGTTACTGAACTTTGTGTGTAAATATTACAATTGTTTACCAAAGTAAGATACTCCCTGAGATTAAACAGAAAACAAATAATTGAAAGTATCTATGACGCTGTGTGTCATTTCAGTTTCTCAAGACAGACAAGCATCGCAAAACTCGATCGGGCCGAATGGTGACCCTCTCTAAAACCAAAGAATATGTAAGTGAAATAGTGAACATAATAAAGTGTAGGTATTGACATTTAGATGGTCACTTTGTGGTCAGTTCAGAATAAAATATGCCACGTTCTGTGTGAGAATGTTGCCATACTTCAGAGAACAAAATGGCATGTTTACGAAAAATCTTTATACCAGTTCTGCACATATATTAATTTTTTATCTGATTTATAATAATTTAATCTGACTAATAATAATTAATATTTTAATAAGTTATGAATCCATGTACGTAAAGCACCTGAGAGCAATCTTGACTGATCGGGCGCTATATAAATACTTTTATAATTATTTTTATAAATAGATATATTTGTTAGATTTTTAGCAAGACTAGTAAAATAAAAGTATACTAGTCCTCCAAAGGGGTTACTAGTACTGCAAATTATCAAACCCATAACAATTAACAATTTAAACATGCTTTACCGCATGCTGTGCAACACCTGTCAAAAACGATGCAATGTCGTTGCTGGCTGTTTACCAGACAGACAGACTAGTCAGTATGTGGTTTTACCAGCCTGTGACAATCTTTATTAATGTACAGACTAGCGGGTTACTGGGTAGTTCTACCCCTGGTATAAAAAATAAAGGGAATAACAACAATGATGGCTTGAAATCATATTATATTATATCTTTGTAGCGTATTTCCATTTCCACAACACTGAAAAATTTATTAGAATTCCATTAATTACTAATTCCAAATAATGCTCTGTTCTACTGGCCTGCCTCGATTGTGCATATTTTTCCTGCGCTTATCGGCAAGCTTCGACATGACATCAATGATAATAAGGATATGCTACGAGACTGGGACTTTCCATACTGTTGACAGTGATAGCGGTTGTTTAGAAGAGAGCATCAAAATGGTTTATTGTGCTGTATTTTATTGTAATGCAAACAGTAGTAAGAATAAAGCAACATGTAGTTGGTTTAAGTTCCCTACGGAGCCAACTTTGTTTAAAAAACAATTGTCAAGCTGACGAAGCACAGCCGGCTTTGCTCGCTACGAGAGAACTTGTTTCGAATGTGATCCAGACAAGAGAAAGTGGCAGCCCTGGGTTATCCTGTGCTAAAATCTCTTTGAAAGAGGATGATGTGCCCACATTATTCCCAGTAGTGGAAGCTATGTTGTTGCCACCAATCCGTAGAACGTTAATGACCATGGTCCATCTAGGATCGAAATGAGCTGTCCGCAAGCTGTTGGTACGGATACAGATGATGTCAGCTCACAGTGAATTCAGCCCGGTGAATTCGGACAGCATTTTTTGAAGAATTTGGCTCGCAACTCTGGTCACTTCAGCCTCAGAGCACAACGGACGTAGTGATCTCGGCCCAAACGATTGTGTAGCGAGCAAATGAAGTTTAGTGTGTGTCTTACTGTTTATAAAGCATACTATTTATTCTCTCATTTGTTAGTTGATTTTGTTCCACATTAACCCGAAATTGTTACTTTGTAACTGCTTTTATAGCTTGTTTGTCCTTTCGCATAAAATACGGCGCTATATTTTTTCCATTTTAACATGCAGTCAACGAGATGATCATTAGAACTTATACAGTTCTTTGTATCCTTAAAATTGATATCATATAATATATTGCACCAAAAACTATAATGTTTATAGATTTTGAATAATTTAAGTAAATGTAATTACAATTAATAACAATAATATCTTGTTTCTATATTTAAGATTTTCAAGCATTTCTCTCATCAGGGTAAATTTGCCCAAGATTTTTTATTAAATCAAATACAGAGTAATGACAGTGATAAGTGATTATTGTATTGTGAATTCAAGGGAACCACCTGCATAGGGTCTTTGATCTATACACTGTTTTTTGTAAAATCATTTTGAATGTGAAGCATGGTCTTTTATTCACACCTGCTCACTGTACGAAACAGACAAAGCATTGTACTTCAATAGCACCTAGTTAAACTTGGCTTCCCTTTGATGACAAGTACAGGAATAACAAACCCTTAAAGTGAAGGCTAATCAATTACTAGCTAAAACTGGGTAGATCTTGTCACATCAGTCACCGAAATCACCAAGCCGAAATAACATCGCAGTTGGGCCGAATCCTCCGAGTGCCGAAATCACCACCACCCGTCAGTGCTACTCCTGCTATTGCAATTTTTACTTTCTGACCTAACCATTAAAACGACCACCTAGAGCCGCCAAGTTTCTCACATATTTACCATACATATACGCATGTCACGTGGTCAAACATCACTCTTAATTTCATGTAACGATAACAGATTACAAAAACAAAAGCTAACTATATCTTCTACGCCTATCTCCGCAAAGGTAGGCATAGGAGATGACAAGTTTTGTTTATTTTGATCTTTATATGGAAGTAAGAGGAATGTTTGACCACGTCAAATTTATTTGGTCGTTTTCATGGTTCGTTCAGAAAGTAATTAAGTTCGAAGTTCAAGGCTATTGCCATCACTAAACTGCTCCGAAAGAGCCAAATTCAAAGACGATCCTGCGGTATCACTTGTCACTAACAGTTCGAAATCGTTACATTATACTTTTTATTCTGGAAAATTTACATCGCCATCACTCGCTATAGTAACGCGAGTGAAACTATGCTGAAGCATTGCATAGAAATCACTGACTGAATGTAAACCCATGTCATTGTCGTCACAAAACCACATGATTGCTCGTCTCATTAATACAAGTTAAACACATTAAATATCTAACTTTACCTATAAATAATTGTTTTATTTTGGCATGCAGTACATACAATATTAAACTTTGTGTACATACCGAAAAGCATTTTAGCTAGTGCCTTGTTGTTAGTTCCTTTAAAAAAAATTCTTAAACCTTGAAAAATTACCTCTGGCCTTTGTGATTGTTGTTCACTGAGTCATGTTGACTACTGTACAGGGAGATGCCCTCGACTCAGAACATCTGTCAGAGCTCACAGAAGAGGAGTTTGAGGTTAACGTTGTGAAGCCGCATCTGAAGGGATTCCTCAAGTTCGACATCAAATATCTCATCCCATTCTTCACAAGAAGATTCACACAACAGGTACTGGTAGACATGGTTTGTGGAGGTTCCACTCTGCCTGTGCAGTCAGCAAATTTGATAGTCGTTTTCATTGTTAAGTCAAGCTGTTTAATTACTGAATCTATGCGTAATTGTCTATGTGGAGTAAAAATATTTAAAACATGCAACCTATAATATATACCATTCAGCATCCTGACACATAACTACGTATTGTACATCAGAGTTAGGGACATGAGTCGCTAAGAATGACTCAAGTCGCTTTCAAGTCATACATTTAGAAGACTTGAAACTTTACTTGAACATTTGGGGCTTACTTGGACTTGGTACCAGATAGCCAAAGAATTGAGACTTGATAATTAAATCCGTGAGTTGAGTCTTGAGCAAGGAAACTAAACTAATTATTCTATTGAGTGTGTAGTTAAAATCTGAGTGAAACTCTGTCTTTACACCTAACCCGAAATTTTATTGATGCCAGTTTGCAGACAATAGTATGACACTGATACTTAGCCTAAGGGTTGATGCCTACCTGTATCGAATGATACTTAGCCTAAGGGTTGATGCCTACCTGTATCGAATGATACTTAGCCTCAGGGTTGATGCCTACGTGTATCGAATGCATATGCACAGTTGTAGCACTTTTGGACTCAAAGAAAAAACATTTTAAACAACCCTGTTATACATACGTGGATATATATATATGTATATTCATCTCATGATGCCATAAATGCAATGTATTAACAATATTCATAAATAAGTGGTTAGTGCTCAATTTAGTCCAAGTTATCAGGGCTATTAAACATAGATTTAACAAGATTGCCATCCCAAATAACAAGTTCCGGATGGCAAGTGGACAAGGAAGCCATTGGCTTATCGAGAGTCCAACAATTTTCTCATCTATGTGTAGCCCGCCATTACCAGATATCTGTCAATTATATTTTTAAACATATTCACACTACTAGCATTAACACAATCATTTGGCAGTTTGTTCCATTCATTTATCACCCTCTGTGAGAAAGAGTACTTTCTCAAGTCCAACCTACACTGCTCCTTAACTAATGCTGCTTTGTGTCTTCTGGTTCTACTGCCTTCTTTTAACATTGAAGAACATATTCCTATTAACATCCTCATAACCGTTCACTATTTTAAACACTTCTATTTGGTCTCCTCTTAGTCTCCTTGTCTTTAGTGTTGTCAAACCACATTGTAATAAGCGGCTTTCGAAACTAAGGTGTCTCAATTCTGAAATCATTTTAGTTGCTCTTCATTGTATTCTTTCTAGCTTGTCTATGTCCTTTTTACAATACGGCCTACATGCTTGAATTCAATATTCCAAATGTGGTCTAACTATTGCTTTGTACAGGGGTGCAATAAGCTGTTTCTCCTTATACGTGGTAGTCTTTTCTTGTGTGGTTCTACCTAGTACAGCATCCCCCATTTTATATTCTTCATCCATGTTTCCATGTCCTATGTGTATGCATTTACACTTCCCAAAATTTAATAACATTTGCCATTTTTCTGACCATTTAACTAATTTATCTAGATCATCCTGTAAACTTTGTTAATCTGTAACATTAGTAACCTTTCTGAATACTTTTGTGTCATCTGCAAATTTGAGTACTTTGCTAGATATGTCATCTTCCAAATCATTTATATATATTAAAAACAGTATAGGGCCTAATACTGATCTCTGTGGTACCCCACTCAGAACAGATTTCCAGTTTGAAATCTCACTATCTACTATTACTCTCTGTCTTCTGTGTGTAAGCCACTCTTCTATCCAGTTGATTACATCATTACCTATACCAAGATTTTAGTTTAAGTAACAATCTTTGATGTGGCACTTTATCAAAAGCTTTCTGAAAATCTAAGTAGACAACATCCACTGGTGACCGTCATATACCCACTTTGTAATTTCTTCCAAAAAAATAAGGGATTGGTTAGACATGACCTTGCTTTTAGGAACCCACAGAGGCCGAGAAGTAGAACCTGAGGGCCACTTGCCCTATGGTCATGTATCCAAACATCTCAATGTCCAGCCCTGTTGTGGAAGCAATGTGTCTTGACTTGTGGGAATGTTTCCAGGAGGTGCATGCTGGGACAACACAGATGAAGAACCTCACAAAGCAGTGGTACCAAGAAGTGAGGGCCGCACCGTCAGAGTCGGATGACGACGTTGTCGAGTATGAACTATAGCACGAGTCATCACTAGACACAGTGGTGACATGACATGACACTGCCTTGACACATGTTTGCACTGGTCTCTTGCCGTGGCAGTTGCTCTACAGACTGACAACGTGTCTAGCAAGCATATATCTGTATTTATGTCCTGCTTATTGGACTTACAGTTTTGTTTACTGGGTAAACATTATCAGAACAAATTAATTAAGTCAGTATGGTATGTGTCTTCAATAAGACACAAGATCGACAAAACGTGTGTGTGTGTGCATGCGTGCGTGCATGCATGCATGCGAGAAATGTTTGCTCGCTGATGGATGATCTCAGACAGGCCCCTCTACATGAAAGTTTGAATTACATGAAAATGTTCTCGTCTGACATGCTCTATGAAAAAAATTATCTGGGTGTGCACAAATTCAGCATTCTTGTGTTTGGAAAATAAACAATATTTTTTGGGAAATGCAACAATGTACAATGCTAAGCACACTAGGTGTTGACTCATTCATTGTGAAACTTAGGTTGTGTAGTGTTGAACACTGATGTTTTGACATCATCCATAACTGTGCAGCTGTTAACTTGTGGACAGTTCTTAGGCGTGAGAAATGTTCCCAGGCAGGGTCCAGGGGCCGCAAAGACCCCCAGCCCATGGACCCCAGTGAATTTGGAGAGTAAAGCTCATCTTCAACAAGTGTTTACACTGCTTTCCAATAGGAAACACCATTAGTCGATGCTCAGCTGTTCACTGACATTTCACACATTACTTAGTAAAAGATGGATATTACCAGTAAAATTCACTAGGCCTTCGCTTGTCACACACACACACACACACACACACACACACACACACACACACACACACACACACACACACACACACACAAACACAAACAGATGTCTGTTTTTTGCAAAAATAAAACGGAAAACATTTTTCATTGTTGAAAATATGCATGATATTTCAGACCTTTGCCGTGAGGCTGGGACATTTAATGTAAAACCATGAGTGTGTCTGCTTATTCATGAGAGATGACAGGTGAGGAACTGCGAAGTTGAATGCTCAATGCCTGTTAATCAAGCACTGGTATCATTGCTAAGGCTGAAGTGTACATGTACATTGACACGTATGCATGTCTTAGATGTGTCTACTTATGTCTACTGTATGTTAGTAGTTACTGTCTACTGTATGTTAGTAGTTGTACTCTGAATGTACCAAGAGCATGAAATATATATTTTAATTAATGTAACTGAGAAGTGGAATTGGTTATCTGAGTGTCGTTGCTGAGTATTATTAAAATGTGATATATAACAAGTAATCATGTAATTAATCATACGTCTTTGCTGCAGTCTCAGCATTGAAAGGAAATGTGTCTAGCCAAAATACGGTTGTCATAAAACAAGAATTCATGCATCAGAGGATATGAAATGACTGAACACATGTAGCTATGTGTGCATGTGTGTGTGCGTTTAATGGCAGCAAACTTGCTCATTTATGAGCAACCTACTACAAAGGAGTTAGCTTATAACTGTTGACATTTTACTTTTGTTTAGCATGATGTTATGCAAGTTATTGACACAGACTAAGCAGTTTAGATTTGTGGCACTCTCTTAATTAATCAGGAAAAGACCACATTCAGGATTACTGAAATGAAATCATTTTAAGCTGATACATTTGTTACTTTGCATAATATTGTCATGGATCCCAGGTAAGTGCTAGATATGCACCAGTTAAGTGTAATGATGAATCTCTTTCGTATATTACAAAACATAATTAGTGTTGCATGTTTAGGGTCAAACAAGAGTCACCTGTATTGGTGGGTCCTGAATGCCCAGACGTTGCACCTTCCTTTGTTTTGATGATGATGCCAGCCAGTCCTAGGTCTTTCCATTTGTACAAAAACAAGCTGTGTTTAAACTTCTTGTTTTACCCAATACAATGTTCACTTAGTCCTGGAGGAGGTACTGTCACTACAAACATGGCAGATGTCCGATGTGATATGTTGGTTAGTGCAATGTTTAATAATGGATATTTATCAATTGATTAAAACACACTGGTTTTGTTGTCATATAGGATATCTTTATTGTGGTGATGTGAAGGTTTGTACGCTGCAGTTTTCTACATATGGAATATGGATCAAGTTTAAAGAACTCGTGATTGTCTACGTTATGATTAACTCTACTTTATGTCTGTGCATCTGCCAAAGTGTTTATCTATATTATTTTGTAATAATGTTTTACTAAGATTAATGAGCGAACTGAGATTTCTGTATCTGTTTATGTGTACCAGGTATGTTGAGTTGTGTGGGTTGTTGTGGCTTTAACTAATAAATGTGCTATTGTGTTCTTTATACCCCATCCCCATAGACCAGGCAAGACCCACTTGGAGTATCACAACAAATTTAAAGGTATATTTTTTAGAGTTTTCCCAGTTGACATTTTGCAATAATCAGCTTTTCATTCACTGTATTAGCAATGCTTGTACAGTGCCTGCAATTTTTTATTAGAATTTTTTTATATTTACAAAGCAGCTTAAGGCTCAGAAAATAGGAAATGTCTGGTGGCCTCATCGCAATTTTTTCATAAGAATTTCTCTCAGCTAATGGCAGAATTGCATTATATAAAAGCCAATCATGCTAAATAATTTTTTTATCCTATAAGTGTCAATAATAATGCAACAGCCATGCACAGTATATGATATTTTGAATATATTTATGTATTGGTGCATACCACATTCCTGTTAACATTACATTCCCAGCCCAATTTTGCATATTCTTATATATTAAATATGTTTATGCATGCACTTGTTTTTGCATTTTATTGCTGTATCTCTGTATCCAGCTTATTGCTCACATTCCCAGTGTAATTGCTCGTTTGGGTATTTGATGTTGCTATTTTGTTGATTACCTGATGATTTGCTTTAGAACCAGTATTTTAACGGTTTCTTGTGATTTACCCTTTATAGGTGAATTAAAGTATGTATCGATATTCTGTGAATACCAGCGCCGACTGCTGAGTATATATGTCGTTTTCAACAAAATATGATGGTTTGCTGAAATAATATCTGGAAATAAATATTTTTAAAGATACCTAACCTATCATGAATTATGTGGACTTTGAAAAACTTCCCTCTACGCAGCACTGCTTCTAATAGTGCAATCAGAAGATTAGGTTTTCATTCAACAGGGGAATGTAAAACTTGTTTTGAGTGTGATCTGTGAGTTACAAGGATTGTGTCATTTGTCATTGAGTGCACATGAAGATGGTCACACACTGTTAACTTATGTACACAATCGATGTCTTATCATCACGATCTCATTAAAAATATGGTACAGAAGATGCCATGTTGTGCATCTTTACAGAACTGCTGCATCATACATATATCATACAGTTACCCTGCATACAATCGCATGTTGTTGGTATACAGCTGTATCCCATTTTGATATGGATTTGTTTCAAATGGAAAAATCATGATAAAGTACATATTTTCTTGTGTGTAACATCAAATGACAAACTAGTAATGGACAAAGAACAAATACTTTTGCACACAATAGGAATAGGAATACCATAGGTTGGTTAACCAAAGAAAAAAATGTATATGGATTTATACAGAATAAAAAAATATGGATTTAAATTTTTTTAATGTGGCATGTCTGTATTTGGAATAAAATAACTAAACATATGAAAACCTTGTTGTGTTTGTATGATCCAGTGGTGACATATAAGGTGTGACAGTACTAAGGCCAAATAAAAAATGGTTTCTCATCGGAACTTTTTATAAAAATGAGGGATGATGAGGTTTTTTATATATTAATAGAGATGTTAGCGACTATTAAAGGGGCTGTTCTCAATTATCAACACCTTCAGAGGTGTACCAAGTGTATTTCTTAACCCCTCTGCAGAAATGTACAAAAAAGGGGATCTATCACTTGTTGCTTGGGGAAAAACACTAGACAAATACAACAAAGTTTTGAGACACCTAATTTAAAATGCGCTTATAAGAAACCAGGATTTTATCAATACAGAAAATGGAATTAAACTGGTTTTCTGCATATTACCCATAGATCATAGTTTCAGCCATGATTTGTTTAATATGGATTGTATTCTTAATAAGCAAGAAAGGAAAAATGTTGTGGTAGTGTTTATTTTCAAAATTGCCCCAGACAGAAACAAAAAAATATGCATAAACTACAACTTACATACACCAGCTTTTTCCACAAATATAAAAAATCAGTCACTGTTTTTTGTGTGACAGACAAGGAGTAGATAGGAATGCACCATCACATTTCTAAGAGTCAGGTTTATCCACCACGCAAATATGATATTTTCCAATTTAGGTGAAACACATGCGACTAATTGTTTCGTTTCTAAAAAAAAATATTTTTCCAGTGGTTATTTATTTCCAAATTTTAAGGTCCCCCAAATCTAACGGTGCATCCCACAGTGTCAGTCCCTAACACGATGAACGGAAATGACAACAAACTCGACTACCAAATGATCGATGCAACAGTAGTTAATACTGGCCAATTTATTTGCAATGATAATAGTGGATGCACACAGGAATGTTTACGTGGAGGCACACAACATAACTGAGCAAAGTACATCAATAAATATGTAAAAACATACTATAAAATATTAGACAGCCACACGCTGTATTCATCCACCGGCCAGCAGCAGATTGGTCACATATAGCAGATACAACGTACTTTTATGAGTACAGGACCTGCCTATAATGACCAGACCAGACCAGATACAAACCTGTCCAAATACCATAGAACACCAGTGGCTATAAAATGTAACAAAAACTTATAAAATGTAAAAACTTTTCATCATTAAACCTGTACTTCTGCAGCTATGTGTGGCATCAAAATTATTCACAAAGTAGTATTGTCTTAACACTAACAGCAATTTTATCACATAACTATGATGCAAAAATATTATTGCCTTAAAAACGGAATATCAACCATTTATATCTGCAGTTTTTTAACACACGACGACATTCACTTAAAAAATAAATATAACTGGCTCAGTAGTAATACTAAGTAGTATTAGCAGTTTTATAATTATAACAATGGTGCACAACTTCACAGGATTACTGCCTCTCAGCAACATCAAAAAGTGTAGTTCTATCATGTAAAAATTCCCTCAACTAATTTTGCCCACCATGAACCAAGTTAGTTGGTTTAATAAACAAGTGTGTACTTTTGTTAAAATCTCCAAATTAAATATGCTAAGGTAACTAGCAAAAGGGTGAGCCTGGTGTAATAGCACCTCTGTATATAGAGCCGGGCCACTTTGGCCCTTTTTTCGCTTAAATCTGATTGAACCTGGTCAAAAATAATTTTGATGTTTGTTCGGAGATTTCACCGAAATGAAATAACAAAGTTTTTCAAACAAGCTACCACATCATACCCGACACTAGATAGGTTCAATATTTTTTCAAAATAAATCTGAAGCAAGGCGAGCAAAAAAAATCTAATTGAAGAGGCACTTTTAAAATTATTAATAAGTGGCCTCATCTATGATGGAAGAGGCGACTGGAATCATGAAATCGACCTCAGTGGCACAGTCATCTTGGTCATGGCTGTATTGTTTCTGCAGAGCCTCTGTCAAGTCTTGACCACGGTCACTGGCACATGCAGCATCATTCAACTGTTGGCCGCCATTAGCGTTGACTGGTACTGAAAGAAGACAATGATACTATTCCATTTTGTTCAACTAACCACTGATAAGGAACATGGTTAAGAAAATACCCTAGTTTTCACTGGGAATGGCCAAAAGCATGGATAAGGAAAGAGCATATGCTTGAATTGGAATGGCCAAAGGTAATAAGGAAAGAGCCTAGATTTCACTGGGAGTGGCCAAAGGCATGAATAAGGAAAGCCTAGGTTTACATGTGAATTACCAAAGGCATGGAAAAGTAAAGTGATTTCACTGGGAATGGCCAAAGGCATAGATAAAAAAAAGAGCCTACATTTCACTGGGAATGGCCAAAAGCATGAATAAGGAAAGAACATAGATTTCATCGGGAATGGACAAAGGTAATTGATAGGGAAAGAGCTAGCTTTGAATAGGAATGGCCAAAGGCATGGATATGGAAATAGCCTAGATTTCAATGGGAATGGCCAAAGGCATGGATATAGAAATAGCCTAGATTTCAATGGGAATGGCCAAAGGCATGGATATGGAAATAGCCTAGAGTTCATGGGGAATGACCAAATGGATGGATAGGGAAATAGCCTAGGTTTATGTGGGAATGACCAAAGGCATGGATAAGGAAATAGCCTAGGTTTATGTGGGAATGACCAAAGGCATGGATAAGGAAATAGCCTAGATTTCACTGGGAATGACCAAATGCATGGATAAGGAAATAGCCTAGGTTTATGTGGGAATGACCAAAGGCATGGATAAGGAAATAGCCTAGATTTCACTGGGAATGACCAAAAGCATGGATAAGGAAATAGCCTAGGTTTATGTGGGAATGACCAAAGGCATGGATAAGAAAATAGCCTAGATTTCACTGGGAATGACCAAAAGCATGGATAAGGAAATAACTTAGAGATTTCACTGGGAATGGCCAAAGGCATGGATAAGGAAATAGCCTTGGTTTATGTGCGAATTACCAAAGGCATGGGTAAGGAGAGAGAGCATAGATTTCACTGGGAATGACCAAATGCATGGATAGAAAAAGAGTCTAGATTTCAATGGAATTACCAAGAACATGGGCTTGAATGGGAATGGCCAAAGGTAATGATAAGGAAAGAGCCTAGATTTCACTGGGAATGGCTAAAGGCGTGGATAGGGAACAAGCCTTGATTTCACTGGGGATGGCCAAAGGCATGAATAAGGAAATAGCCTAGGTTTAAGTGGGAATAGCCAAAGGCATTGATAAGTAAAGAGCCTAGTTTAACTGGGAATGACTGAAGGAGTAGATAAGGAAAGAGCCTAGGTTTATGTGGGAAAGACCAATTGCATGGATAGGGAAAGGGCTTATATTTCACTGGGAATGGCCAAAGGCATGAATAAGGAAAGAGCCTAGGTTTACGTGGGAATGACAAAAGGCATGAGTAAGGAAAGAGCCTAGAATTCAATGGGAATGACCAAATGCATGGGTAGGGAAATATTCTAGGTTTACATAGGAATGACCAAAGGCATGGATAAGGAAAGAGCGTAGAGTTCACTGGGAATTACCAAATGCATGGGTAGGGAAATATTCTAGGTTTACGTAGGAATGACCAAAGGAAAGAGTCTAGATTTCACTGGGAATAACCAAAGGCATGGATAAGGAAATAGCCTAGAGTTCACTGGGAATGACCAAATGCATGGACAGGGTAATATTCTAGGTTTACGTAGGAATGACCAAAGGAAAGAGTCTAGATTTCACTGGGAATAACCAAAGGCATGGATAAGGAAATAGCCTAGAGTTCACTGGGAATGACCAAATGCATGGACAGGGAAATAGCCTAGGTTTATGTGGGAATGACAAAAGGCATGGATAAGGAAATAGCCTAGGTTTATGTGGGAATGACCAAAGGCATGGATAAGGAAAGAGCCTAGATTTCACTGGGAATGACCAAAGGCATGTATAAGGAAAGAGCATAGATTTCAATGGGAATTACCAAATGCATGGATAGGGACAGCGCCTAGGTTTGAATGGGAATGGCCATAGGTAAGGATAAGGAGAGCCTAGATTTCACTGGGAATGGCCAAAGGCATGGATAAGAAAAGAGCCTTGATTTTACTGGGAATGGCCAAAGGCATGAATACGGAAAATTCCTGTAAAATAACATACATTGACACAATGGTAATTAGTTACTGCATAAAGCACAGTGGTACATTTTGGTAATGCTCACATGGATTGGTCTTGGCACACATGGTTTGGCCATTAGGAACCAGCTCGGCCTGTTCCAAATTATTCTCCGACTGGGAAATGTTTCTATCTGTAAAAAGCAAATGATTCTGTTTTAACTAAAATAATATAAAACTGTACACTAGTGAGTCTCCATCTCCACCTGTGCATCTTGCATACACAGAGGAAGAAATATTAGTACATGCATCATGGTTCCCCTGGTGATTCCTGTGATATAATGTTTTTGGATGTCCCTGTTCATTATATCATGTCTATCAATTCTGTATTGTTGTGCCTCTCATCTCAGGTTCCTGATGATTTAGGCATTATAGCAGTTTCATTACTATTATAGCAGTGTGGTTGTTTATGGGGTATTTCATTCCCAGTGGGGTCTTTCGAAAAACCCTGACCCAATTTGATGACATCTGATTTGTTATTGGTTTATATTTCAGTTAGAATCAGCCTAAGAAACAACATCCATATTTTAAAACATGTTTCATTACTAGATTAAATAATGAATTGTGTTGATCCATATTTCTGGACACATTGTTCAATGTTTGAAATAGTAATGTATTGATGGAGGCTCAACATAGCAACTTTGTGTTCACACTTTATATTACAAGGTTTGGTTTATCATCTTCATTTCTGTGTATACAGTTTTGAACATTGACGGAAATATGACACATTCCAATGTACGGTATACTTACTTGGCCTAGGTTGTCTCCACCACTTCCAGAAAGTGGTAGCAGCTATTCCAAGCAGAAAGAAGACCACTGCTACCACTGCATAACCAAAACACATCCACTGCCTCTGAGTCAGCAACGCCAACATCGTCTCATCTTTCTGCTGCATCTCCCCATAGCCTGCAACAAGAATGCACTAGTCATATTTCATTTAACTGCACTAGGTCATATGATACAGTTATTCAACTACCGGTATATCCATGGGAATGCATTCAAAATTCTACCATTACATCTCAATCACACCATATAAATATACTTCATTTTTCAACTGCTATGTTTAGCAAACCGGCTTCAGGGCACAACACTGAACATCAGTTATGGTCACATAGAACCATTACCAATATATAATTATTAGAAAGTACCAAAATGCAAATATGTAATACCTCTTCAAATGCAAACACAAAACGTAATATTTCTTCAAATGCAAACACAACTACATTTTAAATTATTAACATAAGAATTCAAAAGGAACTACTTTTTCAAAAGTATTTCAAATACTTTCAAATAGTTTAAAATATTTATTACAGTTAAATTATATTTAAATATGTTGGGACTATTTGTGTACATGTTTACACTGTTGTTGTATTCAGGGCACGATTTTAATGGGAAATAGGTCAAACCTATTAAAGATATTAATTACAATGTAACTAGGTGCCATTCAAATCATCTTTGATATTGTGTGAGAAACCCAAAACAGAGACTACCAGTTTCCCATGGTTCTACATAAAACACTATAACAAAACTGTTCAACATATTTGATTAATTTTTGCTTGAATGTATAGCTTACATGTATGGCTACATTTGTCCCACTGGATATAGGGACATTCAGCCACTCAGAAAAATTAAGTAGTTGTTTGTTGATATGTGCTTGGCTCAAAGTGCGGGTGTAATAATCCATGTTAAATCTGTTATTCTGTGCGTCACCAGATTTTTATATATATTATAATTACTGAATTTAATACCTTGGTAATCTGCCTGGATTATCCACTTTTCTCCTTAAAATTCCAACCTCAACTGATTTAGTATATCGCAAATCCGGTTCATTGATGTCCAAATGTGTAGTGTGTGAATAGTTTATGAATAAATAACATCCCCATGTTGCAGTGTATACAAGATGGGTGTGTTTTTTGCAAAATGAATTTGAAATAAAACTAGTGAAAAATTCGAATTGAGAAGGGAACTTTAAAATCTATCTACCGCTGGTATTGAATTAATGAATTTACAAAAATAGGTTAATTTAATTTAATTAATGTTACCATAAGGTGTTCATTTTATTGAACATTCTCCAAATTGTCTCCCAAATTACACCAGAGATGCAGGGATATAGACCTGATATTTCTTTCCTCGGAGTTGGATGGGCAACATGCAGCATCACAATAAAACACAATTCAGGCCAATCATCAAGATTTGGATGAGGGAAGGTTTGAGCATCCACAATCAGACAGGGATTTCTGGGATGATTTTTTACAAATGTTACAGTTAAACACAATTCTCTCAAAAAGTGGGTTTGTCCGAACGCTCCCCCCCCCCCACCAAGTATGGGCATGCAATTTGTTAAATGTTATAGCTAAGAAAACACAAATGAAATAATAAAATGCAATCTATTACATGTAATATTCTCAAAGCTCTGTGAATGCTTAGCAATTTGACAAATTCACTAGAATATATTAAACCAGACGGGTTTTATAGGTACCTCCTCAGTAAAATGTTTATGCTAGTCTCATTTCAAATTCATTTTACGAAATATCAAATCTACCTAGTATCCGGTGCAACATGCTAGCTCGTTTGTGCAACTTTTGTATGTGGGTTTTGCAAAATCATCAGATAAACTATTAAATTACTCAATGTTTGGTTAAACATTACTTGAAACCTCCCAAATTTCACTCTTGGTGAAACTTTTTCACTTTGTCATGTGATCGGCGAGAGTTTGGAAGTCTGTCACAGCCATGCTTGGCATTGACCTGCAAAGTGTTTACCATTTTGGATATCCAATATTTTGAGCTTTACCAGATCTAACGACTAAAGTCAATTCTTTCAATGATTTGAAAAAAACCCACATATTTTTATTAAATCGACTGTGGATATTATTACATAAACTATTCACACACTACATCAACAAACTGGATTCACGATAGGCTAAATCAGTCGAGGAAGGAGTTTTAAAATGAACTACTACTTTTTGGTGCGCCATTGCTTTTACCAATAATTCATATAAGATGTGTGTGTGTGTGTATGTGTGTGCACGCACACTCGCGCAGTGTGCGGTGTGTGTATGATACAAAACCATATGCCTGGTTATAATCACAGTCCACCAAGCAAATACTAGTTGAAGCATAACATGTCAGAACAATGTGCAGTAACCACATGTGTGGGTATATACTTTAGCTGTTGTTGCGCACCTTTTATAAACTTTTTTATACATTCATTTAATCCCTCAGTTACAGCTAAATACCATGGAATCAGTGGGATGTTTTAAAAAAAAATGTGTGGCCCATAAAGAGTGATTTTGCATCAACTATATTGAAACAACATGTATGAATAAATGCAGATGCATGAGATACCTACATGGGCACAACCTGTCACAGTCCTTGCCCCAATTGTGACAGACATCGAAACACTCCACACAGGATTCAACAACTGCAATAAAGAAACATTGCATTTTAATAAGAAAAAAGTCCACACACATACACAGGCACACAGAAATTACAAGAATCAATATGTACTTCTGAAATCTTGTTTTAACTCACCACTTTATCTCATTAACTTATTTTATGAGATAATTGTCATATTAGCATGTGAATATGTTTCTGTGCGTAATCATATTAAGTATTTTTCCTGAATCACGCCGTGGGCCGAAACTACTATTCTTAGAAATCAGCTACTGACGTGGGACAATAGAGCCGAAAACGTTAATGAAACCTCTTTGCAAATTGTAATATGCTCAACTGACTTAAGACGATTAATTGAATAAAGGACTTGATCAAATATAACGTGCTCACACAAACAATGAAGTGATGCTATCAAACATTTACGTTAGCACGTTTTGCTGATGAAACACCAGATAGATTAAAATCATAAAATGTGCTCACACAAACTATGAAATCACGCTTTCAAACATTTCAGTTAACAAGTGTTGATGATGAAACATCAGATAGATTAAACACACAAAGGGCTTGATCACATAAAATGTGCTCACACAGACAATGAAGTCAATACATTATATATTACAATATAAACTCAACTAGTTATTACGTTTATTCGTGGACGTTTCCATTAAACATTAATTACTTGAATTTGGTTCATTTCTTTATTATGTCAACCACTTTCTTTTAATTTATTTATATTGCTATATTTTTATAAATAGTTCCAGATCATTATTATTATATTAGCGTATACGTATGTTTCTGTGCGCCATCATAATTTCCGCTGCTCCGCCTTTCCTATTGATTCACGCCGTGGGACGAAACGACTATTCTTAGATTTCCGCCGCTTAGCTAGAGTGGGCCGAATCGACCGTCGCTGATTTCAATAGCGACAGTGATATGGGCCGAACCATCCGTCTGCGTGGGCTGAATCGACTAGGCCGAACCATCCGTCGGCCTGGGCCGAACCCGTCATGGGCCGAACCATCCGGGACCCGTTTTGACCCCGGTCCCCTCGACCAAAAGTGCGACGCTCTACCACTCGACCACCGCGCCCCGCCAATACTGGCAATAGAGTGGACATGAGACAACATTCTTTTGAGGATTAGATCAGTCAATGATTATATCAGAACAGTAGTGTAGTAGTGGTTAACATAATAATCCGCTTTAGAAGTCTAGTTATACATGCCAGAGGAAGAGCCGAGGTCAAGACCCGGACCAGGCACAGTAGGCTTATGGCTATGCCAGTTATGGCTATGTACGTTTGCCACGGACGCACGGTTTAGTGTACAAACCTGGCTCTCAACATTGGGGATTGCATATCCTCCATGACTCAGTGCAATATATATATATATATATTTATATATATATATATATATATAATTATATATATATATATATATATATATATATATATATATATATATATATATATATATATATATATATATATATATATATATATATATATATTATAATAATAATAACCGAACGTACGTGTATCAAAATATTCACCACAGCTGCATTGCATAGTGATAGTCTTTGGCATCGTTATCTTCTCTGACACAGTCTTGAGTAGACTTTGGAAACTGGCACCGATCAGTTTACTCGGCAGTAATGGCAACTAGGCCATAGCCTTCGACTTTTATGTACCGCTGGCGGCTAATAACCACTTCCGTGGGCATGGTTAAATAAGTAAGTATGGCCTTGAATAAACATAACCACGCTTATTGCCTACGCTAACTCGGCGACAAACGGAAGCACCACATTCGAAAATCGGGTAACATTACTAGTTAACCTCGATTATCCAGGCTCCGCGCTGTGGCGCCACCGTTTGTCGCACATATCTATTCTCGGCGGACACACGAAGCCGAGCGAGAATCGGACAAGCGAGACGGGCACGGACCACTGAACCTTATTGGTGACTTTCGTAGTGCCTAGTGGCTGTGACTTCCGTACTGTTGTAATGTAGCATGTTTTGTTTGAAGACTATAATAATTGTCACATTCGAAATAAAATTATATTGGTTTTTTTTGCAATTTATTACGTGTTTGTGAAAATGTATATAGGTCATAGGCATAGCAATGAGTATGGGAGGAATAGCATGAATATTGTTTACAAAAGTGGGGAATGGCCTTAAAAAGGTTTGGAACCTCTACTCTAAGAGGTGGCTGTGAGAGGGTTGATCTTGACTGTTCCCTAGCACAGACCCTAGAGACCGCGCGTTGTGCAGTGTCCAAGACTTGTTTGTAAACAACAGTGCAATGACAGCTAGCCTAGTCAGGTAATGCCTTGGACAATACACATGTGAAATAGACAACACTGTTAACTGTTGAGTTTATAGTATTAGGGGTTTATACATGTAGAGTACTATTTTTACATTAATACCTACATGTGTGCTAGGTAATTTAAAGCTAAACATTAATATTATTATATATTAGTACTGAATAAGATAACATGCATTTTACAGACAATATTGTGAACAACACCGATGTGTTGGAACTATGGTACTTCATAGATGTTTATGTATCATCTTATCTTACACTGGACGCTACGATATGCAATTAGCTTACTTGTTCTGTTTGTATTTGTACAGGCTCACTCCTTGATGTGGTACTGAAGTTAGACCAGGAGTGTAAATTGTACAATGACTGAGAAACTTGGTATATCAGTTTAGTCAGTAAGCTGCAACAAACGCACGTTTATCTTACAAACTTGCCTTACAGTGGTGTATTCTTAATTTAGGCATAATCTTGCCACCCGCAGCCTACATATTATTATATTTATTTAACAGTCACATTAGTGAGACTAAGACATGTATTTTAACCCATTTACATTTATTGCTATTTAGTAGATACTGGTATAATATATGATGAAGACTGGGTGCTGTACTGTATAAACCCTGCTCCTCCAGTGGGTTCTTGCCATGCAACAGTATGGATATCACTGGCCCATGCCTGCATCGCTGTATCATGTGTCATCTGATAAAGACTCTGCCGTCTTGTTTTACTAATGGGTGTTCTATTTATGTATGTGGGTGGTACCCTGTTTGGGCCAGTGTTGTGGTGGTATCCTGTTGTTGCAGTAGCAGCGTTCTTTGCCATTGGTTACCCAGGTAGCAGCGCTCTTTGTCATTGGTTACCCAGGTAGCAGCGCTCTTTGCCATTGGTTACCCAGGTAGCAGCGCTCTTTGCCATTGGTTACCCAGGTAGCAGCGCTCTTTGCCATTTGTTACCCAGGTAGCAGCGCTCTTTGCCAATGGTTACCCAAGTAGCAGCGCTCTTTGCCATTGGTTACCCAGGTAGCAGCGCTCTTTGCCATTCGTTACCCAGGTAGCAGCGCTCTTTGCCATTGGTTACCCAGTAGCAGCGCTCTTTGCCATTGGTTACCCAGGTAGCAGCGCTCTTTGCCATTCGTTACCCAGGTAGCAGCATTACAGCACATTTTCGCAAACACAAAGAAATTCAACCAATCACAAAGAAAATCAATAACATAAAACAAGTAATTATATTATGTATAATCTGTTTACGTGGCTTAATACATAGCCACAAGAAATGTGTATGTTATTCATAATTGCTTGTAAAGAATAAACATATTTTAGGTGAATTAAACTTGTATAATTTCTTATGACTTGTAAGCCCTATTGCTCAAAATGTTAATTGCAGAGAAACTAACTGCATTGCTTAACTAACACATACAATGAAACCAGATAATATGTATGTATTATCCATTGCAGTCGCGTTAGAAAATAAACTTAATACACAAATCACAAAGTTATCAAAACAAATAAGTACAGATCACAAATAATTCATCCTGGGAAATCTTTATTATAAGTAAACGAATCTTGTACAGGTATGTAAACAAATGAATAACACAAAATTATAATATCTTGTTTACAAATCATTGAAATACTGGAGTCATTGTCACATTTGTGTAGTCCAGTATATATATCTAGTCCATTATCGTGCTGCAGCAACTGGACGCAATACTTAGCATGTGATGCATTTTCCATGATTTTTGAGGTCCATGACAATGCAAGTGATTTCACCATATCTTTGTGACTTCCTGATAACAAACATAATGGTTACAAGAATTATAACAACATCGTGTGCAAGTGGATAATAACAATTATACTTATCATAACATAGGATATGTTTAAATGGATTTTACATTTCATTGAAGTGTAAATATATTATTCCAAGGGTAAGAAAACCACTTAGTATTGTCATGAGGTCAGCCTGTGTCTTAACTCAAATTATTATTTAATTTCGATGTGGAATTGATAATTAGAATTGGTACTTTTGAGATGGAGTTAGAAGTGATATGTTGTAATTGGTGTGTAATTAGAATTGTTATACCAGTACTGCAATGTAATTGACCCATACTCTGATAACAAGTGATTGTGCAATCAATTAGCGGTGTCACGTATTTAATAACATCTCGCTGAAATGGGTAAGACAACCCGGTCGTCCTCACTTCCCGACCAGGACCCGGACTTCGATGCCATCGTCAGCAGTGCACTGGCTCGACAGGAAGAAGCATTTATGAAGCAGATGGCCGTGCAACAGACCGGGTACTGGTCATAACGGCGACAGATCCAAAACGGCGACAACCAAAACGGCGACAACCAAAACGGCGACAAATCCAAAACGGCGAATAACCAAAACGGCGACAATCCTAAACGGCGACATCCGAGGTCAAAACGGCGACAAGTCGAGTCGAAACGGCGACACCCAATGGTCAAAACGGCGACACACTTTGGTCAAAACGGCGACAAACCAAAACGGCGACACAAATCAATAATCATCGTGTATAAGCGTCGCGTACTCATGCAAAAATAAATAAATAATAATGGTGCGTATACCCGATGTGGATAAACCCTGATGTGAGGCACACTTGGTTAAATAAAATTATGTTATAAGTGACACAAATAAATAATAGAAATGTATAGCTATGCCATGTGTCTCCGTTTCGATTGTCGCCGGTTTTTTGTTATGTCGCTCATTAGTCAAAAATGTAATTCCAAACAACCGTGGTGCATGCATAAAACAAAGGCCAATAACTTGCACAGCAGTAGGTCAGAAAGGTTTTGCGAATGTCATTCAGCTTGCATTTCGCATCAAAACTGTGGCTCAATTTATAATATATTTCATTTCATTGTGGACAAAAGACAGCAATCAGCATATAATTGGTAATGAGCGGCCAGGCGTCGTTCCTGCTAGTGAGTGAGCGGAGCTGGAATGTATCACATATAGTAGCGGGGTAACCAATAGACACGCGCCTAGGAATAACGAAGGTGAGAGGTCCACAAAATATAGGTAATCCGAGTACGGTTTCTCCAGACTGAATATTCACAAAATAATCTTGTTGTATCTCTTATAATGTTTAACTGACATTATAGGTTTCATTACGCGAATTATTTCAACCGTAACGTTAACGAACACGAACAACTTGTGATAATAATATAATTAATACACTTATATGAGGAAACGTCATACCCGTTCCTCTTAAGCCACTTATTGTTGGATAAAAGAGTGAAACCTAACTTTGATTTGAAGGTTTTGAACTCGTGGCATAAACTGGGGTGACACGCAAGATCTACTCAGTTGATCATTTCCTTTCAAACCAAACCTTCGCGTCATCAAAGGGAAGCCAAGCTTATAGTGGATAACCCAATTTGGTTCTCTGCTGATGTCCAACGCATCGCCTCGTACAATTGGCAGGTGTGAATAACAAACATTGCTGCACATCCGCGATCCGGGCTTACATCTCATGAAAACCGATATCAAAGAACCTACGCAGATGGCTTCGTTGCGCTCAAAAACAATACTGATATAGTTAGGGCATGATATCATGATGACATTTTTATTTCCAATAGTAATACCCACAACATATAAAATTAATATAATATTATAATATTTATGCAATTCATTAACCTTATAAAGTTACAATTATCATCTTCATTTATCTGGTTTGTTGCCGTTCCGTTGTCGCCGTTTAAGTTTGTTGCCGTTTTTGTCGCCGTTTTGACATACACAATATTTGTCGCAATTGACCAATGGTTGTCGCCGTTTTGACCAATGGTTGTCGCCGTTTTGACTTATGCCTTGTCGCCGTTTTGACCACGATTGTCGCCGTTTTGGTTTGTCGCCGTGTTGGCTTGTCGCCGTTTTGGTTTGTCGCCGTGTTGGCTTGTCGCCGTTTTGGTTGTCGCCGTTTTGGATCTGTCGCCGTTTTGGTTGTCGCCGTTTCGACTTGTCGCCGTTCTGACCTGTATCCAACAGACCGCATTCCAGGCGTGCCTACAGTTGTTCCTCGAAGCCACGGACAAACGCTTCGACGACGTGGTGAGGGAGACGGCTAGGGATGTAGCAGAACTGAAGGCGAGTCTGCAGTTCACGCAAAATGAAGTCGACAGCATAAAAAATCCCTTCATGAGAAATCTGACGTACTAGATGACGTAGTCAAACGTATCGAGATTGTGGCTTCAGTGCAACAGGAGATTGAAAACGGCATTGACTATCTAGAGAACCAGACCCGCCTCAATAACCTGCGAATTGATGGTGTGGCCAAGGGTAACGCAGACACGTGGGCGGACACCGAGGGTAACGTGGGCGGACACCGAGGGTAACGCAGACACGTGGGCGGACACCGAAGGTAACGTGGGCGGACACCGAGGGTAACGCAGACACGTGGTCGGACACCGAGGCTGCAATGCGCAGATCATTCATTTCTGCGTTGAACATTTCGGAAACCAAGCCATTGATAAACGCAAAGAACGGGCGCCCAGAATGACCGGAAACAGCCACTCCAGCAAACCGAGAACAATCGTAGTGAAGTTTGAAAGCTTCAAAGATCGGGAGACCATCCTACATGCAGCCCGCAAACAGAAGCCGCGAGGTCTGTACTTCAACGAAGACCTGTCTCAACGCGTGTTAGCCAGTAGGAAGGAACAGCTTCCTAGACTACGAGAGGCGAGAGAGAATGGCAAGATTGACTATTTCTCGCACGACAGGCTCATGGCTAGGGACCGATTGGACAATCGCACCTGAGGTAATATACACCCAGTACGTTATATGAACAGTACACGTTAACGAACATTGACAATGGCCAATGCCAACTTACCTGCTGACACTAATGGTGATGAACTATTACTTGATAATTCTGATAACAACGATATTACTTTTAATGCTTACTTTACAATTACCCATATTACATAACACACATTTAGATATAAATTTTGAATTGTATGATTACGACGATTTGTGGCCCAATTTGTTGTCTTGTACAACGTTCAGCCAGACAATAGCGTAATGTCAAATCCGATAGTGACTTTTCACTTATTCATTTCAATGCTAGAAGCTTAAATAAGAATCTCCAAAAAATTAAGGAGTATCTTGATTGGCCATTTCGGAGACTTGGGCTGAACCGAACACAACTGAAGACATTTTTATTAAACGGATATGAAGTTTTTCACGTCGCTAGGGCAAACAGAAAAGGAGGAGATGTCGCACTATTCGTAAATTACAGATTTAATTGCACACTCCGTAAAGCAAAATCTTTTAAAATTGAGAATCTCTTTGAATGTGTCACTACCGAATTATACATGCAAAAACACAAAAATATAATTGTGAGCTGTATCTACATAGCACCGGGTTCAGAAATAGACAGATTCTATGAGTACATGGACCAGTTACTTACATATGCCAACTCGAGTAAAACAAAATTTGTTTGTGGTGAGTTTAATATTGATTTATTTAAACAGGAAACACACACCGGAACAAAGCGGTTTCTAGAATGTATGTATGGTCAAGGATTATATCCTTTAATAGTAAGACCTGGCCGAATTACCATCAACTTGTGCACCCTAATAGATAATATATTTACCAACCAAATCAATTACTCTGCTGATAGCGGGTTACTAATCACTGACATTAGTGACCACTTGCCAATATATGAACTTGAAAAATATAATTCTAAGACGTTTAGAAATGTAAGAAGCCTGAAAGAGGACAATGTAGTTATGTTCATGAAAAGTTTGAAGCAAGAACAGTGGGACAGCGTGTGGCGTTCGGATGATGTTAACATCGCGTATGCTATTTTATCAATACATTCAATACATTGTACAACCTTTATTGCCCAGTTTAGAAAGTAAAGATTGAGGGCACTTGTAGAAAAAACCTTGGTCATGTCTATCTAATCTCTGAAGAAATTACAAAGTGGGTAGATGACGGGTCACCAGTGGATGTTGTCTACTTAGATTTTCAGAAAGCTTTTGATAAAGTGCCACATCAAAGATTGTTACTTAAACTAAAAGCCAATGGCATAAGTAGTGATGTAGTCAACTGGATAAAAAAAGTGGCTTACACACAGAAAACAGAGAGTAAAAGTAGATGGTGAGATTTCAAACTGGAAATCTGTTTTGAGTGGGGTACCACAGGGATCAGTATTAGGCCCTATACTGTTTTTAATATATATAAATGATTTGGAAGATGACATATCTAGCAATGTACTCAAATTTGCAGATGACACAAAAGTATTCAGAAAGGTTACTAATGATACAGATAAACAAAGTTTACAGGATGATCTAGATAAATTAGTTAAATGGTCAGAAAAATGGCAAATGTTATTCAATTTTGAACCTCCAGTAAATTAAGGAGTATCTTGATGAGCCATTTCGGAGACGGGCTGAACCGAACACAACTGAAGACATTTTATTAAACGGATATGAAGTTTTTCACGTCGCTGGGGCAAACAGAAAAGGAGGAGATGTCGCACTATTCGTAAATTACAGATTTAATTGCACACTCCGTACAGCAAAATCTCTTAAAATTGAGAATCTCTTTGAATGTGTCACTATCGAATTAGACATGCAAAAACACAAAAATATAATTGTGAGCTGTGTCTATAGAACTCCGGGTTCAGAAATAGACAGATTCTATGAGTACATGGACCAGTTACTTAGATATGCCAACTCGATTAAAACCATCAACCATCAACTTGTGTCTGCGTTACCCTCGGTGTCCGCCCACGTTACCCTCGGTGTCCGACCACGTATCTGCGTTACCCTCGGTGTCCGCCCACGTTACCTTCGGTGTCCGCCCACGTGTCTGCGTTACCCTCGGCCACACCATCAATTCGCAGGTTATTGAGGCGGGTCTGGTTTTCTAGATAGTCAATGCCGTTTTCAATCTCCTGTTGCACTGAAGCCACAATCTCGATACGTTTGACTACGTCATCTAGTACGTCAGATTTCTCATGAAGGGATTTTTTATGCTGTCGACTTCATTTTGCGTGAACTGCAGACTCGCCTTCAGTTCTGCTACACCCCTAGCCGTCTCCCTCACCACGTCGTCGAAGCGTTTGTCCGTGGCTTCGAGGAACAACTGTAGGCACGCCTGGAATGCGGTCTGTTGCACGGCCATCTGCTTCATAAATGCTTCTTCCTGTCGAGCCAGTGCACTGCTGACGATGGCATCGAAGTCCGGGTCCTGGTCGGGAAGTGAGGACGACCGGGTTGTCTTACCCATTTCAGCGAGATTTTATTAAATACGTGACACCGCTAATTGATTGCACAATCACTTGTTATCAGAGTATGGGTCAATTACATTGCAGTACTGGTATAACAATTCTAATTACACACCAATTACAACATATCATTTCTAACTCCATCTCAAAAGTACCAATTCTAATTATCAATTCCACATCGAAATTAAATAATAATTTGAGTTAAGACACAGGCTGACCTCATGACAATACTAAGTGGTTTTCTTACCCTTGGAATAATATATTTACACTTCAATGAAATGTAAAATCCATTTAAACATATCCTATGTTATGATAAGTATAATTATTATTATCCACTTGCACACGATGTTGTTATAATTCTTGTAACCATTATGTTTGTTATCAGGAAGTCACAAAGATATGGTGAAATCACTTGCATTGTCATGGACCTCAAAAATCATGGAAAATGCATCACATGCTAACCATTGCTTCCAGTTGCTGCAGCACGATAATGGACTAGATATATATACTGGACTACACAAATGTGACAATGACTCCAGCATTTCAATGATTTGTAAACAAGATATTATAATGTTGTGTTATTCATTTGTTTACATACCTGTACAAGATTCGTTTACGTATAATAAAGATTCCCTCAGGATGAATTATTTTTGATCTGTACTTATTTATTTTGATAACTTTGTGATTTGTGTATTAAGTTTATTTTCTAACGCGACTGCAATGGATAATACATACATATTATCTGGTTTCATTGTATGTGTTAGTTAAGCAATGCAGTTAGTTTCTCTGCAATTAACATTTTGAGCAATAGGGCTTACAAGCCATAAGAAATTATACAAGTTTAATTCACCTAAATATGTTTATTCTTTACAAGCAATTATGAATAACATACACAGCTCTTGTGGCTATGTATTAAGCCACGTAAAACAGATTATACATAAAATAATTACTTGTTTTATGTGATTGATTTTCTCTGTGATTGGTTGAATTTTTTTTAGTTTGCGAAAATATGCTGTAATGCTGCTACCTGGGTAACGAATGGCAAAGAGTGCTGCTACCTGGGTACCCAATGGCAAAGAGCGCTGCTACCTGGGTAACCAATGACAAAGAGCGCTGCTACCTGGGTAACCAATGGCAAAGAGCGCTGCTACCTGGGTACCCAATGGCAAAGAGCGCTGCTACCTGGGTAACCAATGACAAAGAGCGCTGCTACCTGGGTAACCAATGACAAAGAGCGCTGCTACCTGGGTAACCAATGGCATAGAGCGCTGCTACCTGGGTACCCAATGGCAAAGAGCGCTGCTACCTGGGTAACCAATGGCAAAGAGCGCTGCTACCTGGGTAACCAATGGCAAAGAGCGCTGCTACCTGGGTAACCAATGGCAAAGAGCACTGCTACTTGGGTAACCAATGGCAAAGAGCGCTGCTACCTGGGTAACCAATGACAAAGAGCGCTGCTACCTGGGTAACCAATGGCAAAGAGCGCTGCTACCTGGGTACCCAATGGCAAAGGGCGCTGCTACCTGGGTAACCAATGGCAAAGAGCGCTGCTACCTGGGTAACCAATGGCAAAGAGGGCTGCTACCTGGGTAACCAATGACAAAGAGCACTGCTACTTGGGTAACCAATGGCAAAGAGCGCTGCTACCTGGGTACCCAATGGCAAAGAGCGCTGCTACCTGGGTAACCAATGGCAAAGAGCACTGCTACTTGGGTAACCAATGGCAAAGAGCGCTGCTACCTGCGTAACCAATGGCAAAGTGCGCTGCTACTGCAACAACAGGATACCACCACAACACTGGCCCAAACAGGGTACCACCCACATACATAAATAGAACACCCGTTAGTAAAACAAGACGGCCGAGTCCTTGTCAATTGACACATGATACAGCGATGCAGGCATGGGCCACTGATATCCATACTGTTGCATGGCAAGAACCCACTGGAGGAGCAGGGTTTATACAGTACAGCACCCAGTCTTCATCATACATCATACCAGTATCTACTAAATAGCAATACATGTAAATGGGTTAAAATACATGTCTTAGTCTCACTAATGTGACTGTTAAATCAATATAATAATATGTAGGCTGCGGGTGGCAAGCTTCTGCCTAAATTAAGAATACACCAATGTAAAGCAAGTTTGTAAGATAAACCTGCATTTGTTGCACCTTACTGATTAAACTGATATACCATGTTTCTCAGTCATTGTACAATTTACACTCCTGATATAACTTCAGTACCACATCAAGGAGAGAGCCTGTACAAATTCAAACAGAAAAAGTAAGCTAATTGCATATCGTAGCGTCCAGTGTAAGATAAGATGATACATAAACATCTATGACGTACCATAGTTCCAACACATTGGTGTTGTTCACAATATTGTCTGTAAAATGCATGTTATCTTATTCAGTACTAATCCACATTTCATAGCACACATTAAATCAAAGTTAGTGATGACAGTCAGTTGTAATCTTGATTAAAATATGTTACATTGAAAATCCTGTTGTAAAACATACTTCTACATGATGCACATGTGTGTCAGCAGGATGGGTCAAAGGAAATTTGCACTCTACCTTGAATTTTACAAATATATTTCTCTTGAATATATATTATAATATATACATATACACATATTTATTGTCTGGGCTTGAGTTCAATTTGTAATATACAAGTATTTGACTTGAATTATGTAACATGTAAATAATAATACTTTGCATACACTTGTAGCTGATCGAAGAATTCAAACTGGTTTTGGAGGAGAGCGAGAAAAGCCTAGAACAACTTAGCGAGAAATTGTCCATGCTTATCAGCAGAGTTGAGAACAAAATGGCTGCTGGCAAGCGGAAATATGTAAGTTGCAACATATGTGACTGCACGTGGCTAGGTTGGTTGTTGGAATAGAACTCGTTATTTAAGCGCCAGGACTGAGTCCTGTTGAGTGGTTAAACTCCCTTTCAAACTGGTGTCACACGGTATGGATGGCCCGAGACATTTTAAAAGTGGATGCAGCGTGCCGGGCACTTTGTTCAAAAAAAGTCCAGATAACAAACTTGGCAGGAGTGAAATGGGTGCAATACAGAAAGCCTTGTTGTAACACAGATCTTCCGACATTTTATGATAGAAAAGGGGAAGGCCTTCCTAAAAAAACAGAAGATTTTTGCGCGAAAAATAACAACCAATTTCTATGGTGCAAAATGGAAAACACCACCTGTGAAGGCTATCGATCGATGGTGCCCCGTGGGTCGGGGGCATGCCCACGGAAGATGTTTTTAAATACTAGTTTCAAAATGGTGCATTTTGAATGGTGTTTAAGCGTTTCCCTTGGAGTTAGAAGGGGAAATAAGTAAAAGTGTTTTATTGACAAATTTTAAATAACCAAATCTTGCATGAACAATTGTGTCTGGCTTAAATGCGTATACGTGTTAATATTGTCTATCGGAAGTCCCTTGGTAGTCTTAATGTGGCCTTAGTCACACGTCCAGGCCAGATAAATCAGCTGTGACACTACACGTTCAAAGTAGAAATAAATATACTACAATACATCTGAAGCCGTGCATCTATAAGAGAATTAAGGAGGTAAATTTCAGGACTTGTATTGAAGTTATCTTTTTATGGACTCGGGCGTACACCGAAACGAGCTGACCCCTGGCATTTGACCATGACCTTTTGACTGGATTTGGTCTTAACCCTTGCCAAATGCAATTTAGCTAAAACTAAATGTTGGGTAAAAATTACCCAGTGTTGCTATTATTTTGCAGGGTGACCTCCGAATTCCTGCCGTCATCCACTTTTTGGAGCAAAGTACTGCATTCACCAGGGATGAGATTTTTCTGATTTTTCCAGGGCCGAAAATAACGTTTTTGTGATTCGCGTGAATCCAGTTTAAAAATCTGGGAGGAATCAATAGGATCAATTGAAAGAAACAAGACTTGCATCTGAGCATCTTGCCAATGGCCACCAAATGAACAGGAAAGGTATAAATCACTTCAGCTGAAAATCCGGTTCATATATGCCCCATTGAAAGTCATCCACTCTTACAACCACACAAATGGCTAATAAAATATAATAATGTTATCAGTTTCTTGAATATTTTCTTGCCCCATCTATTAATTTGGTCAGAAATCGATTATTTTTCACTATCCATGTCGATAATTTTTTACTATCCATGTATCCAATCGGGGGCCAAATATTCTAATTAGGGCCTACGTCGAGTCTTCCTCAGTTTTTTTTTACCTCAATTTGTGATGACACATAACATTCAGAGCCTAATTTATATCTGAAGTTGTTTTCATATGTGTCCCACCCATTAATTCATTAAGAGGCTAACTCTAGAAGTCAAATTTTGAGCTTTTTCAAGAGTGTCCATTGGCCGATAATATGCGCTAAATCTAATATGCGCTCATTTTATATCTCGTACTTTGAATAGAGGGGGGTGTGTGGGGGGTGGTGAGAGGATGAGGTTAAATATCATTCACACCGAATCAGAGTAGTACCTTAGTGGGGACAAATAAAAAATTGATCTGGGAAAACATTTTCAATTAAAGCTAGAATCTACGTAAGAAGACTGAAGAATTTAGTTTGTATTAAAATATAAAACGTACACTTATAGTAGAACCCAACTCTCAAAATGTTGATAACACTTATTAAGAATGTTAAGAATAAAAAAACATGACCAGACCACATGGATAGATGGATCAAGCAGTTTGCAACATAGTTGTTAGATAACCCTGTAGGTTGACTATCTCTCCTCCCAATCTGAAGTGTATTTTGTTTTAGAAAAAGTCAGAATTTTTATTTTACTTCTTGTCCTGATTTTGAATTTTTTTTTTTTTTAGCTCCCAAGTGTTTCAGAATTCACCACAGAGCATCCGCAGGAGGGGGTTGCCCCTTCCCGCACCCTATCCCGCGTCGACCTTTGGCCGACGTTCCTCTCTTCTTTCGGGCCCTTACCATATAGTGAAATTATTTCAGGGTTTTTCCTCTTGTGCATGTTACATCCCTGATTCACAAGAGGCAAAGGGATCAAAACGTTGTCCGTATTTGACGTGCTTTCTGATGTAGCAGAGGAGAACTTTGCACATGTCACATCATCTCGTGAGGAAGATGCTCCACAATTTTTCATCATGATGAAGGACAATAGGTTTGACATGGCTATTGTTAAATATGATATACACACAAGCTTCCGAAACTGCTAAGGCATTGATTGTGCTCATAGCACCGTACTACTGCTTTGATCTGGCTTATCCCAGGTGTTACAGCCAGTTGATGGCTGTCCTGCAGCAGACTGTATTGGGTGAGCCATTTGTGGTGGATAAAATTGCAAAATTCAAGCACTTCATGAGCACATTGTAAGTACATTTGTGTCTACTTTGCAGATATGCCATCATAAACAATCTGGATAGTGTATGGTGGCAGACTTGGGGTCAAATACGTATTTGTATTTAATTCCACTGATTTTGAGTATTTATATTTGACTTCATGCAATAATTTCTGTAGATTCTCAACATTCCGGCTGATGTAGCGTATTTGAATTTAAACCTGTGTATTTGTATTTTGATCGATCAAGTGAGCGTATATGGAATAAAAAATGCAACGTATTTGAATTTTTTTTTTAATTGACCCCAAGTATGTATTGTGACCATATTTACTCATTTGCATAATATATGTACAATTATTATAAAATCTTGGATGCTTTTAATTTTTTGTCCAACAATATTCTAGATCAAACAACCTGAATCTGGGCTTACTAACGTCATATTGTCTCGCTTGCACAATGGATATCACTAAAGAATGTGTTGTAATTAATTTATGTTTCCACGACCTTTCATATTACTATTAGTGGAACATTTATGTTTATTAGAAAATACATAATCTACATTATAAAGCTTTGTAAACATAACAGAGACAACTAAAGTGTTATATTATTAGCTTGCCACGAAACTCAGAAAGTTGTCATTTGTAATGTCCCTGTAATTATGATGGTTATAACATATATATTATTACAATAATAGTACGTGTATGTGTGTGTGTGTGTGTGTGTGTGTGTGTGTGTGTGTGTGTGTGTGTGTGTGTGTGTGTGTGTGTGTGTGTGTGTGTGTGTGTGTGTGTGTGTGTGTGTGTGTGTGTGTGTGTGTGTGTGTGTGTGTGTGTGTGTGTGTGTGTGTGTGTGTGTGTGTGTGTGTGTGTGTGTGTGTGTGTGTGTGTGTGTGTGTGTGTGTGTGTGTGTGTGTGTGTGTGTGTGTGTGTGTGTGTGTGTGTGTGTGTGTGTGTGTGTGTGTGTGTGTGTGTGTGTGTGTGTGTGTGTGTGTGTGTGTGTGTGTGTGTGTGTGTGTGTGTGTGTGTGTGTGTGTGTGTGTGTGTGTTCTATCTATTATGCTCAAAATTACGATCAATGTTCTAGATTTATTTTTGAAACACCAAAGTAGTGTTTTAGTATGTGATGTTAAATTACTGCCAACATGAAAATCTGGATATTGTGTGGTTGGCAAATGTCCTCATTTGTATAATTATGTACACGCTTATCATAAAACATTGGATGCAACATATTTGTTTATGCAGAACAACAATGCAAGTCAGGTATAGATTGAAGTAGGCCAACTTAATGACATGTAGTTTTATTAATAGTAATCGTGTAAACATCAATAATCAAGTGACAATTAACCACAGCAAGCATGCAGGCCCCAGACTGCTAATTCACATAATATATATATAATTCGACAACGTATTAAGTGTGTCAACCATTGGTAACAATATTATGACTACTAAATAAATCACTACAAGCTAATATGTTCATTTTACCATGTGGGTGGGGGTCACTCCGCCACCAGGTCACCCAAAATTACAATGTGACCGACCGCCACCAAAAACAACATATTTGTTTTTTCCAAGGCCTTTCGTTTGTTCTAAATTGTCTGGTCACAGTGTTGATCCTAATTGGAAGGAATGTCACATATTTTCTGGTAGCTGTGCTTATTTTTTGTATTGCATGAAAATAGTTTTGTTCAATGTGTCAAAAATGTATAACACTTTTTAACACTTTGAACACAATGTGCTGATAAAACTTCACGTTTAGCTTTTTAAAGAAAAACGTTGTTTTGTGTATTTCTGCCAGTCGCACTTAGAAAAGGGTGTTTATATATATAAACACCTTTTCCGGTAAAAACAACAAATAGTGTTTTCTAAGTGTGTCTAGCGAAAAAACACCAAATAGTGTTTTTTCTTAAAAGCAACACCTGGTGTTTTATTTTTAAAACACAATGTTATTTAGTACTGTTTTTATTATGTGCTTTATTTAAAATGGTGTTAATATAAAGCGTTTTAAATTGGTGTTTTATTCTAAGCACAATGTTTTGTATGTGTTTTTAAACAAACGAAATGTTTTTTAAGAAACGGTCCTGACTGTTTTATTTCGTGTTTTGTTTTGAACGACGTGTTTTGTGTAGAACATGCCGTTAGCCAATAAACACAAAAAAGTGGTTTCTAAGTGTGTCTGAAAGGTGTTTTTTAAAAGCGTTAAAGTGTTTAATTATTTATTTACAGTGCATGACTAGCTGTTGGCCAGCTTTGCATAGTAGATGACGAACATCAACTATTATGTTGAACAAGTATAGTATAGACAACGCACGGCAATTCTTGATACACTACACAGGCAGGAAGGCTGTACCCTAAATCTGGGTTAATCAAAGTGACAAACTAGCTAGACATAGCAGTAGCACGGCAACGGAAGAACACGAGTCAAGTATTGCGCAACAACACAGACTTCGACGTGCAGAACACGTTATCTAATGGATCGATAAACAGGCCACGCCCCCTCAGCCGGCGGGGCCAGACGTGTCTGCTAATTAGCCCGAGTTGTTGAAACGGAAAGCTGACGTGGCATTGCCTGTCTCGCAAAACCGACGGTGATCATGTATGCGTGACCCAGTTGGAGTTAGGGTTGAGCTAGGATGACGACAAATTCAATTAAATTCTTTAATTCAGAGACAAATACACATAATGATACATGTATAGGTCCATATATTCATATACAACAGTTCACAAAATAATGTAAAAACAACAGGAGAAACATAAAACATACATACAGTATGATTACACAAGGTCGTTATGTACATAAAGTTATTTTACCCATTGTCTCCGTATCCTTGATTTCCATATGATGTCAGTACCAAGTACCACAATTATCAGTGTGTTTCTAGATTTATATTAACGTGACATGAATTTATATACAAGGTTTCGTATGACTGCTTTACAGTCAGGAGTCCGTCTCTCCGCAAACATACCTGATGCACTACAGTATTTGGGTAGTCTGAGTAATCGATTAAACATATTATTGTAACATACATGTAATATGCTATACACAGTATGATTCCACCACAGTTGAGCTGTATACATAGATGAGCAAAATGTACTAAACAGCTTGATCTTGACATCATCTGTGCACACATTTCCTAAGTACCTGGCAGTGCATTACAACGGGCATACAACTGACGACACTGACGCATTATATCATAATATGATCCAATTATTTTGCACTATTCGCGTCTTTAATATCCTTTCCATTTAATTTAAATGCAAGGTGACCTTAGTCTGTGTTTGCGTATCGTGAATGACAACCCTCGGTGTCATTGGCCTGGCTAGTACGAGATTCAACAAACTCACCGCCCCGATCTCAAAGATCAGAGATAGCTGAATAGACGCGATTACAGTTGAATACTACCCTGAGTAATGAGCCCGTCTTCAGATGTCTAGCATAACACACGCGCAGATGTTCTAGCCAGGTGAATACACGGACTGAACTTGTAGGGGCACCATCTACACGTAGTCACCACGCCACTGGGCATCCGAGATAGACGACTCATCCATGATGCATGGGCCACTTCAGACGGAAGACTCTTTTTACAGCCGTTTGGATCGTTCTACTGTAGGACGATATCGGCGATCATTTCGGCGAACTTCATTCCCTTCTGCTTCGCCTCCTCCGACGTATCAGCGACGAGACCGAGACAGCTGCAGTTGATCTCGCTGAGCAGCAGATGGCGTGACGGGTTGCTGCTTGGGATCTGGTCGCCAGTCGGTGCGCCCTCGGCCTCGATGCAGTCGACCGACCACCAGTACGGCACGTCGTCGATGTTCATGATCTTCTTGATATTGTTCGACCACGCCTCGACGGCGTCAACCATCTTCTTGTGCTCCGTGAGGTCGAGGATGTTGTAGATAGCCCCGCTACGCAGCGTCGCAGTAAAGGCCGTCTCGTCGACCGGCTTCTTGTGCACCACCTCCAAGATCTACAGCAACGAGACCGTGACGTCAAAACAGGAACCAACGACACAACGTGGGTGACCACGTGGACGGGGCGTTGTCGTTATACACGCCATATGTTACTTCATTTTGAATAAACCATTGTGCAATACCACGTTGTAGAAAACGGTGGTGAGAAACCACAATGCGTTGACATACACAGTTAATATGAATCGAGATAAAATGCTTTTGGAAAAATGGAAAAAGTAGCTTAAATTTGAGCGGTTCAACAGTAGTTTAGCCCCCTCCAGCATATCTAGTTTTTTCCAGCTGTTGGCATTGATGACGGATTCTGCTGTTATTGCAAAACTAACACACTAACGAAAAATAGTTCGACTGGACAGGGAATATTTTAAGACTAAAGATCGAAAAAAAAGTTTTAGTTATACCACTCACGAAAGCTTCACCATTTTGTGAGGCATTTCAGTGTTACAGCGTTGTCGATAACCGTTCAACGTAGACTTATTAAATAACAATACGTACTTATATACACTGACGGGTGTATTCGTGATGCTACATACCTTGTGTTTGCTCATGAGAAAGCGGAACTCGCCGTCCTTGATGAGGGGAAGGAAGGACATGCTGATGGCGTCTTCCTGAGACAGTTCGCAGAACTTGACAAGGATCTGGTCACGAGGCAATACCTCCGTCGTCGACGTGTAGGCGTCGGTCATGGCGATCTCGTTGTCACCCTTGTTCTCCAGCTTCCAGACGCCGAGCCCCGTCGAGCCGCGCATCATCTTCAGCACTCTCGGCTCGCCGCCCTTCGGGATGATCTTCTCGAGCTCTCCCTTGTTTGCCCTCAGATCGGCCAACATGTGCAGGCGCACCTCCCGGTCTCCCATCGCCGAATCCTTCAGCTCGTACAGGATCATCTTGCTGCCTAGTCGGTCCATGTGTTCGGGCAGCGGGCCGAGGAGGCAGCTCTTCTTGTTGAGTCCGTCCAGCATGGCGACGTACTCGTTCAGAGACAGTACCGGGTAATCCATCGGATTTACTCGGCCGAGGAACGCCGTGTCCGGATACTTCGCCAACAGACTCTCGCCCGTGTCCTTGTTCGTCACGAACAACACCTCGGACTCAACCCCCTTCTTCTTGAACGCCTCCACCAGCCACGGGGTATCCTTCCTGTACTTACCCCCGGGCGTCGCCGCATTCTTGTCCTTGGCCATCTCCACCTCGAGTACGAGAACCCTCTTGAATTTGCCCATGATTATGCGAGCGAGCGACAGACCGCGAACGTAGGAGAGAATGGTTGAGTATCGAGTACAACGATTCACTGTGAGTGAACTGACGCTCCACGTCGCTCAGCCGCGACTATATAGCGAGCGCGGCCCGCTAAGGTTAGGTTTACACAAGGTGAATGAGCGGCGATGACCGTCGAGGTCGTTGACGCGCAGTCACTGCTATGAAGCCCATACCATGACATCATCGGCAACCCTCGCGCATGTCTCGCGGTTTCCGCGGATCTACGTACTGTAGCCTTTCTAGTGGGCTGGGTGGCGTCCCGCGTTTATACAAACTCGCTGTTTTCTCCATTTTCCAGCGTTACTACAAAACTCGTCGTTTTCTTAAGGTTGGGTTGTGCCACCTGAATATACACCCAAACGATAACATAATCGGGTGAAATTTAGTGGCTCTTGTTAGAGTTTATATATATATGGGAGGGAGGAGGAAGGGAGGGAGGGAGGGAATAATAAACTTTTTCACTAGTATCAAAAAAATGTATACACATTTAGAATTATATGTGTATATAGTCAATGGAGACTCTGATTTAGACATAGCATATGTCGCTAGAGTGAAAGCCACATGACAAATAAAAACAATATATTGGGAATTTAATTTAGGGAGGGAGAAGAGAAGCAAGAGGGAGGGCAAGAGGTATGATTAAAGTCAGAGGACAACAATTAGACGGAGAAAGGGGAAGGCCCCAAGAAGGCCGTAGGAGGGCAAGGGTTATATGTAGAACCAGAAGATGGATACCAACACCTGCCTGAGGAGTCAGAACACGTGGTGGAGCCAGAGCAGGTCAGAATGTTGCAGATGTTAAACTGACTACTTTTGTATCTACCGTCAGGAGAAATATGTATTTGGCCAAGGCTCATTGTGGCTGTAAGGCCAAACGAGTGGCATTGTCTGTCTATTAACAATCATGAAGTTTTGTGTTGTTTCATTCCACCCGACTTTCGAAAGTTTTATGCTAATCCATCATATTTTATTAACGCGAAAGCCATCGAGGGTAACAGTAAAATGTTCCGAGTGAACATATTTGCCAAAATCCACATTTTAATTATATACATCGACATCAGTATAATATTATGTATAGAATAAACGCATACGTTGGTTAATACATGGAATGTATATTTTAAATTTGATCTAATTTGAATGTTTTGTGGCGAAAACCATGTTTATATTGCATGTTGACCGGCAAGGTCGATATTCACAACCATACAATGGTCGAATTGTATTGTAGTTCCTTAAAACACATTTGGACGGTCAAGTTGTTATAACAGATGTAGTTTATACTATATGATATGAGCAACGTCAAGTGGAGGACACCATCATCTATTTCTGTTTCACCATAATCTATACAATATGGGATATCTGTAATTTAATCAATATTATATTAAAAACGACATTATGTCAGTATAGTCAATTACTAGCTTATGCAGTTTGATAATGAAGTATGGCCTTTAATTTAAACCAAGTGAGTTCCAAGAAACAGCACACTGAACTGATTCCTTTAGCCAACAGTTTATTGTCCCAAAATCACCGCCGTGTCATCAAATGTAGGCAACGATAATTTCAAAGGAGAAATGTTGCTTGCGTCTTTATCGCTCGTCGAACAAAGTGGTAGGTCCTATACCTACAATATCAATAACCCACCGACCTATATACGCCCCCTCGTTGAGCGATTAAAAAGATATATCGGGGAGTATGACACCAATTTAAAGCGGGGGCGTTCTATATAGTAACTATGTCTTTTCCATCTCGACAATAGGAGGGTCCCAGCCATAACTCCAATTTTTATTTTGTTCCACTTTCAGCAGTGAGGTTTTTTTGACTCCACTAACGGAGTCCTGAATGTGGAAAGTACTATAGTTCATGACAGTTCGTGATCGCGGAAAGGACTGTAGCCCGCGCGATCAGAGCGGAGAAATACGCTATGACATCATAGTTCAGTGACGTAGTGTGGGTGGAATTGAGTAACGGGGTGACCTCATCTGACCGCGCAATAACGAGCGTGGCCTTACAGACGTGGACACCAGGCTTGTTAATAAATGCGTATCGGTGCATTAAAATACAAATGTTTTACTTGATTGCATTCCATATGCCATTTTCCAGAATCCCATTTAATTACAAATGTTCTGAGTTCACATTCAAAATTTTTATGTTTTTGTTATACATTTATAATTGCACTTGAATCTCGAAATATTGTAAATGTAGATTTTATTTATTATGATTTAGAATCAAACAACTATGAAAAGTGCAAAATATGAGGCTTATTAGGCAATAATATAATACCTTTGACTGAACGCTAGGTGGCAGTACTAATCGTAAGTATTTCACTCAATACAATTTTCCTAACCATTTTTTTGCATTCTGTTAATGGAATAACTGTTAATGGTTTAGAATATCGATTTCCAGTGAACATTCTATTAAGTAGAACACATCCGATCCGGATATTGATACCCCGGGGGGGTACCCTTCCCTTGGTGGGCCTGGCCCTCGGTGGACCTGACTCTTGCTTGCCTTGGGCTTGGTTTCATTGTCGCTTGAGCAGACATTTGTTTTCAATATCAGCTAAAATCAACATTACAAAAATGTGATAGTCAATTTAGGTATATTACAAATAAATAAAGGAGCAACAATTACACACCTTGTACTCATGGTAATTGTATTTTTTGTGGTCTTTTTGTGGGAGTAGTAACAGTACTCTAGTACTTGACACGACTGGCATGTAGCCCGCAAGACCGTGTGTGGTTGTAGTAACAGTACTATAGTACTTGACACGACTGGCATGTAGCCTGCAAGACCGTGTGTGGTAGTAGTAACAGTACTATAGTGCTTGTAAAGACTGGCATGTAGCCTGTAAGACCTTGTGTGGTAGTAGTAACAGTACTCTAGTTCTTGACATGACTGGCATGTAGCCTGTAAGACCTTGTGTGGTTGTAGTAACATTACTCTAGTACTTGACGAGACTGGCATGTCGCCTGTAAGACCTTGTGTGGTTGTAGTAACCGTACTCTAGTACTTGACAAGACTGGCATGTAGCCTGCAAGACCTTGTGTGGTTGTAGTAACAGTACTCTAGTACTTGACAAGACTGGCATGTAGCCTGCAAGACCTTGTGTGGTAGTAGTAACAGTACTCTAGTGCTTGACAAGACTGGCATGTAGCCTGTAAGATATTGTGTGGTAGTAGTAACAGTACTCTAGTACTTGACAAGACTGGCATGTAGCCTGCAAGACCTTGCGTGGTAGTAGTAACAGTACTCTAGTGCTTGTCAAGACTGGCATGTAGCCTGTAAGACCTTGTGTGGTAATAGTAACAGTACTCTAGTACTTGACATGACTGGCATGTAGCTTGTAAGACCTTGTGTGGTAGTAGTAACAGTACTCTAGTACTTGACAAGACTGGCATGTAGCCTGCAAGACCTTGTGTGGTAGTAGTAACAGTATTCTAGTATTTGACAAGACTGGTATGTAGCCTGCAAGACCTTGTGTGCTAGTAGTAACAGTACCTGGCCACAGACAGAGATGGATATCGGAACGAATAGTGAAAATTAATTAATTTAAAGTTAACAAAAGTAAACTTCCCTGGACGTACGAGACAACGTTGGACAACTAGAAGACGGTGCTGGAAATATAATATCACAAGGTTTTTTAATGGCGGAAGATCTAAATGGATACTTCAGTTCAGTGTTTACCACAGAGGATATTAGTTCATTACCAGTTCTAGATGCTAAATTTCAGGAGGTTAAATCGGACTATTTAGGGCAGTAATTGTAACTTCAGAAATGATAGCTAAGAATATAAAGGCAATGAAGGACAGTAAATCACATGAAGTGGATGGAATTCCTCCAAAACTACTAATGGAAACAGTAAAACAAATTAGAATATCACTTGCAAGAGTGTTCTACTTGTCATTAAAAGAGGGAGTGGTTCCTTTTAAATGTAAAGAAGCAAACATCATGCCATTACTTAAAAAAAGGTTCGAGAAATAAGTAAGAGAATTACAGACCAGTGAGTTTAACATCAATGATTTGTAAATTATTACAAAGGTTAGTTAAAGACCGTAATTATGGTTAACTTCCTTGTTAGGAATACATTATTAAATCCATCTCAACATGGATTCCCAAAAGTGAGGTCATGCTTAAAAGATATGTTGTGTTTGTTTGGAAGAAATCACTAAGTGGATAGATGAGGGATCACCAGGTTTCAAATTGGAAATCAGTTTTACCACAAGGATCAATATTAGGACCTTTAATATTCTTAATTTTATATCAATGAGTTGGACGATAATATAACAAGCAATGTACTGAAATGTGCGGATGACAAAAAGTGCTTAGAAGAGTTAACACAGATGGTGATAAACAACATTTACAAAACGATCTAGACTAAATAGTTAAATGGTCTGAGAAATGGCAGATGTTACTAAATTTTGGGAAATGTAAATAATTACATACAAGAACTTTAAAATGGGAGATACTGTTCTAGGTACTACGGTAAAAGAAAATAACTTAGGAACTGCTTATAAATTATGAACAGTAAATGCTGATATGAAAGTTCCAGAGCGCAGTGGTATTGCAGCTTCAAAGGGTAATCAAATTCTTCGGTTGATTAGGAGAAATATAACATGCAAGGAAAAAAGCTAATTATACCTCTGTATAAAGCAATAGTTAGGCCTCATTTAGAGTACTGTTAGTTAGGCCTCATTTAGAGTACTGTATAAGAGCTTGGCGACCATATCGTAAGGATATAGATACGCTTGAAATAATACAGAAAAGAGCAACTAAAATGATTCCAGAACTAAGAGACCTTAGTTATGAAGAACGACTGAAAGAATGTGGTTTAACCACATAATGTGGTTTAAACTTTTTTAATTTTATATAATTTGTTCCATTAATTTATTGTCCTCTGTGAGAATGAGTACTTCCTGATATCCAATCCATACTGGTTCTTTACCAATTTTACTTTATGTCCTCTAATTCTACTATCTTTCTTGAGTGATAAAACAATATTTCTATCAATATTTTCATACCTATTCAATATTTTAAAAACTTTAATATATATATATATATATATATATATATATATATATATATATATATATATATATATATATATATATATATATATATATATATATATAGTATATATATATATATATATGTATATATATATATATGTATATATATATATATATATATATATATATATATATATGTATATATATATATATATATATATATATATATATATATATATATATATATATATATATATATACATATATATATATATATATATATGTATATATATATATATATATATATATGTATATATATATATATATATATATATACATATATATATATATATATATATATATATATATATATATACATATATATATATATATATATACATACATATATATATATATATATATATATATACATATATATATATATATATATATATATATATATATATATATATATATATATATATATATATATATATATACATATATATATATATACATATATATATATATATATACATATATATATATATATATATATATATATATACATGCATGCATACATGTAATAATAATAATATTATGTATTGTGTTGCTGAGCTATAATAAACGGTAAAGTAACTGTAAAAACTGTAACAAGAGCCACTAAATTTCACCCGATTATGTTATCGTGTGGGTGTATATTCAGGTGGCACAACCCAACCTTAAGAAAACGAAGAGTTTGTAGTAACGCCGGAAAATGGAGAAAACAGCGAGTTTGTATAAACGCGGGACGCCACCCAGCCCACTAGAAAGGCTACAGTACGTAGATCCGCGGAAACCGCGAGACATGCGCGAGGGTTGCCGATGATGTCATGTTATGGGCTTCATAGCAGTGACTGCTCGTCAACGACCTCGACGGTCATCGCCGCTCATTCACCTTGTGTAAACCTGACCTTAGCGGGCCGCGCTCGCTATATAGTCGCGGCTGAGCGACGTGGAGCGTCAGTTCACTCGCAGTGAATCGTTGTACTCCATTCTCTCCTACGTTCGCGGTCTGTCGCTCGCTCGCACAATCATGGGCAAATTCAAGAGGGTTCTCGTACTCGAGGTGGAGATGGCCAAGGACAAGAATGCGGCGACGCCCGGGGGTAAGTACAGGAAGGATACCCCGTGGCTGGTGGAGGCGTTCAAGAAGAAGGGGGTTGAGTCCGAGGTGCTGTTCGTGACGAACAAGGACACGGCCGAGAGTCTGCTGGCGAAGTATCCGGACACGGCTTTCCTCGGCCGAGTGAATCCGATGGATTACCCGGTGCTGTCTCTGGACGAGTACGTTGCCATGCTGGACGGACTCAACAAGAAGGGTTGCATCCTCGGCCCGCTGCCCGAACACATGGACCGACTCGGCAGCAAGATGATCCTGTACGAGCTGAAGGATTCGGCGATGGGAGACCGGGAGGTGCGCCTGCACATGTTGGCCGATCTGAGGGCAAACAAGGGAGAGCTCGAGAAGATCATCCCGAAGGGCGGCGAGCCGAGAGTGCTGAAGATGATGCGCGGCTCGACGGGGCTCGGCGTCTGGAAGCTGGAGAACAAGGGTGACAACGAGATCGCCATGACCGACGCCTACACGTCGACGACGGAGGTATTGCCTCGTGACCAGATCCTTGTCAAGTTCTGCGAACTGTCTCAGGAAGACGCCATCAGCATGTCCTTCCTTCCCCTCATCAAGGACGGCGAGTTCCGCTTCCTCATGAGCAAACACAAGGTATGTAGCATCACGAATACACCCGTCAGTGTATATAAGTACGTATTGTTATTTAATAAGTCTACGTTGAACAGTTATCGACAACGCTGTAACACTGAAATACCTCACAAAAGGTGAAGCTTTCGTGAGTGGTATAACTAAAAACTTTTTTCGATCTTTAGTCTTAAAATATTCCCTGTCCAGTCGAACTATTTTTCGTTAGTGTGTTAGTTTTGCAATAACAGCAGAATCCGTCATCAATGCCAAAAGCTGGAAAAAACTAGATATGCTGGAGGGGGCTAAACTACTGTTGAACCGCTCAAATGTAAGCTACTTTTTCTATTTTCCAAAAGCATTTATCTCGATTCATATCAACTGTGTATTTCAACGCATTGTGGTTTCTCACCACCGTTTTCTACAACGTGGTATTGCACATTGTTTTATTCGAAGTGATGTAACATGTGGCGTGTATAACGATAACGCCCCGTCCACGTGGTCACCCACGTTGTGTCGTTGGTTCCTGTTTTGACGTCACGGTCTTGTTGCTGTAGATCTTGGAGGTGGTGCACAAGAAGCCGGTCGACGAGACGGCCTTTACTGCGACGCTGCGTAGCGGGGCTATCTACAACATCCTCGACCTCACGGAGCACAAGAAGATGGTTGATGCCGTCGAGGCGTGGTCGAACAATATCAAAAAGATCATGAACATCGACGACGTGCCGTACTGGTGGTCGGTCGACTGCATCGAGGCCGAGGGCGCACCGACTGGCGACCAGATCCCAAGCAGCAACCCGTCACGCCATCTGCTGCTAAGCGAGATCAATTGCAGCTGTCTCGGTCTCGTCGCTGATACGTCGGAAGAGGCGAAGCAGAAGGGAATGAAGTTCGCCGAAATGATCGCCGATATCGTCCTACAGTAGAACGATCCAAACCGCTGTAAAAAGAGTCTTCCGTCTGAAGTGGCCCATGCATCATGGATGAGTCGTCTATCTCGGATGCCCAATTGCATGGTGACTACGTGTAGATGGTGCCCCTACAAGTTCAGTCCGTGTATTCGTCTGGCTAGAACTTCTGCGAGTGTGTAATGCTAGACGTCTGAAGACGGGCTCATTACTCAGGGTAGTATTCAACTATAATCGCGTCTATTCAGCTATCTCTAGTCTTTGTGATCGGGGCGGTGAGTTTGTTGAATCTCGTACTAGCCAGGCCAATGACACCGAGCGTTGTCATTCACGATACGCAAACACAGACTAAGGTCACCTTGCATTTAAATTAAATGGAAAGGATATTAAAGACGCGAATAGTGTAAAATAATTGGGTCATATTATGATATAATGCGTCAGTGTCGTCAGTTGTATGCCCGTTGTAATGCACTGCCAGGTACTTAGGAAATGTGTGCACAGATGATGTCAAGATCAAGCTGTTTAGTACATTTTGCTCATATATGTATACAGCTCAACTGTGGTGGAATCATACTGTATATAGCATCCACATATTACATGTATGTTACAAAAATGTGTATAGTCGACTACTCAGACTACCCAAATACTGCAGTGCATCAGGTATGTTTGCGGAGAGACGGACTCCTGACTGTAAAGCAGTCATACGAAACCTTGTATATAAATTCATGTCACGTTAAGATAAATCTAGAAACAAACTGATAATTGTGGTACTTGGTACTGACATCATATGGAAATAAAAGATACGGAGAAAATGGGTAAAATCACTTGATGTACATAACGACCTTGTGTAATCATACTGTATGTATGTTTTATGTTTCACCTGTTGTTTTTACATTATTTTTGTGAACTGCTGTGCATGAATATATGGACCTATATATGTATCATTATGTGTATTTGTCTCTGAATTAAAGAATTGAATTGAATTTGTCGTCATCCTAGCTCAACCCTAACCCCAACTGAGTCACGCGTACATGATCACCGTCAGTTTTGCGAGACAGGCAATGCCACGTCAGCTTTCCGTTTCAACAACTCGGGCTAATTAGCAGACACGTTGACTGGCCCCGCCCGCTGAGGGGGCGTGGCCTGTTTATCGATCCATTAGATAACGTGTTCTGCAAATCGAAGTCTGAGTTGTTGTGCAATACTTGACTCGTGTTCTTCCGTTGCTACTGCTATGTCTAGCTAGTTTGTCACTTTGATTAACCCTGATTTAGGGTACAGCCTTCCTGTCTGTGTACTGTTCCAAGAATTGTCTTGCGTTGTATATACTATACGTGTTCAACATAATAGTTGATTTTCTTCGTCTACTATGCAAAGCTGACCAACAGCCTGTGATGCACTGTAAACAAATAATTAAACACTTTAACGCTTTAAAAAAAACACCTTTCAGACACACTTAGAAACCACAATCAAGACCGTTTCTTAAAAAAACATTTCATTTATTTAAAAACACATACAAAACATGGTGCTTAGAATAAAACACCAATTTAAAACGCTTTATATTAACACCATTTTAAATAAAGCACATAAAATAAACTGTACTAATTAACATTGTTTTAAAAATAAAACACCAGGTGTTGCTTTAAAGGAAAAACACTATTTGGTGTTTTTACCGGAAAAGGTGTTTATATATAAACACCCTTTTCTAAGTGCGTCTGACAGAAATACACAAAACAGCGTTTTTCTTTAAAAGTAACACGTTTTTATTTAAAAAGTTAAACGTGATATTTTATCAGCACATTGTGTTCAAAGTGTTAAAACGTATTACACATTTTTGACACATTGAACAAAACTATTTTCATGCAATACAAAAAATAAGCACAGCTACCAGAAAATATGTGACATTCCTTCCAATTAGGATCAACAATTTAACCAGACAATTTCGAACAAACGAAAGGCCTAGGAAAAAATAAATATGTTGCATCCAATGTTTGACGATAAGCGTTTACATAATTATACAAATGAGGAAATATGCCAACCACAGAATATCCAGATGTTCATGTTAGCAGTAATTTATCATCACATGTGTGTGTGTGTGTGTGTGTGTGTGTGTGTGTGTGTGTGTGTGTGTGTGTGTGTGTGTGTGTGTGTGTGTGTGTGTGTGTGTGTGTGTGTGTGTGTGTGTGTGTGTGTGTGTGTGTGTGTGTGTGTGTGTGTGTGTGTGTGAATGTGTGTGTGTATATATATATATATATATATATATATATATATATATATATATATATATATATATATATATATATATATATATATATATATATTTGTATGTGTCCTCTGTATTATGTTAAGAATTAAGAGAAATGTTGTACATATGTTTCTTGAAGTTATATACACACGTACGCACGCACACACGCACGCACACATATAAATAGTGCACGTACTATTATTGTAATAATACATCTGTTATAACCATCATAATTACAGGGACATTACAAATGACAACTTTCTGAGTTTCGTGAACTGGCAAGCTAATAATATAACATTTTAGTTGTCTCTGTTATGTTTACAAAGCTTTATAATGTAGATTATGTTTCTTCTAATAAACATAAATGTTCCACTAATAGTAATATGAAAGGTCGTGGATACATAAATTAATTACAACACATTCTTTAGTGATATCCATTGTGCAAGCGAGATAATATGACGTTAATAAGCCCAGATTCACGTTGTTTGATCTAGAATGTTGTCGGAAAAAAATTAAAAGCATCCAAGTTTTTATAATAATTGTGCATATATTATGCAAATGAGTAAATATGGTCACCATACATACTTGGGGTCAAATACAATTTGTTTTCAAATACGTTGCATTTTTTATTTCAAATACGCTCACTTGATCGATCAACACCAATATGCAACTATTCTTTACAAATTTGTTACACGATGTTACCAATGCACTGGGCCACATAACATATATCGCCATTTAATGTTCTAGTACAAAATGGCTACCTGTTCCTTCACATAGTAGTGTCATACCCCCTAATTTTTCCAAATTTACATTTTGGCATCTCATATGTACCATGCTATTCGTGATTGCTACTGCTGTATGCCTTTTCCAAGCAAACTGTTCACCAATCCTATCAATCTGTGCCTATGGGAATGGCTAAGTCTTCTGTAAACCACTTCTGGGTTAGAGTTAGGGTTAGCTATGGATGGGGTTAGCTAGGTATTGGGTTAACTAGATATGGGGTTAACAAAGGTTAGGGTTGGATACCTTCATTTCTTTTTGCCCAAGCACTTACAAAGTATGCATACAACATGAAATTGTTATTGTTATGTTTTGATTATACATTTTGGAAAGGCAATAGTTATTGTTTATACCAAGAATTGCTTATTGTCTGCTTTTCACTTACCGAAAGCTTTTTCATGCAGTTTTAATATATGAACAATAAAATAATTGCGTTTATTAACAATTAAATATCATATTAAACATCAATTTGCGCAAAATATCAGCTGATGCACTCCAAACGTTATAGTACAAAACTAAAATGCACATTTATTTGAATTTTTTTGTATTTAGTAGATAGATTATAGAACACTTCCTAAAGGAGACGGTTAACAGTTTAAATAGTAGCAGCGGTTAACCAGTAATGATTTTGTTCACTAGATGGAATCAATAAAATATATATAATAATATATTATTATCCAGTTTGAATCGGTGTGAATGATATTTAACCTCATCCTCTCACCCCCCCCCCATTCAAAGTACGAGATATAAAATGAGCGCATATTAGATTTAGCGCATATTACCAGCCAATGGACACTCGTGAAAAAGCTCAAATTTTGACTTCTAGCGTTACCCTCTTAACGAATTAATGGGTGGGACACATATGAAAACAACTTCAGATTTAAATTAGACTCTGAATGTTATGTGTCATCACGAAATGAGAGAAAAAACTGAGGAAGACTCGACGTAGGCCCTAATTAGAATTGTCGGCCCCGATTGGATACATGGGTAGTGAAAAATAACCTATTTGTAAAATCGATTTCTGACCAAATTAATAGATGGGGCAAGAAAATATTCATGAAACTGATCAAATTATTATATTTTATTAGCCATTTGTGTGGTTGTAAGAGTGGATGACTTTCAATGGGGCATATATGAACCTGATTTTCAGCTGAAGTGATTTATACCTTTCTTGTTCATTTGGCGGCCATTGGCAAGATGCGCAGATGCAAGTCTTGTTTCTTTCAAATGATCCCATTGGTGGAAAGTGCCAACACACTACAAATTCATCCAATCACAGTGATCGTATCGAAAATAGTTAGAGAAATGTTTGTTGACATTACTGGGAAATAACACGTAGGTAGAGTTCTCCAGCAAAAACACGAACCGCAAACGAGAAATTCGATCACCCTATACCCCCCCCCCCCCCCCGATTTTTAAACTGGATTCACGCGAATCACAAAAACGTTATTTCCAGCCCTGGAAAATTCGGAAAAATCTCATCCCTGGTGAATGCATTACTTTGCTCCAAAAATTGGATGACGGCAGGAATTCGGAGGTCACCGTGCAAAATAATAGCAACACTGGGTCATTTTTGCCCAACATTTATTTTTAGCTAAATTGCATTTGGCAAGGGCTGAGACCAAATCCAGTCCAAAGGGTCAAGGTCAAGTGCCAGGGGTCAGCTCGATTCGGTGTACGTCCGAGTCCATAAAAAAGATAACTTCAATACAAGTCCTGAAATTGACCCCCTTAATTCTCTTAAACACCCTTCAAAATGCACCATTTTGAAACTAGTATTTAAAAACATCTTCCGTCGGCATGCACCCGACCCACCCTAGGGGCACCATCGATCAATAGCCTTCACAAGTTGTGTTTTCCATTTTGCACCTCATAGAAATTGGTTGTTCTTTTTCGCGCAAAAATCTTCTGTTTTTTATACAGGAAGAGGAAGGCCTTCCCCTTTTCTTTCATAAAATGTCGGAAGGTCTGTGCTACAACAAGGCTTTCTGTATTGCACCCATTCCACTCGTGCCATCCTGGGGCCATCCATACCACGTGACACCCGTTTGAAAGGGAGTTTAACCACCCAACACTGACTCAGTTCTGGCGCTTAAATAACGAGTTCTATTCCATCAACCAACCTAGCCACGTGCAGTCACATATGTTGCAACTTACATCTTTCCGCTTGCCAGCAGCCATTTTGTTCTCAACCCTGCTGATAAGCATGGACAATTTCTCGCCAAGTTGTTCTAGGCTTTTCTCGCTCTCTCCAAAACCAGTTTAAATTCTTCGATCAGCTGCAAGTGTATGCAAAGTATTATTATGTATATGTTACAAAATTCAAGTCAACTACTTGTATATTACAAATTGAACTCAAGCCCAGACAATAAATATGTGTATATGTAAATATTATAATATATATTCAAGAGAAATATATTTGTAAAATTCAAGTTAGAATGCAAATGTCCTTTGACCCATCTTGCTGACACCCATGTGCATCATGTAGAAGTATTTTTGCAACAGGATTTTCAATTTAAAAAATGTTAATCAAGGTTACAACTGACTGTCATCACTAACTTTGATTTAATGTGTGCTATGAAATGTGGATCATTCCTATGGCATCGAACCAAGTGGCTAGACATGGAACAATGGAAGTTGCTTTCTATGCCACAATATCTACAAGAATAAGAAACTATGCATAAGACATTACATTCATTCATTCCCATTGGTAATTTGGTATGAAATAATTTAAATAATCTAGATACCTGATTACAATTTGATTGGTTTGTAAGAATTATTATTATATGACAAAGTTATCATATGACCAAGTCCATGAATTTGGGTATCTGAGTAAATGTTTTCATTTAAATAACCTTACTTAAAGTTAGGTTTATCGTGTACATAAATGGATGCCCATTATCCACTATTAATATCTAATTTGTATTGCCAACCAAGACAATATTAACAAGAAGCATTAATTTGTGATTCTCCTGACTACTTTATGATAAGTAGTACAATTCAATACAATGATACAGGCTTTTTGAATTTTGGAAATATATTTTGTAGTAGTGAAGTTTTGATAATAAAAGTACCTATGAATGTGGCATTTATATTGGACAGGTTCTATAGGTTTATTGCTAGGAGCAAAAGACACCAATATGAGCACTTTAATAGATAATTACAAACTGTTTTTATTCTCATAATCTACTTAACATAAAGCCAACACACTTGGCAGACTATATGTAGATATCATACACAGATTGTAATAGTTAATTGATGCATAACTTCATATGTAACCAATTACGCAGCTGTAAATTAAACATATTTTCTTTTATTCAGTACTGGCTATTTAACAAACTAAAAACAATACACTATTTCTGTCCGCCAATGTTGTTATCTAACAAAATTGGTGGCCAGAAATTATAGAAGAGAAACATTGTGATAGCTTTGTTTTAAATAGTTTATAAGTTGTGAATAAAAACAGTTAGGAATTGTCTATAAAAGTGCCTATGTTGTTGCCGTTTTCTCGTAACAATAAGTCTATGGAATCTGTCCAACAAAAATGCCACATTCACTGGTACTCAAATGACCAATACTTCACTTTTAAAAAAAAATTAATTCAAAAAGCCTGTATCACTGTATTAAAACATATATCTAATGGTGTATGACAGAAGGTTCTATATCTTCCGTATTTTAATTCAGCGGGAACGCCCGGAAATTAATTTGTAAACACCAGTGGTCAATAGAAGATGACAGAGTTCGGACATAGTTTAAGTTTTATCACACACTTTAGTCTATCAATATGGATGATGTGGTGTTTTTAAGGAATTGGGCGACTTCTCCGACGAATCACGGGACTCTGTTTGACCTCCATATTCATTCTTACGCAAACGACTGTGACATTGACCGTTATTGAAAAGTTGATATATCGGCCTAATTAAAATATGCCGCTATCAAACGGACACCTAAATAGCGTTGACGTGACACACATTTTGCCTTTTCAGTTATTTCCATTTTACATTAAAGACAATACGTATAACTTACCTGAATGATCATGGAACAACAGTAACAGGCAACGTCATTGGCGGGCTTTCAAAATGGCATGGCACATACCGCCATTGTGTGGCCATTGCAGTTATTAATAATCATTCTCATTGCCGATAGATGGCGACATACCTTACCTTACGATACCTTAGGGGGTCATGCCGCAGTTAGACTTCCTGGTGTGTTACACTTGTGTTACACTTGTTGCGAATGTACGGCATAGTAAGATTGGATATAGGGCGTTTTAAAAAAATCACACGATCTGACATAAGTGCATTTATGCACGGATAATACCAGGTTTGCTGGTGGAAGCTGTTGAGAGTGAAATGGTGGATGTTTAGATGATTTTAATAGGCGGAAGGATATTTGTGATTTCGTTGGCCACTAGACACGTGTGCCTCGTAATTCGTGCCAATATTTATATACATTGAGTGGTGTCGCACATACAGGCCTATTACAATAGTTAGAAATGTCTAATTTTGACAAACCTCCACCAGCATGTCAGTCAGATGACATCGGCTGGTGAAAACTTTTATAATTTTATAATTATGCAAAACGTTAACATGGCCATCAATGGGAAATGTAACTGTAGGCGGAATCCTTAGGATGGTTCTGATCGTAGGATTCTAGTGATTCCTCAATGATCAGATCTTCATCATCATTTAATAAGAGTTCCGGTTCCAGTTATTAATGGTGTTTCAAAGTTTTATAAAATTGTCTGATTGTACCAGCATTTGTTCAGGTTTTTTTTAATGAATTTATGGATTTTGCCTGTACGACGGTTTCAGGGAAGGAATTCCAAGGCTTAGTCTTAAAAACTTCAATCATATCTCCTCGTAAACGTCAATATGCTAATTATGAGGGTAGTTTCAGTGAGTTTAGTCTTTCTACATAAGTTAGGTCACTCATACCTGGTAATTATGTGGTTGCTCTTCTTTGGACGTTTTCTATTGCAATAATGTGTTTATCTTGTAATGGTACCATACTGCTATGGCGTAGTCAAGATGCGTTCTTACCATTGTTTTATATAATGGCACGAACGTATCTTGTTTAGAAATTGGAAAGTTCCGCGAATTAGTTTTGTCATCTTTGTTGCTTTGTTTACAACTTGATTAATGTGATCATCAAAGGATAGCTTTGTGTCTACAGTGACCCCTAAGTATTTTTTCTTTTCAATTGTGTGGAGCGGCTGCTTGGTGTTGTTTAGTGTCATAGAATATTCGATTGTCCCAACATTATTTTTACCAATAATCATATGTTTGCATTTGTTAGGATGAAATTTTAATAATCACTTATCACTCCACTGTTCTAAGAAATGTAGGTCATGTTTTAGAATGTCTTGGTAATTTATATCTGTAATAGTTCTAAATATCTTGATGTCGTTCGCAAATAAAAATATGTCAGACTTTGTTAGTTCTGGTAAGTCATTTATATATAACACAAATAGTAGTGAAATTGTTTGGTGACTGCGGCATAACATACATAATTTATGTAGGCAAGCTAACTCGAACCGTTCCAACCTTTTTCATGTTACACCGTGACGCTGCTAGGGTATTAATATCCCTGTCTTGTGGCGTGCATCAAATGTCACTACATCATCGATGTGAATGGAATGATATTATGCCTGTGTTGTCGTTAAACGAAGCGCTCCATTGGATACCGTTGTCATAGCAACAGTGGGCAATACAAGATTTAACAAGATTTAACAAGATTTGCCATCCAAGCCAAAGGCCCAGATGGCAAGTGGACAAGGAAGCTATTGGCTTATCGAGAGTCCAACAATGTTCATCTACTTATAACCCGCCCTCCTGAGATATGTGTCAACCTTGTTTTTAAACATATTCACGCTGCTAGCAGTTACACAATCTGTAGACAATTTGTTCCATTCATTTATTGTCCTCTGTGAGAACGGGTGCTTCCTGATGTCCAATCTACATTGATCCTTTACTAATTTTACCTCATGTCCTCTAGTTCTGTAATCCTTCTTGAGTGAGAAAAACATATTTCTATCAATATTTTCATACCCATTCAATATCTTAAAAACTTCAATCTGATCTCCTCTTAACCTCCTTGTCTCTAGAGTTGTTAAACCACATTCTTTCAGGCGTTCTTCATAACTAAGGTCTCTCAGTTCTGGAATCATTTTAGTTGCTCTCCTTTGTATGCGTTCAAGCGTATCTATATCTTTCTTACGATATGGTCTCCATGCTTGTATACAGTATTCTAAATGAGGTCTAACTATTGCTTTATAAAGAGGTATAATTAACTTTTTTCCCTTGTATGTTATGTTTCTTCTAATCAATCCAAGAATGTGATTACCCTTTGAAGCTGCAATACCACACTGCTCTGAAACTTTCATATCAGCGCTTATTGTAACTCCTAAGTCCTTTTCTTTTACAGTAGTACCCAGAACAGTATCTCCCATTTTATAGTTTACATTCAAGTTCCTATGTCCTGTATGTAGGCATTTACATTTCCCAAAATTGAACAACATCTGCCATTTCTCAGACCATTTCACTAATCTGTCTAGATCGTTTTGTAAATGTTGTTTATCACCATCAGTATTAACCTTTCTAAACAGTTTTGTGTCATCCGCAAATTTCAGTACGTTACTTGTTATACTGTCGTCCAAGTCATTGATATAAATTAAGAATAATATAGGTCCTAATACTGATCCTTGAGGTACCCCACTCAAAACCGATTTCCAATTTGAAACTTCTCCATCTACTACAACTCGTTGTCTTCTGTCAGTCAGCCATTGTTCTATCCAGTCAGTTATGCTGTCCCCGATACCATGGGCTTTTAATTTAAGTAGTAATCTTTGATGTGGCACTTTGTCAAAAGCTTTCTGAAAATCTAAGTAGATAATATCTACTGGCGATCCCACGTCTATCCACTTAGTGATTTCTTCCAAAAAACATAACATATTTGTTAAGCATGACCTCGCTTTAAGGAATCCATGTTGAGATGAATTTAATAATTTATGCTTAACGAGGAATTCCACCATATGGTCTTTAATTAACCTTTCTAATAATTTACAAATCACTGACGTTAAACTCACTGGTCTGTAATTCTCTGACTTATTTCTCGAACCCTTTTTAAATAATGGTATGATGTTTGCTTCTTTCCATTCAAACGGAACAACTCCCTCTTTTAATGACAAGTTGAATACTCTTGCAAGTGGTATACTGATTTGTTCTACTGTTTCCATTAGTAATTTTGGAGGAATCCCATCCACTCCCGGTGATTTGTTATCTTTCATTGCCTTTATTTGCTTAGCTACCAATTCTGGAGTTACAACTAACGGACCTAAATAGTCAGATTTAGCCCCCTGAAATTTAGCATCAGCAACTGGTAATGAACTAATATCTTCTTTGGTAAACACTGAACTGAAGTAACCATTTAGGTCTTCCGCCATTAAAACCCCTGTGATATTATATTTCCAGCACTGTCTTCAAGAGGTCCAACCTTGTCTTGTACGTTTTGTTTACTCCTGACATATGCATAAAAACTCTTGCGTTACATGCTAGTTTTTGCTCATAGCTTCTTTTAGATTGTCTGATTTCAGTTGTAGCTGCATTAAGTGCCTCTTTGTATTTTGCATAGTCTTCTTCCTTTCTGGTACGCCTATAAACCCTCCACATAGTTTGTTTTAGCATTATTTTTCTAATAGCCTCTTTTGACAAGTGTTTCTTTCTACACCGTTTTCCTTGTTTTTGGAAGGGAAAAAATGTATCGATGATACTCTCAATTTCATATTTTAGAATATTCAAACATTCAATTGCGGTCTTATTCATCAGCATGTTATTCCAATCTAGCTTTGCTAAGTATTTTCTCATATCTTTGTAGTTACCTTTGTGGAAGTTTCTCTTGTACGTTTTCTTATTTTTACTTTCTGATTGTACATTGATGTCAAAATGTATTTGATTATGGTCACTATTACCCAATGGTTCAAATATTTTTACATTGTCCACTAATTCTTTTTGTGATGACAAAACTATATCTAATACATTTTCTCCCCTTGTTGGTTCTAGTACGTGCTGAGTAAGAAAGTTATCCTGGATTAAAATTAGAAATTGTTGGTCCTCAATCCCTGTGCTCTCTAGAGAATTCCATTGTATGTGTCCATGGTTAAAATCTCCCATTATGATACATTCCCCTTTACTAACTTCCTTTATAGCGTTTTTTATTTTTGTGTTGTCCTCTTCGTTTATGTTTGGACTTCGGTAAACTAATCCAATAGTTAATTTTGAATTACCTGAAACAATTTTGCACCAAACAGCTTTATCGCAATCTGCTTCCCTTTCTAGTTTTATTTCATAAGCCTGAATAGATTCTTTAACATATAAAATAACTACCCCGCCCCTTCTTCCTATTCGATCTTTCCTAAACATTACATATCCTGTCAGTCCTAATTCAGCATCTGTTATATCTATGTTGGCCCATGATTCAGTTATACCAATTATGTGAGGGTCAATATCTTCTACCATAATGTTTAATTCGTTTTTCTTATTTACTATGTTCCTTACATTTAAACATACGCATCTATAACCTTTTTCAGAGATGTTTTTCGGATGATTTTTTATTGGTTTATCTGTGCTAGTGGCCTCTTGTTCTGCTTGAGACACCTCTAGGTAACCCCCCTGCACTTCTAGTTTAAAGAATGTTTACTTCCAAAAATATTTGTCATTGTACCCAAGTCACTATCTACTGCTGCTGAAAGTTTGTCCGCGAATACTGCCGCCCCCTTTCCACTTAAATGAAGCCCATCCTTCATGTACATATCAGCCCTCAAAACAAAACTTCCCCATAAATCCACAAATCCAACTTCCTCTTCCCTACATAACTTCTGGACTAACATGTTAATTGCCATCCCCGACAATTTCGATATTTGTGACCCCTCCTGCCCATTACAGGTAAAATCCCTGACAGTATTACCTGCTCAACCTGCGTCTGTTTTAGTGTTCTGACCAACTGCCTATATTTCCTAACTATGGCAGTTGTACCCTCCCTCTCTACGTTATTTGTCCCTACGTGTACTAAAACAGATCCACCCTTACCCGAGCCTACGATGTTTTTTACCCTCTCAGTTATCGCCTCTATTTTGGCTCCAGGCAAGCAGACCACCACATCATCTCCCTTGTTTAAGACTCTGTCGGTCTTCCTAACTATCGAATCCCCCACAAACACCCTCGCTCTCTTCCTCACCCCCTCTATCACTGCTGCAGAATAACTCTTCCGTTCGATCCCCTCCATCCCATTCTGTCCTGACCCCTTCCTTCCTGTCGCCTTCGCTCCTGTCTCCCCCACTTCCCACTCCTTTGCTCTTGTCTCTCCCACTTCCCTCTCCTTCACTCCGGTTGTTTTCCCTCCCGTCTCCCCCACTCCCTTCTCCTTCCCTCCTGTCTCCCCCACTCCCTTCTCCTTCCCTCCTGTCTCCCCTACTCCCCTCTCCTTCGCTCCGGTTGTCTTCCCTCCCGTTCCTTTCCTTCCCGTCTCCTTACGTCCTGTCTCCCTACGACCTGTCACCTTCCCTCCTCTCAGCTTCCTCCCAGGCTGCGGTGAGCTCTCCCTAGCATCTCTTGTGTCTTTCCCCACTTTATCATCTACTGTTCCCCCACCGGAACTACTGGCACAACCCCCCTGTTCCCTTCCCACCATTGCCACAACGAGCAGCCTCAGCTCTTCCAACTCCACCTCTAGTTCCTTCATCTTCGTACATCCCCTACACTCAAAACTAAAACTATCTGCCTGGACCTCAGCCCAGGACTTCTCGCACCCAGACTTGACGAAGTCCACCCAGTTACTACAACTGCCACAAATTAAGTGCCTTGTGGCCTTTAACTGCCGTTTGCACGGCGCCATCATACAATTTAGTTTTAATTAGTTTGCAACGTTAGCCTTGAATAAGGCTGTTTTTGTGATCAAAAGAACACTTTAGTCTAATATACTTGCTAACTGTGTCTTCTATTAACCTCGCATGAGAAAAAAAAAACCTGCCACCTAGCGAATACGGAGAACACTGTGTAACAAAACAACGAATTCAGTGTGTACTAATTTACGCTAAAATCCTGCTGTTAATTCCTTTTTACCGAAAACGTTTACTACCACTATGTCAGATATTACCTTATGTATGTAATTTAAGTAAATAGATCACTTTATCTTATATATATATTAGCCAATGTAAACTATTCACTATGCTATCTCAATCTTCGAATACTAAACAACCCTATTATCGCTCGCTGAATTCCCTGACAGAATCCGAAACTAACTTACTCTAAAATACTCCCTCTGAATAATAATTAACAAAACCTGTTTAGTAATATATGTCTACAATACGTTTGTGTATACTATATATTCAATAGTAATACTTATTCTATTTGATATACCGCGTTTTTCTGTAAATGATCTACACCAAATTCAAGTCGCTGCACCAAGTCCAAGTAGCCGGAAGTTCACCAGCAGTGGCCGACCAATCTCTTTCCCTATAGTGAGTATGTTTCTCCATATATATATATATATATATATAAATATAATATATATATATATATATATATATATATATATATATATATATATATATATATATCGTATATATATATATATATATATATATATATATATATATATATATATATATATATATATATATATATATATATATATATATATATATATATATATATATATATATATATATCTGTGTGTGTGTGTGTGAGAGAGAGAGAGAGAGAGAGAGAGAGAGAGAGAGAGAGAGAGTCAGATTGCCTATAATACATGTTAATTTATAAGTTGACCAGTATCACGCTGTAAACAATCAAATCTATCAGATCGACATATAAAATAATTATATCAAGATATTCAGTATCACCCTCTATTGACAATTAATCAGTATGCGTTTAATTTTAAACGTTCATGAAGTTTTTGAAAATAAACACTTTTTTGTTTAAACGTTTCGCAGATAAGCGTACTTATTTATTTTGCCATTTTTTCCCTACTAAAGTTGCACATGGGTCAGGATTGCATTGGCAGTCGGCAATTAAATGCTTGGATACCAAGCTTACATGACATGACAGGCTTACAACATGAAGTAGATTAATACGCACTTTTATAATATATACTATGGGCCTACATACGTTTTCATATCATGGCACCTTCCCAACTGAAGTAACTATGACTACGATACGATAAATTAGAATACTTGCTACAATAATGGTATGCGGATTGCGTCCTCTTGAATTATAATTTAATTATTTATAACAATACTTGTCGTAATGTGTTTTAAATAAAACACCATTGCATAAACGCATGACATAAAACACATTATCACGGATGTATTCATAACTAAACACTCATTTACAAATTTAAACACATGTAATGTGTATATGTGTTTAAAACAAAACACTTGTTTTTACAGTGTGGTACATACGTCAGTGCTGCCTATGTCGGACGACACCCGGTGATGTCACGTGACTGACTTTGATGTCTCCTTTCGCCGAAATGATCGCCGATATCGTCCTACAGTAGAACGATCACGGTCCCCCGTGTGTATAGGTAGGCAATTGGACTGCACTATAGGTTTCTCTACAACGGTTCAATGTGAAAGAATTCGCCCCCAACAGAGTTGCTGTTCCGAGTGTCTTCTTTTAAAAACAACGGCCCTTGTGAAGGGCACGCTTGGCATGTCGGTTACTTTTTCACTCCGCAACGTATATTGTGTGCATTTCTAAGTATGTCTGTACAGTCCGGTCGAAATGGCTAATGAAGCAGATGCCACGTGTATGTGATTTTTTACGACAAGCATAAGTGTAGGCAGTGCCTTTTCAAGTATGTTGTCTCGTATGTATCGTACTGTACCCATATGTCGGATGACACCCGGTGATGTCACGTGAGTGACTTTGATGTCTCCTTTAGTGTAGCCGGTAGCTAGTTTATCCAGTAGTTTATTAATAAACTGATCAACGCCTGATCAGTTTATTACTTAAGAATAATCGTTTTGTACTAGACTTGTGTCGTATTGTTATGTTAGATAGATAGCGTTTTATATAAAATGCTGCGTTCGATAATTATCTGGTTGGTTAATAGACCAGTTAATAAGACCCATACGTAAGTTACTTACAGTACTTACGGGTCGCTTCGGATGACCGCCCGGTGAAGTAACACTTGACGCGTGTTTTAGAATGTCCTGTATATAGGATCGGTGTTAGAATACAGTGTATTGTTATAAATTGTCAACCATAAATTTACATAGAGGGTGTGTTCCAGTTTACTGGTAAATTCCGCCACGTTTGGGCAATTCTTTTTTGGTGTATGACGTACGGTGTTTTCTTACGTGTTTTCTCAATGTGATATACAAATAAAGTTACTCCGGTCGGATAGATCGAGGTGCAAGCGAATCTGTCAAACTACCTCGTGTACGTGTTGTCCCCATGCGTCAACTCGTAGCGTTTGAATGAATACATTCGGCACGGTGATCGGTCAATAGCGGTAACCAGACCGTTGTCCTTGCGATAAGGACAAGCCGATAACACCACATGTCAATGATGCCATTAGGCCACGCTGTGACATTGTAAGTGAAGAGCACCTGCTTACAATATCTTGGTTCCACTCCTGTTTCACGGCGCTTTTTATACATTGCTTTTTGATTTAACATTTACGCCCGAGAAGCATCTTTGTGCGCCTGTGGTTATGTGATGTATGTGTTTATACGTATATTTTATATGTAGTGGAGGTTATCCGAAACCGACGCTATTGTGTGTGAGTCATACCACATATTACTGAAATTAATATGAATGTATGTAATATATTAAAACAGTATATAAATTAATATACATCAATGAATTGGACGACAATATAACAAGTAACATACTGAAATTTGCGGATGACACAAAAGTGTTTAGAAAGGTTAACACTGATGATGATAAACAACATTTACAAAAAGAGACAGATTAGTGAAATGGTCTGAGAAATGGCAGATGTTGGTAAATTTTTGGAAATGTAAATGCCTACATACAGGACATGGGAACTTGGGGATGTAAACTATAAAATGGGAGATACTGTTCTGGGTATGCTACTGTAAAAGAAAACGAATTACGAGTTACAATAAGCGCTGATATGAAACTTTCAGAGTAGTGTGGTATTGCAGCTTTAAAGGGTAATCAAATTCTTGGGTTGAAACATAACATAACATACAAGGAAGAAAGCTAATTGTACCTCTGTATAAAGCAATAGTTAGACCTCATTTAGAATACTGTATAGAAGCGTGGAGACCAATGGCTTCCTTGTCCACTTGCCATCTGGGCCTTTGGCTTGGATGGCCAATCTTGTTAAATCTTGTTCAATCAAGACAAGACTAGGCACAAGGACAAATATAACACTATATTACGTGTGATAATAACAACAATAATCGTTCGTATCAGCTTGCTTATAGTACCATCAAATGTCATTGATAATTATGAACAGAATTTATTATATTTCTGTTGCACGCCCATAACAGGAAATTTCCCTTGCAGCACAATAATACTAAACACAATCTATAGTTCTCAGTGACGTATGGACGAGGGGGCATGCCCCCTTTGGCTTAAATTTGTGATTTGTTTCGCTACATACCACTGGTAATAGTGTTGTTGATTTGTTAGATATTTCCTAATGTTATATGTACAAATTTAAAGATATATGCACTTCCCAAACGATATCGGATTTGGTCGTAATTTTACAGAATCGTTTAAGATACAATTGGTGGCTGTTGTGAAAGAGCAGACATGACAACTGGTTCGGACACATTATGAGAAGTGAAAGCCTTTGGAGCTGGTAATGGACGGAAGGTTACAAGGGAAACGACCAAGTGGAGTAAAATAATGGGCTTCTTGGACATACAGAAAGATAGACGAAAACACGAGGAGAAGATAACGTTTTCATTGCTGTATGAAACACAAACAACATTGTTCCAAGTGCGGTTCAGTTTTATTTGTGCTCTATATACATAGTACAATTTATTATACAATTATGGCATGAAGAAATCTAATACTCTAAAATTACTATACTCAAACTTAACATTTCACCATACAGTGCATTTAATCGACACAATATATCACAGTGAGAAAACACGTAATACATACACCAAAAAAGAATGCCTAAGCGTGGTGTCGTTTACCAGTAAACTTGAATACACCCTCTATGTAAATTTATGGTTGACAATTTATAACAATACACTGTATTCTAACACCGATCCTATATACAGGACATTCTAAAACACGCGTCAAGTGTTACTTCACCGGGCGGTCATCCGAAGCGACCCGTAAGTACTGAAAGTAACTTACGTATGGGTCTTATTAACTGGTCTATTAACCAACCATATAATTATCGAACGCAGCATTTTATATAAAACGCGATCTATCTAACATGAGAATACGACACAAGTCCAGTACAGAACGATTATTCTTAAGTAACAAACTGGTCAATCATGCGTTCAATTGATCAGTTTATTATTAAACTACTGGATAAACTAGCTACTGGCTACACTAAAGGAGACATCAAAGTCCCTCACGTGACATCACCGGGTGTCATCCGACATATGGGTACAGTACGATACATACGAGACAACATACTTGAAAAGGCGCTGCCTACACTTATGCTTGTCGTAAAAAATCACATACACGTGGCATCTGCTTCGTTAGCCATTTCGACCGGGGCTGTACAGACACACATAGAAACGCACACAATATACATAGCGGCGTGAAAAGGTAACCCACATGCCAAGTGTGCCCTTCACAAGGGCCGTTCTTTTTAAAAGAAGACACGCGGAACAACAGCTCTGTTGGGGGCGAGTTCTTTCACATTGAACCGGTGTAGAGAAACCTATAGTGCAGTCCAATTGCCTACCTATACACAAGGGGGACCGTGATCGTTCTACTGTAGGACGATATCGGCGATCATTTCGGCGAACTTCATTCCCTTCTGCTTCGCCTCCTCCGAAGTATCAGCGACGAGACCGAGACAGCTGCAGTTGATCTCGCTGAGCAGCAGATGGCGTGACGGGTTGCTGCTTGGGATCTGGTCGCCAGTCGGCGCGCCCTCGGCCTCGATGCAGTCGACCGACCACCAGTACGGCACGTCGTCGATGTTCATGATCTTCTTGATATTGTTCGACCACGCCTCGACGGCGTCAACCATCTTCTTGTGCTCCGTGAGGTCGAGGATGTTGTAGATAGCCCCGCTACGCAGCGTTGCAGTGAAGGCCGTCTCGTCGACAGGCTTCTTGTGCACCACCTCCAAGATCTACAGCAACGAGACGGTGACGTCAAAACAGGAACCGACGACACAACGTGGGTGACCACGTGGACGGGGCGTTATCGTTATACACGCCATATGTTACACCATTTTGAATAAACCATTGTGCAATACCACGTTGTAGAAAACGGTGGTGAGAAACCACAATGCGTTGAAATACACAGTTGATATGAACGGAAATAAAACGCTTTTGGAAAATAGACAATTTAACTTAACTTTGAG
>OY759267.1:7306924-7359424 GCA_963662155.1 Lamellibrachia columna
ACGGCACTAATTAGTAGCCGCCTTGACTATTGTAATTCACTACTAAATAACATTGCTAAAAGATACTAAACTCCAACGAGTACAAAATTGTCTGGCACGTGTGTCCACTCTGTGTCCACTCTTACATATCGTGTTCTATCTATACAACAACCGCCCTATTTGGCTAGTCTTTTGCATCTTTCAAATATCTCTAGGCAGCTCAGATCATCAATTTCACAACAACTTATTGTGCCTAAAACAAAACTTAACTTGGGTAAACGTGCTTTCTCTGTCGCTGCGCCTAGGGTCTGGAATGAACTCCCCATCACTTTGAAAACATCTGAAACTATAACTACATTCCAAAAAAAAAACATAAGACATATTTATTCCAAATTGCATTTCCACTATAAATCTTGGTTGTCCCTCATTCTGATGATGACTTTTGCGCATCCCTGTTCACGATTGTTGTTGTGCCTCTGAGCTCAGGTCCTTGATGATATGAGCGCCATAGAAGTCACTAAGTCACAGTTATTATTATTTTGACAACAACGAACCGGATTCGCAATAGGCTAAATCAGTTGGATGCAGTTTTAAGCGTTATGACAGACTGAATGGCGCAATAACACATCGCAGTTGGACTAAATACACTTAATCGCTTATAATGCTTGACATTTTGTTCAATAATAATAATGAAAGTTGCTATCGGACTGTTTGCAGCTTAATTAGACATATTATGTTCTTTCAATAATCATATTTTCTTCTTTGTGAAAAGGGACTGTTTACGTGGCGTAGCGATCTATTAGGTCCCGCTAGTGGACTGTTTACGTGACGTAACGATCTATTAGGTCCGTACTAAAACTCAGCCACGACCTGATTGTACAACTCGGCTGAATATCTTCAGCGTCGCGTTCACCGAGGAAGAATGAAGCGTTGGTCTATCTGACGTTGTACCAACTGTGTGGGTACTGTATTTCACCATCCAACATTCCCACACGCCAGGCAGACTTATGCGTCGAGGTAAGACTGTAACGTAATGAGTCAACGTGTTGGCGAGAGGCAGGTGCATCGACGCATTGCTAAACAACGTCAGGTAGAAATCAGCCGTCATTTCGTTTCACCGTCGGATTGGGCAGCAGGTAACCCAACGTACTATTCGACAGCGCCGTCCATAGATTAGAGTCGACGTGACCGGTCGTCAGATTTTAGATGCTGACCACGATGATCGTATACAAGACGAGGACCTGACACAGAAAAATTATCTCCGCTTTGGGACGCTCTGTACAGAAGAGATGCCAATTAGTGCTGGCAACGTCGCTCTGTGCGTCTGTAACGTCTGCTGCTACTTCGTGTTCTTCGTCGTCGTCCTCTACGACGGTGGACACAGCTATTGACTCGTCCGTCATCGTTCGAATGATGCGACGACCGGTGCGCGACTTCTCTTTATATTCCATCAACCGACATAACTTTGGCCTTGGTCTGCACGGTCATGGGAACGGTGGCGACGACGTGGGCAACCTCGCCGTGGTACAGGGTCGTAGTCGTTCACCACGACCACGCGCGTGGGTTGTTTCACGCGTCTGTCGATCAAGGCATTCCACCGCTGTAAGACCTGATTGTACAACTACACCTTTTCCCATCGTCAAGATCGGTTCGTTCGAGAATGGAGGTCATGTCGACGTCGAGTCCTCGCATGATCTAACCGATCGCGTCCGTCGGCGGCAGCGGTGGTCGAAGGATTTCCAGCAACCGCTTAACTGGATGGCCAGTTTGCGCGCGTGCTCCATGTCTGCCCGAACAGCAAAGGAGCAACAACCGTACTCACCAGCGGAGCTAGGAAGGCCGACATGAAGCCTCTGGTCTGTGGGATCGCTTTCTTCTTCGAGGTCGACACCTTATTGTTACACAACGTGTGCACGTACTACTTCTACGTCTTAAGTTTCTTCTGGAGACAATGGAACGTTTCCTTTAATGATGTTGTAGGCGCACTCGGCCAGAGAACAGACGAAATCGGTGGCGGAGTTGGCGATGATGGCCTTGCGTAATGTTATGTTCTTGTGTGTGTTCAGAATCTGCAGACACAAGATGTGTCTCTCGTGCGAATGAAAACCAGAGCGTCGCAACCGATATTTTTACAGCTTCGGCAGGTAGACGTACTGAATGGCGTCGTCTTGAAAGATGTTCGTACGGAAGCCCAGATCGTCGGACGCCTCCTGTTTCAGATCAGCAGATAATTGTATTGTATTGTATTGTATTGTATTGTATTGTATTGTATTGTATTGTATTCAGTTCCAACAGGTCCGAAGACACAGTAACAGGACTTATAACAAAATATAAGAACAATACCATATATATATTGTAAAAAACAGTCAGAACAATAGTTATAATAAGGTTATAAACCACACAATACCGATATTACTAACATAGCAAGCTAAGACATTAGCATTATACATAAAAATGTTTTTGAATTATAGATATGCAGGTATTGGCTCCTATAAATATATCACAAGTGGGTTCAGTTAAATACAATGAACTCATTCGATTTTATCGATAAAAGATCGTTGCCACTGATTCCAAATACCACTGGAATACTCCAACTGGCCTCTGACTAGAGATACAGGCCTGTATATACAAGTATCTCAAAGCATTATGCATTTGTCTGCCTTAAGTTTGAGGTGCCAGGTTTCACACCAGAGGGACGCACTGTCCAGATACTTCTGCACCAACTGACAATCGGTCACCGACAAAATTTCTCTAAACAGTTTGGTATCATAAGCATAGAGTGATAGTTCACATTAATGAACATGATTAGTGCGGTCAATAATATACAAGATAAACAAAAGTGAGTCAATTTGTGAACCTTGTGGTACACCGGACAACACCGGCTTCCAGTCAGAGGCTTTGCCTTCGAGTACCACACGTTGTTTCAAGATTTAACAAGATTCGCCATCCAAGCCAAAGGCCCAGATGGCAAGTGGACAAGAAAGCCATTGGCTTACCGAGAGTCCAACAATGTTCATCTACTTATAACCCGCCCTCCTGAGATATGTGTCAACCTTGTTTTTAAACATATTCACGCTGCTAGCAGTTACACAATCTGTAGACAATTTGTTCCATTCATTTATTGTCATCTGTGAGAACGAGTGCTTCCTGGTGTCCAATCTACATTGATCCTTTACTAATTTTACCTCATGTCCTCTAGTTCTGCTATCCTTCTTGAGTGAGAAAAACATATTTCTATCAATATTTTCATACCCATTCAATATCTTAAACACTTCAGTCTGATCTCCTCTTAACCTCATTGTCTCTAGAGTTGTTAACCCACATTCTTTCAGGCGTTCTTCATAACTAAGGTCTCTCAGTTCTGGAATCATTTTAGTTGCTCTCCTTTGTATGCGTTCAAGCGTATCTATATCCTTCTTACGATATGGTCTCAGACCATTTCACTAATCTGTCTAGATCGTTTTGTAAATGTTGTTTATCACCATCAGTATTAACCTTTCTAAACAGTTTTGTGTCATCTGCAAATTTCAGTACGTTACTTGTTATACTGTCGGCCAAGTCATTGATATATATTAAGAATAATATAAGTCCTAATACTGATCCTTGAGGTACCCCACTCAAAACCGATTTCCAATTTGAAACTTCTCCATCCACTACAACTCGTTGTCTTCTGTCAGTCAGCCTTTGTTCTATCCAGTCAGTTATGCTATCCCCGATTCCATGGGCTTTTAATTTAAGTAGTAATCTTTGATGTGGCACTTTGTCAAAAGCTTTCTGAAAATCTAAGTAGATAATATCTACTACTCACTTAGTGATTTCTTCCAAAAAACATAACATATTTGTTAAGCATGACCTCGCTTTAAGGAATCCATGTTGAGATGAATTTAATAATTTATGCTTAACGAGGAAGTCCACCATATGGTCTTTAATTTCTAATAATTTACAAATCACTGACGTTAAACTCACTGGTCTGTAATTTTCTGACTTATTTCTCGAACCCTTTTAAAATAATGGTATGATGTTTGCTTCTTTCCATTCAAACGAAATAACTCCCTCTTTTAATGACAAGTTGAATACTCTTGCAAGTGGTATACTGATTTGTTCTACTGTTTCCATTAGTAATTTTGGAGGAATCCCATCCAGTCCCGGTGATTTATTATCCTTCATTGCCTTTATTTTCTTAGCTACCATTTCTGGGGTTACAACTAACGGTCCTAAATAGTCAGATTTAGCCCCCTGAAATTTAGCATCAGCAACTGGTAATGAACTAATATCTTCTTTGGTAAACACTGAACTGAAGTAACCATTTAGGTCTTCCGCCATTAAAAATCCCTGTGATATTATATTTCCAGCATTGTCTTCTAGAGGTCCAACCTTGTCTTGTACGTTTTGTTTACTCCTGACATATGCATAAAAACTCTTGCTGTAATTTTTTTATGTTACATGCTAGTTTTTGCTCATAGCTTCTTTTAGATTGTCTGATTTCAGTTGTAGCTGCATTAAGTGCCTCTTTGTAATTTGCATAGTCTTCTTCCTTTCCGGTACGCCTATAAACCCTCCACATAGTTTGTTTTAACACTATTTTTCTAACAGCCTCTTTTGACAAGTCTTTCTTTCTACACCGTTTTCCTTGTTTTTGGAAGAGAACAAATTTAACGATGATACTCTCAATTTCATATTTTAGAATATTCCAACATTCAATTAAACTAATCCAATAGTTAATTTTGAATTTCCTGAAGCAATTTTGCACCAAACAGCTTCATAGCAATCTGCTTCCCTTTCTAGTTTTATTTCATAAGCCTGAATAGATTCTATAACATATAAAATAACTCCCCCTCCCCTTCTTCCTATTCGATCTTTCCTAAACATTACGTATCCTGTCAGTCCTAATTCAGCATCTGTTATGTCTATGTTGCCCCATTATTCAGTTCAGTTTCGGTTGAGAAGGTAGGACTGCAACCATTGTATGCATTGCCCAGAATACCCATATGATTTAAGCTTGTGAATTAACAGTGTATGGCACACTGAATGTTATCAACGGATTCAGACATGGAGTCCAAGTAACAAGCTACGTTAGATACTGTGCTTCTACACTTCACAGATCCGTGTTGGCTGCCCGAAATTATGTTACGCACATGGTTATACAATGAGTTAAACACCACTTTCTCAAACACTTTACTAAAAAGCGGTAACAGAGAGGTAGGTATGTAGTTACAGACACAGATGTCTGTAGTTACAGAAGTTTTAGGTTCTGCACGAGGTAGTGGACTGACATGTTTCTGTTATAAAAATTGTTGGTGAACAAGGTCGTCACTCGTCCACCCGTTTCCGTCATCAGATCGTATATGACGACGATGTTCCTCGTCTACGCTTCGAACAAGGACGCGTTCGGCAAGCCTTCATTGAACGGTAAGTTGGGTAGGTTCATCGTCGCGTAAGTGGATTGCCATTCAACAGACGCGTCAGGAACGTGGTATTACCGCACCCTGTCGGTCCGGCGACGACGCACGTGAAGGGATGCTTCCATCACGCGTCCATGACATTGTCTGATCGCGACTACCGACGCACTCCTTTTTTTCACGCGTTCACAGAAGTGGTGCTCAACCCGTCCTCGGCTCGTCCTGCACGTACGTCAACACGGACGAGTGGTTGACACGGAACCCGAGATTCGTTTCGCTACCGCTCCTCCGATTGGTGAGCACGTCGAGGAACGCGTCCTTGTCGATCTCGTTGTGACGTTTCCTTAGACCTAGCGTGCTGTACTTGTCAGTGGCTCCGAAACAGTAGTACGTCTTGCTGCACAATCCGTCGAATCCGTCGCCGCGCTCGACGCAGCACGGTTCGGCGCCGGACCACGGGCGACCGGCCAGTCGACAGCGCACGTACTCTTTCGCGTGATCGGTGCAACACTCGGGCGGGAGCCATTCGGCACGGTGTCGGAAGTAATGCTATCGTAGTTACGGGGTCACGAGATCGTCGACGGAATCACCTGCCAAGGCAAGACAGGCACTATCCGTATCCATCTCGCAGTACTCGAATATAGGTCGTTCCAGGCACCTGTCGACGAAGTCGTAGCAGAACTCCAACACGCGCAATTTGGCGTACTGCATGACGAAAAACCTACGCGTATGGGCAAGTCGTACGTCACGGGTCTCTTGTACATCTCGATCTCGTACGCGTTGTTCGACGACGACGTCGGTCGAGTTGACGGAATCGACGATCGTTGATCATGCTCGACGCTCCAACCTCCGTGCAGTATTTCACGTCGCGATGTCGGTCCACGTTGGTGATGGTCTTTCCGTATCCCGAATGTCCTAGCAGTTTCATCGTATCCGCGACGATGGTTTTGTGAGGGTAGGCATCACCCTCTCGTCGGGCAGTGGGCACCGAGTCGGATCGTACTCGATGACCTGGTCCGTGGCCCATATACCATCGCAGGAGTGGCGTGCCGAGCAGGATCTTATCGCCACGAAAACTACCCACGAGCACGCATCGCGGACGCGTCAAGATATCGTGATCTTCGGCGTACCGACGCATGAACGGACCGAGATCGTCACGAGTCAGGGTGATGTTCTTGAACACGGGCTGCATCTCGGCGAACCGCGAGCGCAATTCTTCCGGTACGGGAATGTCGAACTCGATTATTCCGAACAGAGTACCGGCTCGCACGTCGGTCAAGATCCAATGTTGCGTCGTCTTCCATCGCACGGGGAAAGATGGCGTCCAGACATGGGTTTCCCGTTGACGGTGTTTACCTCTTGTCGAGTGCACAGACAGACGTTGTAGTAGCACCCCTCGTATTGATACGCCGTCCGCGTTTCGCTGCACCATCAGTCCATGCGATATCTACCTATCCTCTCCTCTCTACCGTTGACCTGGTGTTTTAAGGTCGGTCCTTTCGGCTTCCCACGTCAACCATTCCACGGCCACCTGACAATTCGTTCTCCTCGCGACGACACGTGTACCATCCTGTCGGTATGTTGGCATTGCAATCGACTTTCCAGGCAGCAACGCGTGGACGCCAGTTTCCCGCTGCATGTAGTTTGATGATCACGTGACTTAATCTTGTGACCGAAATTACTAAGTCATGAAAAGGCACGGAATAAAAGCTGGTTGGCGGACTTGCCCCATGGGCGGACTAGCCCCGGTCTCCCCTACGCTTATGCCTAAATTAAGAATATACCACTGCAAGGTAAGTTTGTAAGGAAAAAATTGCGTTTATTACAGCTAAACTTCTAAAATTATACAATTTACACTCCTGATCTAACTTCAGTATCACATTAAAATACAAAATGTCAGCCAAAAGTTCCAAATACAACCAAATGAAAGAGCAGAATTAATACAAAAGATCAAAAATAAAAGATGAAAGAAAAGATGTTATAAAAGACTGTATTAAACACGATAATAAAAAATGTATTAAAGACGACTGGCCACAATCGCGAGTGGACCAGGACTTGTATTAGCCTGTACAAATACAAACAGAACAAGTAAGCTATTTGCATATCATAGTGTCCAGTGTAAGATAAGATGATACATCAACATATATTAAGTACCACAGTTCCAACGATAGTATTAATGTAGTACTAGTACTCCACATCGGAAAACTCCTAATAGCATAAACTCAACAATCAACAATGTTGTCAGTTTCACATCTGCTTTGTGCAAGGCATTGCCTGACTAGCCTAGGTGTTCACCATTGTTGATTACAAACAAGTATAGAACACTGCTCAATGCATAGGTCTCTAGGGAATTGTCAAGATCAGTCCACTCCCAGCCACCCCCTAGAGCAATTAATTATTGTAACTTCAAAGGGAGAGGGGGTACCAGCCTGATCCTGGCTTAACTGTAGGGACAGTTACCTAATACCTTAGTACATGTACAATCTATCCATGCATCTTGTATATCAAATTTCATAACATATTAACTGTAACAGTAGCACCACTAAACATAATATAAACTTAACTTTCTTAAGTGTTCTATACATCTATCAGCTAATGACTGCAAATGGTCAAATCAGAATATCACCCCATATACATACATGCATGCATGAACCCCACTAAAACATATTAGTCTAGTATGATTCATACTCGAATACTTCTTTAAATATTCTATAGGTAATACATTTATCGTTGTGAAATACATTTGATGACCATGTTTGAATATTGAAACACGGCATCATCTATGGGGGTTCTCTGTGACCTAACCAAATGACCTAACTAGGTCAATTCTGCGTCGACGTAGTTACGACAACGCGAAATTTGTCTCAAGAAACCGGTGGAAAACTATGCCAGTACGCCAGTACCGTGGGTCGATCTTAGTTACGCCCAATATTAAACTTAGTAAGTTGTAAACTTACGCCGTCTCATGAAACCGGTTCCAGATGTTCAAGTTAAATACTTTCACATGCTAGACTTATATTTAAAATAAATGTCAACTTATGTTTACAAACAGTACCACCCTGTGTTATGACAGTGGCTGGAACTGTTTCTGCCATTCAGTGAAATGCCGGCTGGCCGGCCGGTGGTCCACGCCTGCTTCCCGCCAGCTAGCTGGCTTATCGCTCTAGTAATAATAATAATAATAATAATAATAATAATTTTATTAAAATGGCAACTATAGCAGTTGAATTATACAATTGGCACAGTAAAACAACCAATGATAATAAATTAATTAAGACAAAAATATGACTTAAAATATAAAAAAATTTAAAGGTGCATGTACATCATGTTTAAAGTTATGTTTGTAAATAAACAAGGTAAATATGAAGGATATAATCATAAATTAAAACTTAAAACAGGCAATACTATAGTAAAATAAATTATATGGCCTACTACTATTATGTAAAAAGTAATTAATTTATAAATGAGTTCATAATTACTGCCAGTGTCTTAAAGCATATGGTATAAGGGAGTTCTGAAAACTTGCAGTTCTGCAACGCGGCACACAGTAAGTCCTCGTATTTCGAGTTGTATACGGAGTTTCCCGGAGGGGAGGCAAAAGATGGTGTAATTTATGTGTAGATTGTTGCATGCTTATGAACAGTGTTCTACAAAACTTCTCCCTCCGGTCTGACAGCGTTGGTAGATTGGCTGCGGTGATGGCTTCGGTGTACGACTTATCTTGGAAGATGAACCGCATTGCCCGTCTCTGGATGTATTCTATCTGTCTTGTTTGCTTTTTTGTAAGGCTCGTGTGCCACACTTGGCATGCGTACTCCAATACCGATCGGACGATTGAAGTGTATATGTTGATGAGGTGGTGAGGGTCAATGCCGGCTCTTTTGAGAAGGATGATGAAATATAGACGTTGCGATGCTTTTGTAGTGATTTCGTCTATGTGTGATTGCCACTTCAGATCTTCAGATAGAGTCACACCTAGTAGACGAGTGCTGTTAACTTGTTGGATTGGTCTACCCTCGATGGTTAGCAGTGCAATGTCCGGAGTTGATTACTTGAAACATATCCGCAGTTCTTTCGTCTTGTCGTAGTTCAGCGCCATTTTGTTACTCGCTGTCCATTGCCCGACTTCGTCTGCTGCTACTTGGAGTGAGCTGTCCATTCCGGAGGATGAAGAAGCTTCCAATATTGTGCAATCGTCGACATATTTTATATGTTCGCATACTGTTTGCAGATCATTAATATGGTGTAGGAATCCGATTAGTCCAAATATTGTGCTTTGTGGGACACCTGCATTGACACTGCTGTACTCCGATTTCACATTCCCGATCTTTACCCTCTGTTTGCGTTGACACAGGAAGGATGTCAGCCATTTGGTGATAAAAGTTGGAAGTCCGAGTGATGCACATTTCGTCATTAAAATGTGATGGTCGACTCGGTCAAACGCTTTGCTGAAATCGACGAGAAATATTCGTACTATGGTTCCAGGGGTCTCGACCGCGTATTTCCACTTGTGTACAAGCTCGACCAGTGCGTGTACGGTTGATGTTCCTTTGATTGATCCATATTGCTGAGGATCAATCTGGCCCATGGTAATGTCCGTTATCCACGTGCACATGAATTTCTCCAAGCACTTCGATAAAACTGGCGTGAGAGATATTGGGCGCAGGTCTTTCTCAATTAGCGCTGGTGGTCGAATTTTAGGCACTGGTCGAACGTCAGCGCATTTCCACAGGGCAGGCACGGTTCCTTCCCGTAAGCTGCTGTTGAATATCGCGCAGACGGGAGGAGCGAGGATGGCGGCGTAGTCATGCAAGGTCCAGTTGGGTATCTCGTCCGGGCCGGTTGCTTTGTGTATTTTAATTCGTGATAGTGATATGGCTACTTCATCGACGTTGATGATGTAGGCATCTGGGACCGTCGTGTCGACTCCCGGAGGTAAGAACTCATCAACGGGTAAGAGTGGTGGGAAGTCTTTGGTCACAGACTCAAAGAAGTCACTTATTTCGTTTGCTAGAATACTGAAGTTTCCTGAACAGTGTGTGTGTTAGCAAGACCTTGTAGATTGTCACAGTTGACCTTTACCCCTACAAGTTCTTTCACGCTATTCCACCATCGTTTCGGATGCACGGACCACAGTCACTTTTCCCATTGACGACCATTATAACGTTCTTGCGCCTACATTGAAAGTTTATCCTACAATTTTTTTTTTTCACAGCACATGACAGACCCACTAAGACACCTGGTGTGTGAAATTCGTGAAAATGACATACCTCCTTTACGTACAAATTGCTTCAACGCATGACACCCCTGCATTTCTGCAATGAAATTCACCGGTTTCCAAAATATGAGTACATCTTGCTTGATGGTCACTGTGTCCTTACGCAACAGGTATACCAATTGACAAATGGCATCATTTCAAAGCTCAGATGCTATTGTGCACACAAACATCACTTACACTCACTCATTCACACAATTTCTGCTCTCACTAATGCACCCAAACTGCACAATAATTTTTTTCGTAGGGACTCTTTGTCTATGCAATGGTTATGCATTCTCACTGTGGTCAGTGCCCCTATATATATAGGGGAACGGTTGGCGCCACATCACGGAGCCTGGGTAAATGTATAGGTTTGATTACCCTTTATTCTCCTTCTTGTCCGTACCCCCTTCTCCTCCTTCTGTGTCTCCTCATTCCTCTCCTTCTCCACTCATCCTGATTCTTCTTATCCTCCTTCTCTTCTCCTTCTTCTCCGTATTCTCCTTCTTGTTCACGTCCTCCTTCTCCCATTCTTCTCTATCTTATTCTTCTCATCCTTCTAATTAATCTCATCGTCATTCTTCTTATCCTCCTTCTCTTCTTCTCATTCATTCTCTCTTTAGTTTCCTTCTTCTTCTCCTCCTCCTACTTCTCCTTCTTCTCCTTTTTCTTCTCCTCTTCTCATTCTTCTTTTAATCTCCTTCTTGCTCTCGTCCTCCTCCTCTTTTTCTCCTTCTTTTTCTCCTCCTCCTTCTCATTTTTCTCCCCTTTCTTCTTCTCCTTCTTCTTCTCAGTGCCTTCTTCTTCTTCTCCTTCTTTTTTCTCCTTCTCCTTATTCCTCTCTTCCCCATTCTTTTTATCCTCCTCCTCCTCCTCCTCTTCTTCTTCTTCTTCTTAAACTTCTCATCCTCCTCCTTATCCTCCTTCTTGTTCTTTTTATTCTCCTCCTTCTCCTTATTCATCTGACCCCCATTCTAATTGTTGTTCTTCTTCTCATTTTCATTCTCTTCTTTTTCTCCACCTCCTCCTTCTTTTTCTCCATTTTCCTTCTTCTCATCCTTAGTCTATTCCTCCGCCTTCTTCTCCTCTTCCTCCTCCTTCTTCTCATCTTCCTTCTTGTTCTCCTTTTTCTTCTCCTTCTCCTAATTCATCTCATCCTAAACCCATCTCCAAAATCATCATTCTTCTTATCCCCCTCTTCTTCTTGTCCTTCTTTTTCTCTTTATTGTCTTTCTTCTTCTCATAATTCTCCTTATTCTTCTCATCCTTTCATGCATGCGCCCGTGTGTGCGTGCGTGCGTGCGTGCGTGCGTGCGTGCGTGTGTGCGAGTGGCGTGCGTGCGAGTGGCGTACGTAGAGTGAAGACGAAAGCGTGTACTACGTTTTCGTCTTTATACTACATTTTCGTCTTCACTCTACGCACGCACGCACTATTGTGCCACTAACTCACGCACTCCAAAATCCAAACAAGCAATTCTAATGTATCCGTTAGATGACACTAGTGTCGTTGACTGTAACTATGGTAACACTTCACAGCTGCAGAAGCGGATGATTCTTAACAATTTATTTAATAAAACAATAGCTAGAACTTGCATGTTAACTTGATTTTATTTAGTTTCAAACTAGTTTTTTGTTGCCGCTCATTTCTATTTGCATAGGTGAAGGTTAAGAACTCTGCTCCGTGAACTATTTTCATGAGGCGGACGAGTAGACAGGTGACACGCCCACGTTGATTATGGCGGCCAGTGCGAGGAGCGTGGCTCGAAATTTAGTCAGAACGTCTAATGGCCCGTGGTTAGCATCGGGTTATGTATTGAAATGGCATTAAAGATATAAGCTGGATACCGAACGGTCAAGTCGGCCAAGGGGCTCGGGGAAGGTAAGTGTGGTCAGGCGTTGAATATCGCTGGCTCAGGCTCAGCTGGTACGACAAATCAAAAATGGCAAACTGTCACAACAATCATACACTGCCACAGGCTTCGTAATGCTGTCGTGTTGTTGCGCGCTTTTACGGTCACTGACACTAGAAGTAGAATTGATTTGGCACGGTCATGCGTGTAATAGTATGGAATATGAGTGTTGTGTATCGCCGTGCGATGTCACTTGTGTGTTGCGACTTGGGTCTTGGCTGTTGCGTATCTAAGACTAGGTACTTAAAAAATTAAATGTCATGATAGAACATTGGCAATTGAAATAAATTAAAGGTGACACCACCAGGAACCCAGAAGAGTTTATTTTATTACTATGTCTTGCCTGTGTCTTTCGGAAGAGACAGTAAAAGCCGTTGGTCCCTTCTATCTGGTGTCTATGGCTATGCCAGGGCAGGGGAAGTAAAATCTCCTACGCAGGAAAACAACCTGTGATGTACTCACTAACTCTAGAGAAGGACACTCTTACAAAACAGTTTTGAGTGTCGTACCACAAGGATCAGTATTAGGACCTTTATTATTCTTAATATATATAAATGACTTGGATGATAATATAACAAGCAACGTACTGAAATTTGCGGATGACAACCACCACTACGACTATACTATAACCAGTGGTGGAAAAGACACCACCATGGATGAGACCACAAATGAGAGAGACTTGGGGGTGCAAATAGACCGTGATTTAAAGTTTGATCAGCAAGTGGAGAAGGTAGCAAACAAAATGCTAGGCCTTATAAGAAGATCATTTACATACCTGGATGGACCAACCATGAAAAATCTATACACGAGCCTGGTCAGACCTATTCTAGAATATGGCAGTGTAGTCTGGGCCCCAGCACTCAAGAGCGACGAACAGATGATTGAGAACATTTAGCGACGAACAACGAAGCTAGTCCCAGAACTGAAGAACCTCGAATATGGTGACAGGCTCAGGGCGCTTAAGCTCCCAAGCCTCTACTATAGAAGAGCAAGAGGAGACATGATTGAAATGTACAAATATCTCCATGGAATCTATAAAGTTGATAGAATGCCACTTCAGCTGGACAATATTTCAAGTATGTAGCTAGTAAACTTCTCAAGTTGGAGGCACCTGAGAAAGGGTCCAAATACTGGATGCGATTTTGGGTGCTTGCGGTCCCTTTTTCACATTAATATAACATATAATAGGGAAAATTGCCTGTAGTTTCTGTGCTTAGCTTTTTTTGCAGAAGTGCTCACATATATATAACCAATCATCAGTCATTGGTTAAAATTGAAGGAAATTCTGATTCACAAACTTCTATTTCCTGAAAATTGGTTGATTTGACATGGAATGACCCTATAGAGATTAGTTTCAGATGGGTGCCACCAGCAACAACAACAGCAGCAGCATGTCAGGACGAAGTCGCTACAATGGCTGGTCATGGCCTCCTCACCCCTTCCAGCCGATCGCGTGGGGATGCCTTATCTACCTCGCCGTCTTCTACTTCAGTACTGTAGTGCCTGGGCTCCTGCAACCAGGCCAGATAGTCGGCTACGCTGTATCCTTTTATTCAAGCTCTTTGACAAATAGTTCACTATACAATAAGAATGTTTGGTGATGATCTTTACTTGGACATAATAATAATATTACTGGGAATATTGAAAGTGTATCTGCAAGTTTTCAGCCACCTATGGGCACATTGAGATTTATAGTGGAATGGTTATCTGCCTTCTGTGTCATAGTCAAAGAAGATAGATAAATGATGTTATCACAACCTGGATATAACCTTTACATGCAATCTTTTATGGCATGGATGACTCATATAAAGTTAAACAGTTGTGTTGTCTGTTGCATTTCAGATGTAAGATAAAACAAACTAAGGTTTACATGCATCCTGTTAGGGAGCACTTTGAAGGACAAAAATGGATGTGTGTGCACGTATGTGCATATCTGCATGTCCATGATTTGTACACACATTTGGGATACTGTTATTTCATTATCCATATCTTTGCATGAATAAACAGATAATGCAGAAACTGCACAAATATCAAATTACCATGTAATTTTTCGTGAGGTGAATTTGCATCCAATATGTAGGTAATCTCTGCACACAGCTATTCCATGTAGACATGATCTCTGCGGTTGTCCATAGATCTCTGCATAATGCTAATCAAGAAATCTCAGCACACACCATGTACAGATAGTCTCAACACTACCATTCAATGAATAGTTAATTGCAACATTACTACTTCATGCAAGTACATGTGTACAACCTTCCGCTTACAACAGAGCTAGACTATTTTCTAGTTTATTTTTTCTTTAAATTATTCTTTGCCACTTGAATTGTAATGGTTTCTTTCATGTTACCAAATGCATTGTTGTTTATAATAATTGTAGCATTATAATTTATAGTCGGTCTGAGTATATCCAAGTTCCCAGTTGTTAAAATTTTTATTCGTTGTTAAAATACAATAATTAAATGTATTATTATTAAACTGTCCAGTCTGGTATTATCTCATGTATTGATCTCACCCAGTTCAATGATCTACCTTTTACCATTCACCCGCTTACCGGCAGTTTAACATGCATGAATACAAATAAGCCTAATTATGTATGTCTATGTGCCTAGTCAGATTCAGTGCCTCTACTTGTGATACACCTCAAAGGTCAAGTGGATTTAGCACTAATAATACAATACAATACAAATATTGTGAGTGTCATTAATGCATTTGCTTGTTTGGTGTTTGTTCTCTTCCTATTGTCCAGCTACTGCAATTCACTTGAGTCCGGGGTGATTTTTGGGGTGTGGACCCCTCTCTGGTGGGACATAGAATGGTGACATATTTAGGGGGCAGTGGCATATTTGGGGGGCATTGGGATATTTGGGGGGCATTGTCCCATGGCCCTCCTTTGTCTTAAATATAAAACATTTCTCCATATGTAACCTGTTGCGCCACTACCAGGTAGCCTGGTAAACTAATAGGTGATTCCCCCTCGCCTCCCTCTTTGGGAGATCCTAGATATGCTACTTATAGTGGGACAGATTGTGTGTCCCTCTCTGTTATAAGCAATCTGTTCCAACATCCATTGTCCCACCATTTTGTTTCCAGTCGGATGTAACAACCAATTAATTTCCAAATAGCTTCAGGGAGCATGTGTATTCACTGCGGCTGTCCAAAGCAGATGGCGTGTGAAGTAACAATTGATCTGTAATGATCCTATGCTTTAACTGTTGCAGCACTTGGCAAACTCATGCTGTGACATATACTCCATGTTGTTAAATACTAGTAAACAGATGGACACTTGTACCAACGAGGAAGTGACCAGTTGGTCAGTTATGTACAGTGTAGTAAATAACAAACAGGACGAGACCAGTTGTTACACAGCAATTATGTTTGTGTTGCACTGTTGTGAAATATATTCACAGTACATTGTCTACTGATGTTGAACTGGGCAAGAGTGTTAAATGATCTTTAGTAGTATTGGATGACATTTCTGCTGAATAGTAATGTTAGATGATATTATATATTTTTTTCTATTGTCGGGGGTCATGTAACACGAACAGCAGTGTCAGGGGTCGTGTAACACCAGCAGCAGTGTTGGGTGTCATGTAATGCCAATAGCAGTGTCGGGGGTCGTGTAACACCAACAGCAGTGTCGGGGGTCATGTAACACCAACAGCAGTGTCGGGAGTCATGTAACACCAACAGCAGTGTTGGGGGTCGTGTAACACTAACAGCAGTGTGGGGGGTCATGTAACACTAACAGCTGTGTCGGGTCGTGCAACACTAACAGCAGTGTCGGGTCATGTAACACTAACAGTTAGCCTGTACCCAGAGTGTTCAGTTTCATCTGAGGAAATAAATCAGCTCTGTCCTTCAGAAGTAGATATAGGTTAGGAAATTTCCTGGTTGCTTATGAAATGCTCCCTACATATGTGAATTTCAACACAGCTGATTCGGGATGGGCAAAATCAATTGAGGAGGGTTTTTAATTTAAACAGTTCATTAAATGTTGTGTCTTGGCTGTTGTTCCTTGACCTATGACCTAGGTGATGGGGTTACTGCTGATCATCCACCTTGTGGTCCACCTCTTGGCATGTACGGTCAACCCGGCTGACCCAAACGTTATACACAAGATGGAAGGAAAGAAGACACAAGAAGTGCCAAAGTTTGACCGCATGAAACACAAACACGTCATTGAGAATCAGCATTGTTACCTGTGTAAAGTCGACGTGTAAGTGACCTTTTGTGTTCTTACATTCATGATATGTCCATTCATTTATATTTCTACTTATAAAATCAGTTGTCATTCCATTCCTTTATTTAAAGGAATTTCCTTTTTCCCATCCCTTAAAATTCCTAATTTTTGATCAATATTCCTTTAAATTCCATTATTTTAGTCCTATAAAAATTCCTTTATTTTTAGTCCTAGAAAAAAAAATCTTTATTTTTCTGAGGGTGGTATGATGAGTGTAAATTATTATCCAACATTCTCTGCAACACTAAGAGAGCATATCCGTAACTTACAACATATCTTGGTTTGACAGCTCACATGTCCATACTGTTTTCTGTACATGTCTGTCTTGACAACAACGTTGACAATTATTTATCAGTTGATTATAAATAGTTTAGACTTTGTTCACTATCAAAATTGTATAATTATTATAAAGCAAACTACTGCTTTCACATCTGGAGGAACCTGCTGATGTCTTGGCTGGGGCATATCAACATGCCTCTTGGGGCATAACATCAAGGGGAAAATGCCTTAGGATATCCCCCCCCACCCTAGATATGTTACCCCCCTCCCAATGCCCAAGTTGTCTTGACTCCAAACTATTTTACCCCACAACTAAAATCAAGAACATAGTGCAATTAAATCAATATTTATTATAAATTTCATAATGTAATGACTTACAATTATCACAAAAGAGTTAATGTGGATAAATCACAAAATCAGTCTTTCATCACTTGCAATTATCACAACAAAATCTCTTGCAAAATCATTCACCAACTTGAATACATTAATACATTAAGTGTCTACTCTTATCACACAAATTGCATGTCCACAAAAATAAAAAATATTACACTGAGTGTCTATAGCCCATATTGTAAATAAAGTCATGGGGTAACCTCTACCACTTCCATTGTGTAATAACTTGTAATTATAAAAAAAGTCACATTTAAAATAAGTTTCAAACTTGAGTACATTAATGCATTAAGTGTCTACTCTTATCACACAAATTTCCATACAGCTTCGCTGCACTGTTATAGGCAGTCAGTGCAAGTGAGACACTTTCTGTAGCAGGAGAGATTGCACCTGACACACTTCTGCATCTTAGCAGCCAGGAATCCCCGACAGGTGCAGATGACTTTCATTGTGCCCTCCTTCTGTGGCAGGAGTGCCTGGCCTGTCTCACCATCTTCTGGCTCTTGTCTCGGCGAAGTTGTAATATGCTGTAAACTGATAGATTTACTCAATAAATAAGCTGCGAGTGTTTTCAGGCAATTTTCAAAAGCGCTAGTATTTATTATTACATGATGTACTCCTTTCTAGTTCACAGCAAAAGAATTTTGGAGAGATAGTTCTTTTGAATTAATTTTACAAATTTCCTGACTTATCTTTCAACTGGTAATAGAGGATAGATTCTTTCATAGAGAAGTTCCTCGCTTTCCATCTGAAATCTTTCTTCTGCTCCTTAGTTAGACAGAATGGGTATTGCTGAGTACAAATATATTTTAAAATGCCATCTATGTTGTCTATGAAACGCTGAGTGGTGCAGATGGCAGATACTTTGTTTGGCTCCAAACTGATGCTGATGATATGATGCTTGTAGGCGTCTTTGAATAGGTGACTGGACATTTTGAAAGGCTTGGGATCAAACGATTATTTTTTCTGTGAAATGGGTGACAGGATTTAGTTATTGTGTATTGTGTGTGGTTACCCAACAAAATAAATCAAAGGTTAATAAACTATACTGCGAGGACACATTGGCAACGTGCCTAAGCCAATAAACAGAGGCAAGTCCTTGAAACTTGTATTGATAACAATGGGGTGTTACCATGCTGAGCAACAGCTCTGAGAATTAGACACCTCAGTGCCTCGAGAAGAGAGCTGCTTGTTGATGAGGCAGCTGACCATGATTAACTCAGTGTCTTGAGAAAACAACTGTTTGTTTTGTTGTTGAGGTGGCAGATCATGATTAACTCAGTGCCTCGATGAGAGACTTATCATGATTAACTCAGGAATCACTTCATATCATTCATTCGTTTGTAAATTTATAACGTAATAAATATAAACATACACAATTTCTTTTTCTGACTCATATTTGCTAATCATAAACTTTCTTGCACATTTATAAAAGAGGGGTAAGATATCCAGGGTGGGGGGAAGATACAAAACACCCCCTCGAGGGAGATATTCCGGGAAGATGCCCTAGGGTATCTAGGGTATCTTCCCCCTAGAGTATCTTCCCCCTAGGGGAGATGTCCAGAGGGAAAGATACCCTGCCACACTGGCATGCCCTTATGGGCCTATTGGTATGCCCCTTGTGACCAAAGAATGTGACCTCAAGAGTATCCAAGAATTTTTATTTTATAGATTTAGATATGCAGTATAAAATACATGTTGTGACTCACTGGCTCCCTGGCTCCCTAGCATATTCAGCCGCCTGTTGACAACTTTAGCTTTGTATATCAATGTCGAGTTTGCCTAACTATTTTTGATGCACCTCTGACCTCCGGTTTCTGAGGATTTAGGTGTGATAAAGAATCAGATTGATCAACCCAGCTGAGATGAAAAAATTATGGCTGCATGACGTTGTGTGCAAATGCAACATAACTTACAAGCCTGTGTCAATCCTTCAATTGGTCGTGTACATGTCTGCTTTCAGTGGTGCCAAGTCCAAGCACTGCAGTGCCTGCAACAAGTGTGTGTCCACTTTTGACCATCACTGCAAATGGCTCAACAACTGTGTTGGTGATCGCAACTATCGGTCAGTGTCTTCCTCTGTGGTCTGTCACATGACTCACATCATCACTGATGGCCTCAGTTTCATGGCCTATTGAATGTTTGGTTAATCACCGGTTTGGATCTAGCACATTTTTGGATGTCACTATTTTGGTTGTCGCTGTTTTGGATCTGTCGTCATTCTGACCTATACACTCTGTCAATTTTATTTTAATTAAACTGCTTGATAATGGTGTTGTGTCCTCATGTACAAGTTATTGCCGTGCAAGTTATTGATGGCGTTGGTGATGTCACTCACACTTTGTTCATGTTTGTAGGTTGTTCATCGCTACTTTAGTGACGGCCATCGCGGGCGCTATCATCATATTCACCCTGTGTCTTATGCAGTTTGTTGCTTACTTCACAGACAAACACAGCGGCAACATTCTCCAGCAGTACCGAGGTATTTACATCGTTGTTACGGCGCATAATGACACCTACTTTTTAAGGCCTTATTATTTCAATCAGGCCCAGTCTGTAACTGGTTTAGTGCACACAAGTTTTGTTTTTGCTGTAAGATTAATGTCTTGCTAGTGTGTGAAGTGTGACACATAGAAACATGTTTACCAGACAGACTGAATGCGTCAGATTGATCTACGAAAGGCATGAGGCGTGGAGAAGCCTGGAGATGGACGGCCAGTGAAAAATCTAGTGCGCGTCTTATGTCTTGTATAGCATTTTCAAAATGCGTTTCTCTAAGATGCACATCATTAGCTTAGGAACCAAATATCCCATCATAAACTTACCAATGTGCACAGTTGGGAAAAATGTTTAGGAAACGGGTCAAATAGAAGTCTTGATGGTTTGATGTACCTGTGCTTTGCACGTTGTTAGGATCTCTTATGAGTAAAGACAGAATATGGTTTGTTGGTCGAAAAATAACAGGTAGCGTTGATTTTCTTAAAAAAATTGTAGAATTTAGCAAGCAGCAAAATTTACGGTTTTCATAAAATTTTAATCATAATTTTATTTATTTTATTTTTGCCTTCAATGTGGAATGTTATAGTGTACTGTAGCCTGCCTCTGTTGGTTCACACAGATGCTTTGGCCATCCCCAGCAGTTCTACAGAGAACGTGACAGTGATGTCAACTACTCCCAGTGCCACCATCAGCACAGCAGGTACGCAGTCTCACGAGGGTGAATTTTTCTATTCTAAATTGGCATTTCTTTGAAAAACAAGTTGTGATATAAGATATGATTGATACACATGTATTGGTTTGGAGATATGTGGCCTCAGACTTGTGTTTAAGCTTTGTGTTGCAGGCTGTTGGTGGATTATTGCATAAAAAGGAACAGTTTTTTGCAGTATAAAGCTGTCAGCTTAATTTAATGTTTAAGATTGTTTTCTGGATCACCTCTAAACGGGGTTTTGAATATATAAAAAATCCAGTAATAACCAAGTTGGAGAGGATTTGCCATACCCACCCACCCACCCACCCACCCACCCACCCACCCACCCACCCACCCACCCACCCACCCACCCACCCACCCACACCCTGTCCAAAACACAATCAAAAAAGGGAAAATTGGAAGCTCTGTACACATATTTACAAAACCCCTAAGTGTACTCCCATTAGTTCCCTCTCTCCATCTTCCAGTTAACTACAGTGGGAAGACATCACCGGTGACTCCCACCCAGAAGCCCGGTGAGTCTGTGTGAATGATATGCCTCAGTGGGAACATCATCTCGGTGAATAATGTAGTCTGCAAATATATTGCTTATTTACGTGGCAGAAAAAGAATATTAAATGACATGCTTTCAGATATTCCACTAAGGCCCTAAAGGCCAGTGGACATGAGTGACTAATTATCCAGTTGATCAGACATATTAGCAATGCCATTTTGTGGCTACGATTGTGTTGGCTAAATTGGGGCGGGTCCAAATTTGGCCAACAGTCCGCAGCGATGTTTGAAACAGTGGCAGGTGCACCCATCAAAACCTTTCATTAGTGATCAAAGCTGGAGTGGTGTGAGTCAAGATCTATGTTGCAGTGTCTAGAAATGTTGCTCGTCTAAACGCACACATTGTTTAGCTGCACACTGTCATGTGACACTGTCACCCAACCAATTGAGGCAGAAATCGCTCGTGTAAACTGACATTTAGTTGTGTTATAGCACAAGATGCATAGGTAAAACATGTGCACTCTGTTCTAAAAATGTGTTTCACTGTGATCATGTTCTGTGTGCTGCATCATCTGACTGTCTGTTGTGACCGTGCAGTCTTCAGGGTGCTGTGGGTGGTCGTGTCAGACAAACTGTGGCTGGCTCTCCTGATGTTGTCTGCCCTCCTGGCTATGGCTGGCTCAGGGCTCCTCGGACATCTCCTCGGCTTCCACATCTACCTCTGTGAGTACCACACCAGGTCCACATGAGGACATGTAATGGCAAAAACACATACTACATGAGTACATGTAATTGTAATAACACGCCACACTACATGAATATATGTAATGGTAATAACAGATATGAGTACACGTAATGGTAATAATAAACATGAGTACATGTTATGGCAGTAACACACCTTACTACATGAGTACATGTAATGGCAGTAACACACCTTACTACATGAGTACATGTAATGGCAGTAACACACCTTACTACATGAGTACATGTAATGGCAGTAACACACCTTACTACATGAGTACATGTAATGGCAGTAACACACCTTACTACATGAGTACATGTAATGGCAGTAACACACCTTACTACATGAGTACATGTAATGACAGTAACACACCTTACTACATGAGTACATGTTATGGCAGTAACACACCATACTACATGAGTACATGTAATGGCCGAAACACACCATACTGCATGAGTACATGTAATGACAGTAACACACCATACTACATGAGTACATGTAATGACAGTAACACACCTTACTACATGAGTACATGTAATGACAGTAACACACCATACTACATGAGTACATGTAATGGCCGAAACACACCATACTGCATGAGTACATGTAATGGCCGAAACACACCATACTGCATGAGTACATGTAATGGCCGAAACACACCATACTGCATGAGTACATGTAATGACAGTAACACACCATACTACATGAGTACATGTAATGGCCGAAACACACCATACTGCACGAGTACATGTAGTGGCAGTAACACACCCAGGGATGGGTCCAATTACACATAATTATATCAATTACAATTACATTTAAAAATGTATTACAATTACACTCATAATTTTTCAATTCAATTACAATTACATTATGCGGAACCAAATATATTCAGCATTTGTTAATTATATAGTTTTGCACTTTTGCTGAATTTCAATGTTTTTTACATAATTGATAAACAAATATAACGGTAATGATTGTAAATTGTTGAAGAATTGTGACTTTGAATTGTACTAAATAAAAAGATAGCCGTTTAAAACATATTTTTATTATATAAATATATATTTTAAATCTGGTATATGAACATTAATAAATTTTATATAGATGTTGATGTATTTATAAACTCTATCAAATGTGTTCTATTTAAATCGATCTAGGTACTTGTCTTAACAGAGGGTATATGATTTTTGCTTATATAAAGACATTAGACAATGTCCACAAGGCCTCACCTCCTGTAGTTGCATAATCTGTCTTGGAAAGGAAAGCATGCTGTGTGTCTGTGGCTGTAGCAGTGCTAATTGTTATTTGCTGAGAGGGTGGATTAGCACCTGTCCAGGGCCCTGTGTACTCTAAGGGTCTCTAACCAGACTGCAAACTGGTACAGTATTAAACAATTGTAGCCCAGACTGTCTCACTTGAGTCAACATACTGAATTGATAACAACTAGCACAAGCTCTAAGTGGACTTTAACTCAGGGCTTCTGACTTGAAAAGATACTTCCTCTGGAAGACAACTTTGTGTAGCTGCATTCAAAAAGGGAATAGCTCAAACATACACAATGTCATAAAATATTTTACTGTCAGGCTATCTGGTGTCAATACAGCTACACAAGTGTGCACACTTTGTGCTTTTGTATTAAAAAACATACAAAACTGTGTTGATCTCAATGCTTGTAAACAATTATTTGTGATAAATTCATATAAATCATCAATCAATGATTTTTTTGGAATGATTTAAATCAATGATTTAAATAAAATGATTTAAATCAAAATCCTGAACCTGTATGAGACTTAAATTATATTTTATTGACAGTTTGTTCAGGTAGTTTGTGATATGAAACGTACTGTAATTAATTGTAATTGAAATAAATTTTCAATTATACAAAATATAACAATTACAGCACAAATTTGAAACCATAATCAATTACAATTACACAATTTTGCTGTAATCAATTACAATTACATAATTGGACCCAGCCCTGAACACACCATACTGCATGAGTACATGTAATTGTAGTAACACACCATACTACATGAGTACATGTAATGACAGTAACACGCCATACTACATGGGTGCATGTAATGACCGAAACACACCTTACTGCATGAGTACATGTAATGGCAGTAAATACCATACTACATGAGTACATGTAATGGCAGTAACACACCATACTACATGAGTACATGTAATGACCGAAACACACCTTACTACATGAGTACATGTAATGGCAGTAAATACTATACTACATGAGTACATGTAATGGCAGTAACACACCATACTACATGAGTACATGTAATGGCAGTAAATACCATACTACACGAGTACATGTAATGGCAGTAACACACCATACTACATGAGTACATGTAATGACCGAAACACACCTTACTACATGAGTACATGTAATGGCAGTAAATACTATACTACATGAGTACATGTAATGGCAGTAACACACCATACTACATGAGTACATGTAATGGCAGTAAATACCATACTACACGAGTCCATGTAATGGCAGTAACACACCATACTACATTAGTATATGTAATTGTAGTAACACACCTTACTACATGAGTACATGTAATGGCAGTAAATACCATACTACACGAGTACATGTAATGGCTGAAACACACCATACTGCACGAGTACATGTAATGAACGAAACATACCTTACTACATGAGTACATGTAATGGCAGTAAATACCATACTACACGAGTACATGTAATGGCAGTAACACACCATACTACATTAGTATATGTAATTGTAGTAACACACCATACTACATGAGTACATGTAATGGCTGAAACACACCATACTGCACGAGTACATGTAATGAACGAAACATACCGTACTACATGAGTACATGTAATGGCAGTAAATACCATACTACATGAGTACATGTAATGGCAGTAACACACCATACTACATGAGTACATGTAATGGCAGTAAATACCATACTACACGAGTACATGTAATGGCAGTAACACACCATACTACATGATTGCATGTAATGAACGAAACCTACCATACTACATGAGCACTTGTAATGGCAGTAACACACCATACTACATGATTACATTTAATGGCTGAAACGCACCATACTACATGAGTACATGTAATGGTAATAAATACAATACTACATCTGAATATGTAGTGGAAATAAGCTAATAACACACACATGAGTACATGTTATTATAATAAGTACCATACTACATGAGTTCAGATTTTCCTTTTACCCATTTCATTGTGACTATACTTCTGGGGGTGGTCTACCCTTTAATATTGGTAAATATGGTGGATATGTCAGAATGAAATTGGATTTAGTCGAAGTTGATTGCGTTTGCTTGAGAACCAGTATGAAGTTGCAGTAAACAACATTTCTAATTTTGACCCTGTCTTCTAGAGGCCTGCACATTTGTGAGATATTTCTCATGAGGTGACATATGGCGCTAAATGTGTGCAAGTATATTTATTTCAAATGCTTGACTGTCCATCGTACTGCCCGGTCATGGATACATGGATGCCAAGTCACTGGATATTGCAAGCAATGCTACTGCCTGCAGGTTTCATCACCATTATGCAGTTTGATAGACATTATCGTCCAGCGTACTGGTGACCAAATAACTGGACCAAGATGTTCCAGCTTCAAGGAAAGCAAATTTACACTGACAAAAGCCGTTTTATAAAATTTTATTTGAATTTCCTCTGAAATGAGCTGAGCTACTTAAGTGATTATCATGAGGTAACTTGGTTATTACCATGAGGTACCTCAGTCATTACCATGAGATACCTCAATCATTACCATGAGGTACCTCTGTGATTACCATGAGATACCTCAGTCATTACAATGAGGTACTTTGGCAATTACCACGAGGTACATCAGGGATTCCCTTGAGGTACCTTAGTGAGTACCACGAGGTAGGTCAGTGAGTACCACAACTTCAGTGTTTGCCATCAGGTACATCAGCAATTACCATGAGATGCCTGCCTGGTACAGATACCAGGAGAGTAATTACCTGTGTGAGTGCTACCAGGTTGTGCTTGTGTCACTGAGTGTGGCCATAAAGCACCTGTAGTCTGTGGGAGTTGATATTAATGATTCTTCTAATGATGTGGCTGGCAGTGCCTTGTGTCATTATCAAGAGTTTGCCTAGACACTAATCATCTCAATACCCTGGGTATGTGTTGTAGCCAACAGTGTGTGAGACCTCGTTAAGCTCTTCTCTTGGGCACTGTCAAACAATCTCTGGTGACTGTCTAGCCAAACAGTCTCTGGTGACTGTCTGGCTGTCGTCTGCCAAACAATCTCTGGTGACTGTCTGGCTGTTGTCTGCCAAACAATCTCTGGTGACTGTCTAGCTGTTGTCTGTCAAACAATCTCTGGTGACTGTCTGGCTGTTGTCTGCCAAACAATCTCTGGTGACTGTCTAGCTGTTGTCTGCCAAACAATCTCTGGTGACTGTCTGGCTGTTGTCTGCCAAACAATCTCTGGTGACTGTCTAGCTGTTGTCTGCCAAACAATCTATGGTGACTGTCTTGCTGTTGTCTCTGTCAAACAATCAATGTTGTCTGTCTGGCTGTTGTCTCTGTCAAACAATCCATGTTGTCTGTCTCTGTAAAATAATCTGTGTTGTGTGTCTTGCTGTGATTAACCCAGATGAAACATATGATGGCTGTAGGCTTCAGGAAACCACAGACACTGCTCATGTTGAGTTTATGGGCCTGGTCACTGGCTCTCAGTGGGGGGGGCCTGGTCATTACAGCCATGATATGCTGCCTTTTATTGCAAAATCATTAAAGGGCTGTATGATTATGGTGGAGACCAGCAGGGAGCTGGTTATCTGGTGCATTGTGTCTTTGTTCAGCAAGTAACTTTTATAGGCAGAATGCATGTCCCCTTTGTCTTATTGCTGCCCCCCCCCCTGTCTTCTGATACTCTGACATTTTATAGCTGGATCGTTATGTGTCATTATACTTTTAATTTTTGGATACCAGCTTTGTAAAATAACGAAAAATAAATAGGATAATATTATTGTCAAATATAGTCAAAACTACACGTAGGTAATAATAATTATTATCCGTTTATATTAAAGAGACTGTAGAAGAAATGGCCAGAGGATTATAGTAGGAACCTAGCATAAGATAGTGATTGATCATTTCAGATTAGATTTAGCTATTTTAGTACTGCAGCCTTGCATTTGTCTTGTAAAGCGCCATGAACAATTAAAACTTGGATCTGGCGCTATATCAAATAAAATATATTATTATTGTGACCACTGAATACTGCATTCCCAATGACTTTGTCAGAAAATCGACTACGTCACTTCAAATCAAGCTTCGAGCAACAACAGTGTATTTTATGAATAGGAACACCATGTATATCTTGAAAGTAGAATGATCAACAAGTAAAACAAGCCAGACTATTTTAGTTATCGTCATTGTGGTAACCAACAATTCAATAATTACATCACTTCATCATCAAAGTAGCGATCAAATATACTGGTACTGTTAGTATAAAGTTTGACACCATTGTTAACTTCGTTATTACCATCATCAGTATAAGTAACATCGTCCGCCATTGCAGCTGTCGTAAATTTTGGATACATGTATTATGGGTACATAAAACCGTGAAAATCTCGAAACAAATGTATGAGCAATAATCCATGATTACTCCTGTTGAAATGCTGAGCCATTTGCCTTGGCGAAAATGTATAAGTGGCTCCACATAGTGGATAATTGTGAGTTAAAACAATTTGAATAGTGGACATCGTCAGTGCCGCTATGCTGGCCTGTCTTACCATAGCATCACACACCACACGTCCAGTATACTGATCTGTCGTACTGAAATCTTCTCTCAACAGATCAAAAAACCAACTGCTTTGCTATGTTTGAGTTAACTTTGCAACACAACTATTACTTGTTTTGTTGACAAACAGGATTTAGGATTATGCTTTGTGTTTTTATTGTTATCCAGAAAGAACATTTAAGGTAGTTGTAAACCCTGCCATATATTCCATCTGTAGTAATAGTAAATTAATAATTGGCTGCATATTTTTTTGTTGTGCTACAAACAAACCAAAACTGCAAATGATCTGTAACATGTCGAGCCGTGCTGTGTTTACTGCAGTTTGTTACAGTTTACAACAGTAACAATGACTATTGCCAGAGAAACATCTTATTGCCTGGTGAACTGTGGAAATAATTAAGGACATGAATATATTGCCTGCACTGTCAATACTCAACCAGTCTTGAATCCAAAGACATTGCATCAGAGGCCATGGTTTAGTGCTGCATCCTCATAGACAGACATATGAAATGGGTTATTAGATGGTAGCAGATGTTTCTAAATCACTGGTGGTGATTTCACTCGACCAGTAGTTCTGTCACGTTTATCGTATATTGTCCGACTGGGATCTAGATAAATTCTAATTAATTTCTCTTGTGTCTCCTTTACAGTCTACCGCGGGATCAGCACATATGAATACGTTGTGCAGCTGCGTGAGAAGGCTGAAAAGGAAGCTCGGGAAAAGCACATGGAAGATGGGAAATCAGAATTCACAAATAATAAATCAACCAAGGTCAGTCTTAATGTTTCTAGGTATTAATTAATAGGTATTAGTTATAATATCCTATTTTGACTTGTCAGTAACTTAATATCATGTCAGCAAATTAAGCCCCCATATTTTGAGCATAAATACACTTTGCGTAGCATTAGAGGGTGTACTATGGAGGCATTACAGCAAGTTATGATCTCTTTACAGGCAAATAAAATAGTTCCACAGGCGGAAGAATACGAACTTGACAGTGGTCGGCCGACCAGCAGGTAAAGCCATCTACAGTTTGTTTGTTTCAGTTTGTCTGGTTTAGAGTTGTGTATTAGTGTCATAATGTGTCACTATGTCGTAGAGTTTGTGTCGGTGTCAGTCACTTGTATTACAACCAGTCCTTTCTGTCCCCATGCATGTCATTTGTATCACGTCAGTATCGTGAGTTTGACAGACTTAGGGTGTTCAAAATTATATTTGTAGGGGAGACCAGTGCTAGTTGTAACACATTTTGTCACAATGATGAAACATTTTACAACTTGCCCTGTATTGGGGTAATTTGTAACATTAACATGTCATTGCGCAAATGTGAAATAATATTTCACATTTGCGCATATTATGCTGTTTTTGTTACAACTAACCCCGGTCTCACCTACCATTATTCTACACATCACTAAAATATTTAACAGTGATGTGCGTTACTGTGAATCATGTAACTGTGTTGTTTCAGTGTGTTACAGTGAGGTGTGTTACAATCAGCCATCACTGTGTTACCATGAGTTGTGTCACTGTGTGACTGTGAGTTGTGTCACTGTGTTGCAATGAGTTGCGTCACTGTCTTGTGTCACAGTATGTTGTGTCATTGTTACAATGTGTTTTGTCAGTGTGTTACAATCAGTTGTGTTGCAGTGAGTTGCTTCACTGTCTTGTGTCACAGTATGTTGTGTCATTGTTACAATGTGTTTTGTCAGTGTGTTACAATCAGTTGTCTTGCAGTGAGTCGCGTCACTGTGTTACAGTTCTGTCACTGTTGCATTGTATCAGTGTCATGCAGCGGTGTGTGTGTGAGTGTTGTAACTGGGTCGCTGCTTGTAGACCCGCCTGGCAAGCCAACACAGGCCCAGTGTAAGTTGTAACTGCCACCGTCTCCACTGTGAGCTTCTCTCATGCATAGGTGACTTATGTGTTTCTCTCTTCTTTCTCTCTTTCTCTCACTTGCTTTCTACTTAGCATTAATAACGGTTTGTTCTCTAACACTTTATAGAAATCCAGTTATTCTCTACTTATATTGATTGTCTCCAGTTATTACATAACACTGTTTTATATGCTACTTATAGTTATTAGCAATCTATATTGGTAGCCATCTGTAGTTATACACTAGCTCTCTTTTAAGGCTGTCTCGGTTGTTTTAATCACCTTTAGGGTCATCAAGAGTTATTCTTTAACTCTGTTATGAGGACCATCTATAGTTACTCCTCATCTCTAGCTATCAGTATTCAACTAGTAACATCACTTATTTGATCACTGTTTGTTCTAGTGATACTAGAATTGTAATTAATGTATGTATTACAGGCCTATTTTATTTCATTGTTGACCTACTCAGCATTGTTTGGTAGTGGGATTGAACTTTCATTGCTGTTGGGCTGTGTTAGTGAACAACTTGTGGTCAATTATATTTTAATTGGAATTGACATGCTAATTCCAATTCCACATTTGGAATTGGTAAAGATGTAATTGGTATTTTCAAATACTTTTCAGTTATTTTTACAATTACGTTATGTAAATATTTTACTAAAATTTGTCACTACAAATAATCAGTGCAATATAATATGTTGCGAATGTCATATTTGTTTGCCATTATGTACCATAATGTGCAGAAATTAAATAAAGTTGCTCTAAAATGGATGTTATTTATGGACATCGAGTATGTCTGTAGTTCATATATTCACATGCTTTATTTTGATATGTAATTAGTAATTGGATCTGGTATTTTAGAATTGCTATTTTTGAGGAGGAATTGGAATTGATATTTGTAATTGGTTTGGAATTGATATAATGTAATTGACCCCCACGTCTGGTTAGTGTAAACCGCTTACTCTTAAGTTACATCTTGTTCTTTCTAATTAATTCATATATTCATAGGACGGCTAGGTAAAGGTACTGACTTAGGTGTTTTGTCAAGTTTTATATCTTGTTGCAGTGTAGACATGTTAAGTTGTCACATACGTGTTTGTGCAGTTGTTGGCATGCGTGAATGAGTCTGCGTAGTAATACATGAGTGAGTCTGCATAGTAATATGTGAGTGAGTTTGCATAGTCAAACGTGAGTGAGTCTGTAATAATACATGAGTGAGTCTGCGTGGTAATACATGATTGAGTCTGCATAGTAATATATGAGTGAGTGCATAGTAATGCATGAGTGAGTCTACATAGTAATACATGAGTGAGTCTGTGTAGTAATGCATGAGTGAGTCTACATAGTAATACATGAGTGAGTCTGTGTAGTAATATGTGAGTGAGTCTGCATGAGTGAATCTGCATAGTAATACATTAGTGAGTCTGCATAGTAATATGTGAGTGAGTCTAAATAGTAATACATAAGTGAGTCTGTGTAGTAATATGTGAATGAGTCTGCATAGTAATATGTGAGTGAGACTGCATAGTAATGCATGAGTGAGTCTGCGTAGTAATGCATGAGTGAGTCTGCATAGTAATGCATGAGTGAGTCTGCACAGTAATACATGAGTGAGTCTGCTTAGTAATATGCGAGTGAGTCTGTGTAGTAATATGTGAATGAGTCTGCATAGTAATACATGAATGAGTCTGCGTAGTAATACCATACTTGTTAAGTTTCAGAAATGCCAATCCAGGAGATTTATACGTAAATCGGAGGGTCTCGGAAAAATGGGGATTTATATGTCAATCGGAGGGTCTCAGAAAATCAGGGATTTATACGTAAATCGGGTAGTCTCGGAAAATCAGGGACTTGTATGTAAATTGGAGGGTCTAAGAGAACAAAATATTACAAAAAGAATACTTTCCAACTGAACAACCATGTTTTATTATCACCAATCACCAACACTTCATACATGATACAAAAGCACACTATATATATATATATATATTCACAAATACCTCATCAGCTCTAGACATCTGGCACAGAAGAATAACGCCCATGTCGATCTCACATAGAGCTTGCCGGGTGACTTTACCAAGCATGACAGGTACACGCGTATAATTTATGAAAACCCTCACACATATATCACAAATCTACCAGAAAAGAATAACGTCCATGCTGATCTCACAGAGCATGCACAACAGACACAAGCCTACACATCACCTTCACATAATCCCATGTCACAACCTTGGCCGACTTGAGAAGATCCTTCTCTGGCACAAAGGAATAGCAAAGATCGTCCATGTTGATTTTGCATGACGGCAGCGCACGCAGGGTGTCGTTGCCGAGCTGCAACCGAGAGTCAGTGTCGATCTTTCAACACATCGAGAACACACGCTCGCTATCGGCGATGATGTGGCTTTCTGCAACATACAGTGACTGGCCAAGCTTGCATGGCGAACAATGTCGCTCTTGCCACCGTACACTACGTTTATGTGCGTATTGCACACTCTACAGTATATACAGTAAAATTTTGTTTTGGTTTCACTGACAATCCAGGAGATTGGTTCTCCTTTCCAGGAGATTTGGTGGAATTCCAGGAGTCTCCCGGCGAATGGGGGAGACTTAACATGTATGGTAATACATGAGTGAGTCTGCATAGTAATACATGAGTGAGTCTGCGTAGTAATACATGAGTGAGTCTGCGTAGTAATACATGAGTGAGTCTGCGTAGTAATACATGAATGAGTCTGCGTAGTAATACATGAGTGAGTCTGCGTAGTAATACATGAGTGAGTCTGCGTAGTAATTTAACAAATTTAACAAGATTGCCATCTCGAACAAAACAAGTTCCAGATGGCAAGTGGACAAGGAAGCCATTGGCTTATCGAGAGTCCAACAATTTTCTCATCTATGTGTAGCCCACCCTTATCAGATATCTGTCAATTCTATTTTTAAACATATTCACACTACTAGCATTAACACAATCATTTGGCAGTTTGTTCCATTCATTTATTACCCTCTGTGAGAAAGAGTACTTTCTAATGTCCAACCTACACTGCTCCTTAACTAATGCTGCTTTGTGTCCTCTGGTTCTACTGCCTTCTTTAAGTTTGAAGAACATATTCCTATCAACATCCTCATAACCGTTCACTATTTTAAACACTTCTATTTGGTCTCCTCTTAGTCTCCTGGTCTCTAGTGTTGTCAAACCACATTGTAATAAGCGACTTTCGTAACTAAGGTCTCTTAATTCTGGAATCATTTTAGTTGCTCTTCGTTGTATTCTTTCTAGCTTATCTATGTCTTTTTTACGATATGGCCTCCATTCTTGAATACAATATTCCAAATGTGGTCTAACTATTGCTTTGTACAGGGGTACAATTAGATGTTTCTCCTTATACGTGATAGTTCTCCTAATTAGCTCTAGAATTTGATTTCCTTTCGAAGCAGCAATCCCACATTGCTCTGAAACTTTCATGTCAGCATTAAATGTTACTCCTAAATCCTTTTCTTGTGTGGTTCTACCTAGTACAGCATCCCCCATTTTATATTCCTCGTCCATATTTCCATGTCCTATGTGTATACATTTACACTTCCCAAAATTGAATAACATTTGCCATTTTTCTGACCATTTAACTAATTTTTCTAGATCATCCTGTAAACTTTGTTTATCTGTATCATTAGTAACCTTTCTGAATACTTTTGTGTCATCTGCAAATTTGAGTACTTTGCTAGATATGTCATCCTCCAAATCATTTATATATATTAAAAACAGTATAGGGCCTAACACTGATCCCTGTGGTACCCCACTCAAAACAGATTTCCAGTTTGAAATCTTATCATCTACTATTACTCTCTGTCTTTTGTGTGTATGCCACTTTTCTATCCAGTTGATTACATCATTGGGCTTTTAGTTTAAGTAACAATCTTTGATGTGGCACTTTATCAAAAGCTTTCTGAAAATCTAAGTAGACAACATCCACTGGTGACCCGTCATCTACCCACTTTGTAATTTCTTCTAAAAAACATAAGAGATTGGTTAGACATGACCTTGCTTTTAGGAATCCATGTTGAGATGTATTTATTAATTTATGTTTTATGAGGAATTCCACCATGTGGTCTCTAATTAATGTTTCGAGTAATTTACATACAACTGATGTTAAACTCACTGGTCTGTAATTTTCTGGCTTCTTCCTCGATCCCTTCTTAAATAGCGGCGTAATGTTTGCTTCTTTCCATTCTGAAGGAACTATTCCTTCTTCTAGTGACAAGTTAAATAAGTTTGCAAGTGGTGTACTAATTTGATCAACAATTTCCTTTAGCAGTTTTGGTGGTATCCCATCAACTCCAGGTGATTTATTATCTTTCATCTTCTTAATTTTCTTTGCTATCATTTCAGGAGTTACAAATAACTGCCCTAAATGTTCTGATTTATTGCCCTCAAATTTAGTCAATGGAACTGGAAGTGAGCTGATATCTTCTGTGGTAAAAACTGAGCTGAAATACTCATTCAGGACCTCTGCCATTTGGAACCCATCTGAAATTATGTTTTCACTGTTGTTTTCCAGTGGTCCGACCTTATCTCGAACTTTCTGTTTACTCCTTACATAAGCATAGAAACTCTTGCTGTCATTTTTTATATTACCTGCCAATTTTTGTTCAAAGGTTCTTTTAGATTTTCTAATTTCAGTTGTAGCTAGGTTAAGTGCCTCTTTGTAGTTTGTGTAGTCTTCTACATTTCCAGTGTGTTTATAGACCTTCCACAGCATCTGTTTGTGAGCAATTTTTCTAATAGCTTCTTTTGACAGGTGTTTTTTCCTGGATCTTTTCCCTTGTTTTCTTAACGGAATAAATTTCTCAATAATGCCCTCAATCTCATATTTAAAACAAGTCCAGCATTCTGTTGCTGTCTTGTTCTTCAGCAAGTTATTCCAATCTATATTTGCTAGATATGTTCTCATCACTTTATATTTGCCTTTGTTGAAGTTCCTCCATTGTTTTTTATATGTATTCCCTGTTTTTACTTTTATATTAAAATGGATTTGGTTATGGTCACTTGAACCTAAAGGTTCGTGTACTTTAACATTGTCAACTAATTCATTTTGAGAAGACAAAATTAAATCTAACACATTCCCACCTCTGGTTGGTTCCAAGACATGTTGAGTAAGGAAACAATCCTGTGTTAGAAGTAGAAACTGATGGTCGTCACCTCCAGCACTCTCTAATGATTCCCATTGTATATGGCCATGGTTAAAATCACCTATTATAACACATTCTCCCTTGCTCACCTCCCTTATCGCCTTTTGTAATTTTACATCTTCCTCTTGTCCTATGTTAGGACTACGATAAACTACTCCTATTGTTAATGTTGAGTTCCTGGTAACTATGTTACACCAAATTGCTTCCACACTATCTGCTTCACTTTTCAGTGTAATTTCATATGCTTGGATAGATTCTTTAATATACAAAATTACTCCACCTCCCCTTCTTTCTCGTCTATCCTTCCTAAACATTACATAGCCTGTCAGTGCTAACTCAGCATTTACTATATCTTCATTTGCCCATGATTCTGTGATGCCTATTACATGAGGATCAATATCTGCAACCATAATGTCTAACTCACTATTTACTATGCTCCTGGCATTTAAGCATACACATTTAAGTTCATTGTCTGAAATTATTGGTGAACATTTCTTTGGATGTGTATTTGTAGTAGTACTCCTTTGAGTTTTCTCTGTCAGTTCCCCCTGCGCATCTAGTTTAAATAATCTATGGTACCTGTGCCCTCGTCGACAACTCTGACAAACTCACACGCAAGAACTGCAGCGCCCTTCCCTGTCAGATGAAGTCCATCTCTCATGAAAAAGTCACCTCTTCCCACAAAGTTTAACCACATGTCTATGAAGCCTACTCCCTCCTCCATACATACCTTCTATACCTGTGTGTTGATCGCCATCCTTCTACAGTTCCTATATTCCTCACCCCTGCCTCCCATTATTGGTAATATCCCCGACAATACGATCTGCCCAACTCGTGCCTCTTTAAGTGTCTTGATCAACCTCCTGTACTTACCAATGATGGCTTCTTATCTGCATTGTTTGTTCCCACATGCACGAGAACAGCACCTCCCGTGCCACCACCCATGACCTGTCCTGCCTTCTCTGCTATATCCTCTACTTTTGCCCCTGGTAGGCATACTGTTATGTCATCTCCTCTATTTACAATTTTATCCACTTTCCTAATGATGGAATCCCCCATAAATACCCGGGCTTTCCTCGCTTTCCCCTGTGATACTACATCAGCAAAGCTCCTTTCCTGTTGCACACTACTAGTATGCCCCCTTTCTCTCATATCATCAACCTTTACTGTCTTACCACCTGGCAATCCCTCTCCACTCACCCGCTTACCTCTCTTTTGTTGTATTCTCTGCCTTCTGTCATCTTTCTTCTTCTTACCAGCTTTCTCCCTCACATTGCCACTGCTCTCCTTGTTCTCCTCGGTCTCACCACCTCTGCTCTCCTTGGTCTCACCACCTCTGCTCTCCTCAGTCTCACCACCTCTGCTCTCCTCGGTCTCACCACCTCTGCTCTCCTTGGTCTCACCACCTCTGCTTTCATCATTCTCACCACCTCTGCTCACTTCTGTCTCACCCTGCCCTGTCATCATCAAAATCATACGCCTTAGCTCAATCACCTGCTCCTGCAGATATTTCACTGTAGTACACCCCCTACACACGAAATGGAAATCATCCGCCTGCACCTCCGCCCACGAATTTACACACCCGGACTTTGCAAAGTCTATCCAGCTGTCGCAGCTAGAACATATCAAATTACGTTTTGCCTTTACTTGGCGTTTGCACGGCACCATGTTAGAAATTAAATTTGTATTTGTTTATAATCCGTTTATAATCAATTTATACTAGGTAGTCTTCACAAAGACTGTTTTTGTGTTGTAATACACACTTTATAGTATGTTACTTATGTTTTAATTAAATTTACAGCTACTGCCTTGCAACTTACTTTCTATGTAACAGCTGACTAACAAAACGTAATATCGCTCGTGCTAATGAAATTTCAGTGACCTTATTTAAATAACACTGAATTACTACCTACGGCTAACTTTTAACAATAAATGTTGCTAAACCAAAATATTCAGGTTTTCAATATTTAATATGTACTAAATTATTTACAATAATATTATGTCTCGTATTATGTACCCAATCAACTGAAAACAACAACCCTTAATTATCGCTCGCGCTACCGAGTCCTCGGAGACCTACGATATAAACTACCCTAAATTACTCCTATAGCTAAATTTTAACAGCAACTATTGACTAAACAAGGACTCTTGTAAGTTTATGTTTAATATACACGCAATAATAATACTTATCCGATCAATATTCCACGCTTTAGACAAATATAAAATCCACCAAATTCAATCCCGTGTTCTCAAGATTTCCCAAGTTGAACTATGTAATACATGAGTGAGTCTGCATAGTAATACATGATACCATGTTTCCAATGCATTTTTACTAATACATATCTAATGCCAAGCCAGAAGAACTTCATAGTTTGTAAAAAATAAAAATCATTATTTTACAGTTTGTGGAAATACCCTTCATCCCATATTCTACAAAGCAAAAAACACCACCAATTTTATTTACATGGTTGTATTCCTGTTACTTGATTGGTATTAATATTTTTCATAAATTTGTTTCCCAGATTTGAGTAGTATTCTGCTGTCAGAAACATGTTTGCAGAACCAGAAACTTCTGTGATAGTTTTGGAAAAGTATTTATGATATGTTACTTTCTCCAGATTTGCTTTACATGTACCACCTTTATATACATTGATTCCTGATGTCACAATTTGCACCAGATTTTATTAATATCTCAGACATAGGGCCTTTGTAAAAAAAAGTTCCAATAATCCAAAAAGCAATTGGATGTGCTTAGGCGGTTCAAGAGTCAAATTGGAAATGTACATTTTTAAAAGTTTTTTCCTGGTTGAAATTTTACAGTAATCGACTTTCCATTCACTGCTTTGTCAATATGTGTACTGTGCCTGCAATTTTCTAGTTTGTTTTGTTTTTGGAATGAGGTAGTTTTTTTATTACTGGATTTACGATGTGAATCAGAGTGACGAGAGTGGTTACCTGATTATGTTTTGCTGAGACATATCTTCTTGTCACGACCCTTGTAGCCCAGACCATCATGAGTTGTCGACATACGGGAACCAGCCAATGACTCCCACACCAACGCCCCCCCTGCCCAACACAGGCTCCGAGTCGTCGCCCCAACTGGAGTGGAGAAAACAAAATGGCAGCATGATGTCACCCCAAATATACGTATGTAGGACAGCTATCTGTCGGTTGACCGGTGTGTAAAATAGACTTGGGTTAAATTATGTTGTAATTGGAATTGAAACGCCAATTCCAGTTGCAATTATGGAATTGGTGTTTTTTTAAGTAATTCGAATTGGTAAAAATTTAATTAGTATTTTCAGTTACATCATGTAACTTTTTTACTCAAATTGTTTGCTACAAATAATGAATAAAATATAATAATGATGTTGGGTACATTTTATTTATTTGCCAAATGTTATAATATGCAGAAATTAAATAAAGCTGCTCTAAAATATATGTAATTTTTTGGTGTCAATATGTCTACAGTTCCTTTGTCCACGTACTGTTATTTGGAATTGGAATCGGAATCAGTGTATTGGAATTGATATTTTTGAGGTGCAATTGGAATTGATATAATAAATTTGAGTGACCGCTGACATACAACTCACTGCCTTGTGACAATGTTTAAGTGGAAGTATCTGCATTATAAGTAATGTAAGTATCCTGCAGATAATGGCATGTTCAGAGCTGCTGGCATTTAATAAAAAGTAATGAATAGATTTACTCGGGATGTAAGCATCGAAATGTCATGTTCTATATGAAAATTGGGCAAAAAATATATAGGATTGTCAGATAACATTCCTATCCATGTGTATTACATAATTAATGTTCTAAATGCATAGTATACACAAAATGCATAGAGTTGGTATTAATAAAAAATAAATGATATACAAAATAACATGTATGTTTTAAATTGTAAAATATTGTAAGCTGGGCTTCTTGTATTTTTTCTTGTAGAACATGCGACAATTGTTTTATCCATGATAACTCAGATTGTCAATTTATTTATGTTTTAGACTGGGGTAATATTGAAAAATGTCTGTACATTTTCTTGGCTGTGAAGAAAATCTCCCGCATACACCGTTACAATTCCCACTTGCTAATCAGTTGTCCATGTACTCTATGTATGCAGGAGTACGGAGACATGCCCCCCGTAGCCCCCCAACGGGCTGGGAGTATTTCCCGTGACGGTGCAAAGAAACGAAAGAAACGTCGCAAAAAACGTCGATCACAAACAGCTGACATGCAACTTAACCCAGTCATGTTGCACACCTTGCCAGCATTGGGTAGGTGATTGAGTAGGGCTTATCTTGGCGCAGAATAGATGCATGTCACTTTCATGTATTATATAATACTAATGTGTTTTTTAATGAATAGTGTTAAATTGCATTGAATAAAAATATGCAGTTGACGTTTCGCAGTGCACGAATAAGAGATGTGCACACCCAGGCACAAACAGAGTTAGAGCCAGGCAGAAAAATTGGGGAATTTCATCACATTTAATTTCTTTGACTAAGCTGGGAATTTTTACTGAATTAATATTTAATTCGACTCATTTTGACTAAACTCGGAGAATTTGTTACCAAGTTAATCAGCTACATTTTTATTAGCTGTTGATATTTGTGTATGATTTTGGTCGCAGAAGTCTAGGAATTTGAAGTTGATCTCCTTTGTTCATAGTTTCTTGATATCAACGTAGTGACTTTTGGTCTCTATCTGCATGGATTGAAAATGTGATGTAGTCATTAAATGTATCTAGTTATATGTAGTGTACTCTAGTTATAGCACGCATGCTACATTGTGCGCATGTGTGGATACCAGGGTTGGGTCAAATTAAGTAATTGTACTCGAATACATGCAGAAAACTGTAATTGCAATTGATCACATGCAGAATGTTGTAATCATAATTGATTACATACATAGTATTGTAATGTATTACATGTACAATACTGTAAATTGATTACACGTATCATATTGTAATTTTAATCGATTACATGTACAATAATGTAATTGTAATTGATTACATGCAGAATACTGTAATTGAAATTGATTCTGGTTCTGAAATTATGCCATATTTGTAATTGATTTATTTTATGTAATTGCAGCAGTTACATCAATTATGATTAATTATAGTATTTTTTAATAACACGTAATACAAAGTCATGAAGCAACAAAATTTATCAAAACTCAGCAACACACGTGTGATATACAGGCAGTAATTTGTCACATTCTGTATACACTTTTGGAAGAAACAGTAACTAGTGCCATGTAATGCATTGAACCCTGTCCTGATGGATATATGCATGTCTGTTTGTGTCAGGCTAGGCTGTCTTAGTTGCTCTCTCCTATTTCTAAACCATGCATGACTAAAATGCCATTCATTCCCAACTGTGGAAAACAGGTGACATAAGAGATGATGCAGGCAAGGTAGTGTCGACTGGCCCTCAAAGTGTCAGTGGCGTATCTGTCGACATGTGCTCCAACAGTGAAGTCATCATGTCGGGCGACATCGACGACGAAAGTGAAGGTCTCCTTCATGTTTCACTTGATTTATTTTAAGTCATTTTAACATATTTTATACCAATATTGCATTCAAAGTGGTATCTCTCTGTGCATTGGTAGTATGCCAATTAATATGTCACATAATTAAATGCTAAAATAGTTTCCGAATTAATGTGTACATCAGTAAATGATCAATTTATTACATAAATATTTCCATGATTACACAATTTTTTGTGTGCAAATTATATAATATATAATGTTTTGTAATGCAGGCACAACCCCTGACGTTTATCTAACGCTTGAATTGGTCATAAACGGTTATACAAGGAAGCGTTTTTGCAAACAGGCTTTACAAGCATTGTTGACAAGTCCATTGAAAGTCCTTAGTGTGGAGACAGGAGGGGTAAATTACGGTTTTGTGGCTGGCTCAATGGGTAACAGCGCAAAAAAATTAAATACCACTGTTGTAATGTCTGGATGCCTGGTTATTTGCATGTTCCCTGCATGATACAAGTATGATTTGCATGTTCCCCGCTCGAGTCTTCCTGTTCCCTGCATGCTGCTGTGTGCCCACAGACCTGGTGCAGTCAACGTCTCCACATAGCCCCAAGGGTGAGGAGTTGGGGCAGGAAGAACACTCGAGGGGGAAAGCGGTCGGACGGAGAGTAGAGGTAGAGAGACTGGCCCTGCCATGCAGCAGTGGTGATGATGGTAATGTGTCGACCCCGTACATTCATTGCTGGTTGGTGACATGCCTGCATTAGGTCCTGCTTCTGCACGCATCAGTTTTAACAAGATTTAACAAGATTTGCCATCCAAGCCAAAGGCCCAGATGGCAAGTGGACAAGGAAGCCATTGGCTTATCGAGAGTCTAACAGTGTTCATCTACTTATAACCCGCCCTCCTGAGATATGTGTCAACCTTGTTTTTAAACATTCACGCTGCTAGCAGTTACACAATCTATAGACAATTTGTTCCATTCATTTATTGTCCTCTGTGAGAACGAGTGCTTCCTGATGTCCAATCTACATTGATCTTTTACTAATTTTACCTCGTCCTCTAGTTCTGCTATCCTTCTTGAGTGAGAAAAACATATTTCTATCAATATTTTCATACCCATTCAATATCTTAAAAACTTCAATCTGATCTCCTCTTAACCTCCTTGTCTCTAGAGTTGTTAAACCACATTCTTTCAGGCGTTCTTCATAACTAAGGTCTCTAAGTTCTGGAATCATTTTAGTTGCTCTCCTTTGTATGCGTTCAAGCGTATCTATATCCTTCTTACGATATGGTCTCCATGCTTGTATACAGTATTCTAAATGAGGTCTAACTATTGCTTTATAAAGAGGTATAATTAACTTTTTTCCCTTGTATGTTATGTTTCTTCTAATCAATCCAAGAATTTGATTACCCTTTGAAGCTGCAATACCACACTGCTATGAAACTTTCATATCAGCACTTATTGTAACTCCTAAGTCCTTTTCTTTTACAGTAGTACCCAGAACAGTATCTCCCATTTTATAGTTTACATTCAAGTTCCCATGTCCTGTATGTAGGCATTTACATTTCCCAAAATTGAACAGCATCTGCCATTTCTCAGACCATTTCACTAATCTGTCTAGATCGTTTTGTAAATGTTGTTTATCACCATCAGTATTAACCTTTCTAAACAGTTTTGTGTCATCCGCAAATTTCAGTACGTTACTTGTTATACTGTCGTCCTAGTCATTGATATATATTAAGAATAATATAGGTCCTAATACTGATCCTTGAGGTACCCCACTCAAAACCAATTTCCAATTTGAAACTTCTCCATCTACTACAACTCGTTGTCTTCTGTCAGTCAGCCATTGTTCTATCCAGTCAGTTATGCTATCCCCGATACCATGGGCTTTTAATTTAAGTAGTAATCTTTGATGTGGCACTTTGTCAAAAGCTTTCTGAAAATCTAAGTAGATAATATCTACTGGCGATCCCACGTCTATCCACTTAGTGATTTCTTCCAAAAAACATAACATATTTGTTAAGCAAGACCTCGCTTTAAGGAATCCATGTTGAGATGAATTTAATAATTTATGCTTAACGAGGAATTCCACCATATGGTCTTTAATTAACCTTTCTAATAATTTACAAATCACTGACGTTAAACTCACTGGTCTGTAATTTTCTGACTTATTTCTCGAACCCTTTTTAAATAATGGTATGATGTTTGCTTCTTTCCATTCAAACGGAACAACTCCCTCTTTTAATGACAAGTTGAATACTCTTGCAAGTGGTATACTGATTTGTTCTACTGTTTCCATTAGTAATTTTGGAGGAATTCCATCCACTCCCGGTGATTTGTTATCCTTCATTGCTTTTATTTTCTTAGCTACCAATTCTGGAGTTACAACTAACGGACCTGAAATTTAGCATCAGCAACTGGTAATGAACTAATATCTTCTTTGGTAAACACTGAACTGAAGTAACCATTTAAGTCTTCCGCCATTAAAAACCCCTGTGATACTACATTTCCAGCACTGTCTTCTAGAGGTCCAACCTTGTCTTGTACGTTTTGTTTACTCCTGACATATGCATAAAAACTCTTGCTGTCATGTTTTATGTTACATGCTAGTTTTTGCTCATAGCTTCTTTTAGATTGTCTGATTTCAGTTGTAGCTGCATTAAGTGCCTCTTTGTAATTTGCATAGTCTTCTTCCTTTCTGGTACGCCTATAAACCCTCCACATAGTTTGTTTTAACACTATTTTTCTAATAGCCTCTTTTGACAAGTGTTTCTTTCTACACCGTTTTCCTTTTTTTTGGAAGGGAACAAATTTATCGATGATACTCTCAATTTCTTTTTTTAGAATATTCCAACATTCAATTGCGGTCTTATTCATCAGCATGTTATTCCAATCTAGCTTTGCTAAGTATTTTCTCATATCTTTGTAGTTACCTTTGTGGAAGTTTCTCTTGTACGCTTTCTTATTTTTACTTTCTGATTTTACATTGATGTCAAAATGTATTTGATTATGGTCACTGATACCCAATGGTTTAAATATTTTTACATTGTCCACTAATTCTTTTTGTGATGACAAAACTATATCTAATACATTTTCTCCCCTGGTTGGTTCTAGCACGTGCTGAGTAAGAAAGCTATCCTGGATTAAAAATAGAAATTGTTGGTCCTCAATCCCTGTGCTCTCTAGAGAATTCCATTGTATGTGTCCATGGTTAAAATCTCCCATTATGATACAATCCCCTTTACTAACTTCCTTTATAGCGTTTTTTATTTTTGTGTTGTCCTCTTCGTTTATGTTTGGACTTCGGTAAACTAATCCAACAGTTAATTTTGAATTTCCTGAAACAATTCTGCACCAAACAGCTTCATCGCAATCTGCTTCCCTTTCTAGTTTTATTTCATAAGCCTGAATAGATTCTTTAACATATAAAATAACTCCCCCGCCCCTTCTTCCTATTCGATCTTTCCTAAACATTACATATCCTGTCAGTCCTAATTCAGCATCTGTTATATCTATGTTGGCCCATGATTCAGTTATAACAATTATGTGAGGGTCAATATCTTCTACCATAATGTTTAATTCGTTTTTCTTATTTACTATGCTCCTTGCATTTAAACATACGCATCTATAACCTTTTTCAGAGATGTTTTTCGGATGATTTGATATTGGTTTATCTGTGCTAGTGGCCTCTTGTTCTGCTTGAGACACCGCTAGGTAACCCCCCTGCACTTCTAGCTGAAAGTTTGTCCGCGAATACTGCCGCCCCCTTTCCACTTAGATGAAGCCCATCCTTCATGTACATATCAGCCCTCCCAACAAAACTTCCCCATAAATCCACAAATCCAACTTCCTCTTCCCTACATAGCTTCTGGACTAACATGTTAATTGCCATCCCCCGACAATTTCGATATTTGTGACCCCTCCTGCCCATTACAGGTAAAATCCCTGACAGTATTACCTGCTCAACCCGCGTCTGTTTTAGTGTTCTGACCAACTGCCTATATTTCCTAACTATGGCAGTTGCACCCTCCCTCTCTACGTTATTTGTCCCTACGTGTACTAAAACAGATCCACCCTTACCCAAACCTACAATGTTTTTTACCCTTCTTAGTTATCGCCTCTATTTTGGCTGCAGGCAAGCAAACCACCACAGTTCAAAAGAGATGCCAGGTTTCCAATTTCAACTAGATATATTGTATTTTATAATATATTATTATTTTGATTTATAAATTAATATTTCAGTTGCGAGTGTTGCAAGAAGTATTACTGTCAGTTCTGATGTTCATTAACAAGGTATAGAGACCCCTTGTAATTACTTCTAACATTCTCCAAGATACGTATTACCAGATTGCAACATTTTGCACCTACAGTACCATAATATACTCTATCCACAACCAATCCATATTGACTGCTGCCTGTGGCAAATTCTCTTGGTGTTTACTTTTATTCTTTGGCATCTCTGATTAGGTTCTAGACTGCTGTGGCCCCGCATTGTTCATGTGCATGCCTGAGAAAGGTTTTGATCTAATGCGATGTGCATGCATCAGAAGCTTAAGCTAGCTTCTGCACTGATAACATCACATGTCTGTTGTGTGTGCTTTGGCAGTGATGTGTGTGTTCACATTCCCTGTAACTGTTTGTCTTCATATTCTCTGTAGCAGTAATGTTCATATTTGGCAACAGTTATATATGTTGTTGTGTGTTCAACAGTCTTTATTCTGTCTATCCAGTAGCAGTAATGTATGGTCAGTTATTGTAGGGGTGATACATGTATTTATCAGTGTTGTATGTAATAATGTTTCATGAACCTGTATTGTAAGGGTGACATCTGTTGTAGATCCTGACATCACATTCCAGCCTCAGGGTTACCCAGCACGTATGAAGGTTGCAGCGAGCGTCTTGCCACCGCCTGTTTACACTAATGGCCTGACAGACACTGTGAGAACACTTGCCACATGCCCAGGAGTGTCAACTTCAGACTCGGCTGAATCTCTACAGGAGATTCCTGTTGCTGACACACGTCTGGGAAACCTGTATCGGCAGGCGTCTCAACCAGACTCTGGAAGCACATACCCCAGGACTCGGACCCCTCGCAGGCGCAAATATGAGAAGGGGTCATCATCAAAGCAGAGTGAAGGGCAGGGTGTGAAACAGGGACAGTCACATAGACACCGGCGACGGCGCCAGGACGTGCCTCCGCTGGAGCTGTCTGACTCAAGTGACGAAGAATGGCAGAGACAGCGTTCAAAGATGCCGTTGTCTCATGTGTAGTCAATTGTCCTCCTAAGTCTTCTTTATATATACTTGTTTGGATTCATCAGTGTGGAGGAACAGACACCAAGTGGTCTTGACTGCGTTTATGTCACTAGCAAATGATGTGGTTCATTCTTCATATGGCTCTACAAGTTGAGTGCATCAAAACTGATGCTGCATTACACCTTTCAGTGCAGCCAGCATCTATACCAAGACACCACTGATTCTGCATTACACCTCTCAGTGCTGCCAGCATCTACACCAAGACACCACTGATTCTGCATTACACCTCTCAGTGCTGCCAGCATCTACACCAAGACACCACTCGCTCTGATGTAGCCAGCGTCCTCCATGGTTCACTATGCTGTCCTTATAAAGCTGCTTTCATTTCAAGTTGACAGGAGCAGCGGAATTGACTGAATGAGAACTGAGTGCGATGTTCTTCCAACGTTCACGCTACTTGCTGTGAGTGGATGAGTATAGGGGAAGTTAAAAGTAAGATAGTTGTCTGATTCTAGTGAGGAGGAATGGGGTGGTGCTGTTTGTGCAGCATACAGACGTAATATAGACATACTATATAATTATTATATATGTAATGTAAAAGGTTATTATAATTGTAAAATAGCTTCCTTTATATAATAATTATAATTTAATAGGCTATATATATATATATATTATATATATATATATATATATACCCCTGTGTGCGTATATATGATGCACAAACAGTACACCCAATTTCTCCTCACTAGAGTCGGACAACATTCTTACTTTTGGCTTCAGTCATCTACTCACAGCAACTACTCACAGCAACTGGTGTCAACAGTTGGAAGAATATTGTCTATGTCAAATAACCTTTTTAGATTATATGCAAAAATTATATATACATATAATTACATATATTATATTTATAATATATATATACAAGAGGTTATTTTATATGTAAACACTGTCTCAGTAAATGATACATTCCATGTTTTAGGGGAGGCCGCATAAGTCCAAAAACCGTATTACATATTGGTGGGTGGTACTAATGAGTGAAGCTGGAATTAATGTACACTGACGCTATTGTGGATATCCGAACTGGGCTATGTGGTGGGTGATATCTTGATAGCCATCTCACGTCAGCTAAATCATATTAAGCTGCCCATTTTGTTGTTCTTATATGTGATTGTATAAAGCACATAGTATATTCATGAATTGTCACGAGAGAACCAATATGGCGGTTTTGCATATTCCGTCAAGTTATATTCATTTAGTTCAGTGTTGGAGCATCCTGACTATGTTTCGGTATATATAGTGGCAGTCATTTGATTGGCAATGTGTATGTTGCCTAATGTCCAGCACCACCTATTTCTACCGTTCTAGCGTCCCTGTGGACAGCGGGCTTATGTGACCACCCCGTACAACGTGATATGTACAGTTTGTGATAATGCCGAAATAGAAAATGTGGCCGTAAATTATGCTGTAACAATGATTAGGCAAATTCTTCCCTTGAAATGTTGGGTTGATTTGTTTTAAGAGATTTATATGAGATTTAGTCTTGTGACACAGTCACTGTGGTGGGAACGTAATGACAGTTGTGTAGCAGAGTCACTAGTCGGGTACATGTCTTGTTGATAATTACAAACTTTATCATTAGGCACCCCATCCATGAAGTATAAACAAAACATGATTGATTTTAATACTCACAGTGGCTGTGTGTTTAATTTAATTAGGTTTTATCAATATAACACTGCTACAGGCAAAGTCTCCCAGGAGAAAAATTCATGCATGTTTTCAGCCATAATTACAACAGTGCATGCACACAGTTCATAATTACAACAGTGCATGCACACAGTTCATAAACAGTTCATAAAATGTAGTTCATCTTAATTATGGTTTATTTTATTTCTGTTAATCTAAACAAGGCATATCACATTCAAGATAAAGCCGCTTGTGTGAGATGGATTTTATTGTGTTTATTCCAGTAATCATAGTAGCAAAAATGAAGATATATATATATATACTTCTGCCACATCAGATGCATGGCGCTAGTTACATTGTATCAGTTCCAATGATGCATCAGTTACACCCTACCAATTCCAAATCCACCTAAAAAAAAATACCAATTCCATAATAATAACGGTGTGTAAACAGAGCAGTCATATACATACTTGACGCTAAAACAACATTTATGTTACAGCAGCTTTATTAAATTTCTAAATATGGTACACAATGGCAAACAAATATGATATGCGCAAAATATGTTTTTTATTATTTGTAGCGAATAATTTGAGTTAAAAAGTGACATGATGTAATTGAAAAAGTACTTGCAAATACCAATTACATTTTTACCAATTCCAATTACTTTTAAAAACCAAATCTCCAATTCCGGAATTTGCGTTTCAATTACAACGCAATTGACCCCAAATACGCGTCAGTTGGGATGAACATAAGCAGGTTATCTTGGGAATTGTTATGTGTCTATCATTTCTTTGACCCCAAAAGGAACGTACCTTGACAGTTGTGTTCAGGTAACGATGTAATAAAACGATATAATTTGCATTGTTTATTAACAGCGTTTCCGTGCGTGATAGGTTTGATATCGTGTTGGTGTCCGCGTATGAACTGTAAATCTGGGTGGTTGTATTATCGATATGACGATAATTCATGCCACGTGACATAGTCACTGGTTTGTCTTACTGTTGATGTAACAAAGTGTAACAACATCCTGTACTTGTTACTTTAATGTATAGTATATTTTATATAGGAATGTCAGTCAATATAAGAAGTATTTTGACAGCAATGTTGTTTGATTAACATTGAAAAATAAAGTATGATGTCGATTGAACCAAATTTACTATTTAGTTTTAATTTCCAGGATGCCACTGCATGTATACCACACGCATTAACATCCTTCTTATACCTCACTGCGCAGGCCATCAATAGAAATCTCTCCGAAATTGGCGGAATAAAACGTGGTTCTCTATTTTCATACATTCACGGTTTATCATAACCAAGACACACCTGTATTTACATACGTTGTCGATAGTTGTTGAGCGTCTATACCCGCTTGTACGTTCTCTACATGTATTTCACGGAACTTCGTCAATACCCACAATGGGCCAACACGTAAATGACACTCGAAGTCCTCTAACAGCAGGTCTAAGGCACTCCTGGGCTCCACTCCAGCATTATGAAAAGGAATGACTGCGTGACGTGGCTGCCAAAACGTCCCACGCGATCTACACCTGACCAAATGGAGTTGTATGTAGAGCCTTCTGTTGTGTAGATCCACTTCAGTCACGTATAACGTCAGTACGTGTGTCAGACACACTCGAGGCAACACGACTAATATCGTATTTCATATAATGTTAAACAAGCCTACCGTCTGGCACAAACGTTTCCGTTGACTACACCCAGTCCTGGTGTGACACAAATCGAACACACAATAAAAAACGAACGACCAGTTCCAAATAATGAACGTCAAACCAGTGAATGTGTATGAATTGTGACGGCTGCATGGAACATCTGTATAATTGGTCATATACGTCGAGCCAACAGTCGTACGACCAACAGTACTGCAACTTCAACGTACTATCTAGTATTATTATATTATACTGCTCATATTCAATCTTACACGCCCATACCTTTTAGTAGCGTTGACACGCACGCACGCCCGCGCGTACGACCCTGTGGTGTTTAATAACGAAGAATGAATGTGTTGAAGGAGACGACCAGGCAGCCCTTACGTGCCTTCCTGACATCGCTAAACTAAGTTCACGTGTCATCTTCCTGGACGAAAACTCTTGTAACGTCCACCTTTAGCCCGAGTAGTCGATGCTCCCACGGCCTGCTCGCTGTGTAGAAGACCCTCCTAAACGAGACTTATTGCCACACGCACATCAGATGGACGATCGAAACGTATGTCTCGACATTAGATGACCAAGTTGTGGGGCTTTGTCTCCAAGACGCGGTTCAATCTTATCATACAGAAATCGACAAAGTTCATAACTATTATCATATTGTGGCTTCACACGGGAATATATATATATATATATATATATATATATATATATATACACACACATACATATATATATATATATATATATATATATATATATATATATATATATATATATATATATATATATATATATATATATATATATATACATATATACATACATACATACATACATACATACATACATACATACATACATACATACATACATACATACATACATACATACATACATACATACATACATACATACATATATATATATATATATATGCAGGCCCCTGTATACAAAAATACGGCAAACAAAAAAATTATTGTGTCACTGGTCGCTGCCAACCGCAGATAATGGTAGACTGATTGTTATAACATAGAAACAGCAATTAATAACTATAAAAGGACAATTAATACACTACCATAAATAATAAGTAACAATTGTGACAAGGTCAGTAGACGAAGAAATTAACAACAATTATTGTGCAATTATAAAGAGTATATAATGCCAAATACTATTGTTTAACACATATATACAGCAGATAGATTCCAGAAGAACAAACCCAGTAATAGGCATTTAATATGCAATAGAATTTCTTAGAAACTGCGTGATAGGAAGAAGGATAATTTCAAACACATGTTAAGAAATTAAGAAAGAACTGGCAACTGCAGAGAGATTTTAGACACAGGGTCTACGCCAAAAATCTACGCGAGGTCTGTGTTGGCACACCACTACTGGAAAGCCATAATGATCACCTTGTATCGGCTAGTAAGAAGGCCGCGATATATTATCAAGCCAGTACTAGGCTGTTTTCGTGAAGAAAGATCTTGAGAGTATACCAGCTATGCCTTGGTCACCATATATAGGCCTACCGCGAAGCCAGAAGCGATCACAGTAAGGGAAGTGCGTAGACTTCTATTCGGAGTGAACCCTGCAAAGCACATATGTTCCTCATTCTACCCCGAATGACGGAAACAGTTGGTCAAATCGCACCTTGCTTGGCAAGTATCTTTCAACAGTCCACCGACACAGGTGAGGTTTCTCTTGACCGGAGAAATGCGCACAACAACATTCAAGAAGTGCATGGAACAAGTCGGTCGTCAAGTCAAGTGGTCGATGGTGAATCGTCAGATGATATCATAGTGGAGTCCTGTGTGCTGTGCTGGGCAAACTCAATTGCACAAAGTCAAGTCTCGAGTCACCTCTGAATTCTATTCAGTCACCTACCGGAAGCAGGGCCTCCATGAGATGTGCGCAGCTCCAGTAGTCAGTTGCGTGAGCAGTTTTTAGTAGCGAAGTCGTGTTTTGAAATTGTTAGGACATATATAATTTATTACTTTCTTTTTTATTGTTTTTGATTTGTTAACGATTGTTTATATTTAGTGACGTTTTCTTCGTCGAATCGGAAGCAGACAACGTTGTTTTTCTACGTTTGGGAGTCTGATTTCCCGATTTGGGTCAAAGATGCCCAAAGCGAAGAGAAAGTCGGCAGGAGCCGCCATCTTGGATGGCCTTGCTATGGACTACGGTGTTGACCAATTATCTTTGATGGCACACCCCACAGGGGTTACATCTACAGCCCTATTGGCTGGCCCCACAGGGGTTAAATCGACAGCACTGTTGGCTGGCCCCACTGGGGTTTCAGAGACAGAGTCGGAGGTTGCACACCCAACCGAACCAACGGCGTCTACATCGACAACGAACGATGAGGTGCGGAGTTTGCAACTGTCCGTACAGACGTTGTCTCACCAGATGGCATGGTTTTTCGACAAGCTGGCAGAAGAAGAGATCGACGACGAACAGCCATTAACAAATGAAAGTTCGTCGCAGATAGACAGTGCCATGCCGATAGATACGTTAACAGGACTTGAACAGTTCTACGTGCCGGATGAGAGGGTGGCGACAGACATTGACGGGCAATTGGTAAACATTGTGAACAATGTTTTGAAGAAGCGGCTGCCAGACGATAAGTTAAAAGAAAAACTTCAAGCGTATGTACGCCCGGGGAACTGCGGCGGGTTGACGCAGACTAGGGTCAATCCCGAGATTTGGGAGAAACTCTCGGCTGCCACGAAGTCACGTGACTTGAAAGCACATCGTGCTCAACAGGCAATTGTGCAAGTCATGGTGGCCGTCACCCATGCCACAAACAATCTCGTTGCGAGCACGAGATCGGACGAGCCTTTAACAAAAAACAAGATGACGGACACGGTCACATGTCTTGTAGATGCGTTGGCTTTGCTGGGCTACGTCAACCAAGACGTGAACCAGAGAAGACGAGAAGACCACCGCGGCGACCTGAACCAGGCCTATAGAGGACTGTGTAACGCTGACACGGAAGGGTCTGCCTGGCTCTACGGAGATGACTTGACAACGCCCGTCAAAGCGATTAACGAAACTAATCGAATTGCGAGCAGCATCGCCGGCCGGCATCCGCAGACACAGTATGTCAGACCGGGGAATCGAGGACGGTTCGGTGCTGCAATTCGACAAAACTGGCCAGGACGATTTCGAGGGGCTTTTTTAGGCCAGGCCTCAAAGCCGATTTTCCGAGGAAAATCATACCCACAGCGGGGGCAGCGAACACGTCCAGTTTCGCGCACAGCAGCGCGGTCCGGCCTTCAAAGGGATGTTTAAGTCCCGGACAAACCAGCAAAAACAATGCAGTTAAGGTAATTGTACCTCAGGCATTCAATACTAATATGAGTAATGAAAAATGTCTCTAAGTTGGGTGTTGATCACGGTTTCCAGGCTGGTGCCACTGGATTGCATTACAAACAGTGGCTGAAACTTACATCAGATAGATTTATATTACAAGCGGTCACTGGTGTTTGTTTAGATTTTGACAATTTGCCTAGCCAAACTTGCAGACCAAGCCCTCTAAAATTTTCAGAATCTGAATTTGCGATTATTGATACACAGATTAAGGAATTTTTACAATTAGGGATCATAGAGAAGGCTGTTCCTTCAGCACAGGAATTTGTGTCCAATG
>OY759267.1:7366924-7391924 GCA_963662155.1 Lamellibrachia columna
ATAATGATTTTCCCTCACAAATATTATATCGACAATTAGACAGTTCCACTGAAGTATCCCACAGAGGGCGGGACTGGTGAGAACAATGTCGCCATCTGATGGGTAACCTGTTCTCTGGTTTATATCTAGATATTATGTATATCAATATCTTCAACATAGAATATTTAAAATAAAAACGTCAATTCAGATTTGGTAGGGGTTAATGATAAGCTCTGAGACCAGAGTGCACGATATGTATGGGTCGTGTTGGTGAATGAGCAGGCCTGCTACGGGCTGAATTGTAAAGCGCTTCGTGCAGTGCTCAGGACCGGATACAGCGCTTTATAAGAATTTACATTTACGTAAAATTTTACTGGGCATCAATGTGTGTCCATTTAATTTGGATTGTGCGGCACATCGTTGACTCTGTACCACTGCGTACATCGTAGACTCTGTACCACTGCGTACATCGTTGACTCTGTACCACTGCGTACATCGTAGACTCTGTACCACTGCGTACATCGTTAACTCTGTACCACTGCGTACATCGTTGACTCTGTACCACTGCGTACATCGTTAACTCTGTACCATTGCGTACATCGTTAACTCTGTATCACTGCGTACATCGTTGAATCTGTACCACTGCGTACATCGTTGACTCTGTATCACTGCGTACATCGTTGACTCTGTACCACTGCGTACATCGTAGACTCTGTACCACTGCGTACATCGTTGACTCTGTACCACTGCGTACATCGTTAACTCTGTATCACTGCGTACATCGTTGACTCTGTACCACTGCGTACATCGTTGACTATGTACCACTGCGTACATCGTTGACTCTGTACCACTGCATACATCGTAGACTCTGTACCACTGCGTACATCGTTGACTCTGTACCACTAGGTACATCGTTAACTCTGTATCACTGCGTACATCGTTGACTTTGTACCACTGCGTACATCGTTAACTCTGTACCACTGCGTACATCGTTGACTCTGTACCACTGCGTACATCGTTGACTCTGTACCACTGCGTACATCGTTGACTCTGTACCACTGCGTACATCGTTGACTCTGTACCACTGCGTACATCGTTGACTCTGTACCACTGCGTACATCGTTAACTCTGTATCACTGCGTACATCGTTGACTCTGTACCACTGCGTACATCGTTAACTCTGTATCACTGCGTACATCGTTGACTCTGTACCACTGCGTACATCGTTGACTCTGTACCACTGCGTACATCGTAGACTCTGTACCACTGCGTACATCGTTGACTGTGTACCACTGCGTACATCGTTAACTCTGTATCACTGCGTACATCGTTGACTCTGTACCACTGCGTACATCGTTGACTCTGTACCACTGCGTACATCGTAGACTCTGTACCACTGCGTACATCGTTGACTCTGTACCACTGCGTACATCGTTAACTCTGTATCACTGCGTACATCGTTGACTCTGTACCACTGCGTACATCGTTAACTCTGTACCACTGCGTACATCGTTGACTCTGTACCACTGCGTACATCGTTGACTCTGTACCACTGCGTACATCGTTGACTCTGTACCACTGCGTACATCGTTAACTCTGTATCACTGCGTACATCGTTGACTCTTACCACTGCGTACATCGTTAACTCTGTATCACTGCGTACATCGTTAACTCTGTACCACTGCGTACATCGTTGACTCTTACCACTGCGTACATCGTTAACTCTGTATCACTGCGTACATCGTTAACTCTGTACCACTGCGTACATCGTTGACTCTGTACCACTGCGTACATCGTTGACTCTGTACCACTGCGTACATCGTTAACTCTGTATCACTGCGTACATCGTTGACTCTGTACCACTGCGTACATCGTTAACTCTGTATCACTGCGTACATCGTTGACTCTGTACCACTGCGTACATCGTTGACTCTGTACCACTGCGTACATCGTTAACTCTGTATCACTGCGTACATCGTTGACTCTGTACCACTGCGTACATCGTTGACTCTGTACCACTGCGTGCATCGTTAACTCTGTATCACTGCGTACATCATTGACTCTGTACCACTGCGTACACAACTCCATACCTATAGACCTTTAACATGACGTGATGGGCACGTATATCTACCCAGTCAAACAAGACAAGACAAATGGACACCGAGTCATCTTTCTGTTTACAAAGGTCAAACAATAATCTGCCGCATCCGATGCTTTAATGGAGTCTGAGAGATACTATCAAATTAGGTGCTACTTAATTTTGGAATGAACCTCAACGGAACGTCGTTACTGACGTTGTTAACGAAGGCTAATTTGACTGAACCTTACCGTACACTAGTAAGTCGCAAGTAGGCCGCCTTCCGGTCACTGCCGCTGTTTGCCTGAAACCAGCTCCAAGTATATGTTTTGGCTTCAAGTATCTGGCGGTAGAAAGTGAGGCGGTTGTTTGCGCTTTCTATCAATGGGTCTTCTCCTGATAATATGATGACTTTCTTTCACCGGGACCACACCAGTAGATGCTGCCGCTAAAAATAAATTTCAGTGTGTCGTAATAATGATTGGATATCAACGGTTTTTCACCTATGCTAGGTGTCACATATTAAATCATCCAAACACGCAATAACCTAATCTTTATATCCATACTGCCCTATGCGATAAATTAAATCATGGAAAACGGTTGTTTCTGAAACGCAGTTGCTCCTCGGAATATCCCGGACAACCCGGCCCGGGTGAAGCGTGCCGGGCCGGCAATCAGCCGTCGGCCCCATGTTCCCCTTCACGTGACTAACCTGAATGGAGCCCTCATCCGGGGTGAGACCACGGTTACTCTTGCCATTGGTGGTCTTCGTTTCTTGAGCCGCTTAGAGATTTTGTCAAAACATTTTCTTTAAACTCTTAAAGCACATTATACACCAATTAACTGATATAGTGTGGGAAATTCGTAAAAAAACAACGTTCCTCATTTTTATCTTCAGAAAATACGAATACCCTTCAATTTCGACCCATCCCAGTGACCGATTATGGAATGTTGACGCGTTCGGCCAAATAGCTGCTTTGTTGGTGCGTAAGCCAACCCAACCAGTGCTATCAATTTAAAGGTCTAAATTAGTAGCACGGATAATATAACTGTTACTCACTTATCCGATGCAAAACAAAATTCACACATCGCACGCAATACACACTTTCTTGGGACTCTGTATGCGTAATTGGCCTAATGGCGGATGAATCCCCGCTGACAGGTCTGGAGCACGCTCTGCATCGTCCGCCGCGCGAGGGCGCCACACGCGAGAAGCGACGGGGACACAACAGTTCGCCGCAGCTGTCCCAGGGCTGTGGCCGGGTAGACACCACGAAGCGCACCGTCGGGGGCAAGCTGGTGGCGCCTCGCGGCAATGCGAACTCGCGAACGCGTTACCAGCGTTCAACGCAAATCGCCGCCGGCGCCAACGGAAGACGCCGCGGCGACAGTGACGCCACGCAGCGGAGTCGCCTGGTGTCAGGACCACCGCGAAATTCGTCACGACGCAACTCGCAGCAGGCGACACGCGACACGGCTGGCGACGTGCAGCCCAACTGTCGCGAACGTTGCACTTGGCAGCGAGTGCAGCTGGGTCGGACGGGCGCGCGGAGGTTAGACAGACCTCGGCGACACAAGGACGTACCGCCGCTAGACCTGTCCGGTTTGCACCTGGACAGCGACGAGGACCTCTCGGACAAGCGAAAGGAACAGTCTGGCCGGCGGAACGCGCAGGCCGGGCTGACGACGCCATTACTACGCAGACCCTAGCGGTGGTGGTGGAACCAGGTGGTGTTCGGGTGGGTTCACGCGAACAAATTGTGTTTCTGTCCGCAGCTATTTTAGACTCTCTACAGTTTCCTCGACGACGTCTCGGTACTTGTCTGTTTGTTTGTAGGGAGCTTACACTCAAAGGTTCAACCCAGGTTGGCTGTTTTACTACTACTTCATGGCGATCTCTAGCCGTGAATAAGGTCCATTTAAGATTCTAGTCGTGTAAAATAGCATGGCGGGAAACAATCGAAACGTGGACAACGAGTTTTGTGTGTGCTCTAGTGGCAATAGTTAAATGCAATTTCGAGGCGCTCAACATTGATGAAAATGGATCAATATTTGATGGAATGGAAAGGTGATCGTATTCCTGATATAGTGGCAGGCGGTCGGTAAACACAGTTCCCGAGTAGGTTCATCAACAACTGTCAAAATATCCGTAAATCCTAATTGAATTGGTTATATTAACTAAAAATTTATTATTTCATAAAACCCTGTTTCCATATATTATGCATTTTATGTGAACTCGACATTGCAACTATTTTCATAAATGTATGCTGTTAAGGTGAGTGCCTAGATCCTGTCTCTGAGTCGAACCTCTGCCTCCGAAACCAATTAGGGCATAAAACACCCACTACGGATTGTCGTGTTCTTATATATTTTATATAATATATTAATATATTATGAAATACACGAACTGAAACATGCACAATAAACTGTCTAGTAAGTATCTGTTTTCACATTCACTTCTATATTAATTAGATCCACATGACACTTAAATATCATATGCAAATATTCCAGAAATTGTGATATATGACAACAAACAGTAGTATTAGTAGTCTGGAACAAATAATTAATAAATAATGTTATTGGCTACTCTTCATTAAAAGCTAATTATATTAGTGACAAACCCCAAGCGATTTGACATTTCGCTCGGCAATGTTCGTACGGAGTCGGCGTGTGACGTCAGTCTGGCCAAACGTACATGAACAAACACTGTTATTCCATAGCAACGCAGAACATCTGCGTACGTTAAAAGTTTATATGTTGCAGTGGGACAAAAAACATTGAATTTGGGTGTGACATCAGTTTCATTATTTGAAACACTATTAAAACGCTGCAACATATATAGACGTTCAATAATAGCTGGCGAAGATCGAGAGTCACTGTGCTTCGACAAAATCGTAAAGCCAAAGAAAGTGCAAGCCAATGCAAAGGCGTGACAGCTCTACTCAAAAGTCAGATCGACACAGTTGTTAAAAATTGCACATATCAAGCTATTTCGGCATTAAAATCATACAGTGTCCACTCATTTCCCCACGTGTTCCAATATTCCTAATCAAACCACCGAGTAACGCAAAGACAAAGTAGGCCGCTGGTCCAACTTCCAAGCCTAGGCTAGGGCAAGGCTAGACTCGACGACTGTGTCTACTAACTTGTACCAACCAAAAATGGAATTCAGTTTGATAAATAAATTCGCCTGGTACCACCGAAACAACATTTATGTTATTTTTGAGGTTTGTGATCCCGGGCATTTGTTTACTGCGGGCGTGAATCCGAAGGCGTCTGCCAATAAATCAGACCCCCCTGATTTGACACAACTCGCTGTCGCAACTAACTTCGTTTTTGTGACTGTGACCGCGTTGTTGACTCGTACGTGTACGGAACGACTTGAACTGCTACGTTTATGTCAGTTGCACTGTCAGAATCGCCGTCGCTCGACATTTTACGTGATCTAAATCTTGCTGAAAGCTAAAACTGCTTCCTCAACTGATTTAGCCTATCGAAAATTTGGTTCGTTGGTGTCCAAATGTATAGTGTGTGAATAGTTCATGTAACAGCCGCAGTCGATTTAATAAAAAAATGCCTATTTTTATTCAAATAATCGAAAGAATTGACTTTAGTCGTTAGATCTGGTAAAATTGTAGATATCCAAAATGGTAAACACTGTGTGGGTCAAAGCTAATCATAGGAGTGACCTCCATCCTCTCACTGATCACGTGACCTCCATCCTCTCACATTGCAAAGTTAAACATTTCACCAAGGAAGAAAATCATTATTTTTCAGTATTTCGATTTTCACTTCAGTTAATGCTTGAACAAGCATTAACTAATGTAATAGTTTGTCTGATGATTTCACAAAAACTACATAAAAAAAATTGCACAAACGAGCGAGCATGTTGCAGTGGATACTAGGTAGGTTTGGTTTTTCGCAAAATTTATTTGAAATGAGACTAGCAAAACATTTGATTGATTAAGCACCTTTAAGTGCCTATGAAGAGGGGATACATTTCTATCCAAAACGAGTGAAAACAAGTAAATGTACCCGACTTTTCATATGATCTTTAACGTGCACTCTGAAATGATCTTTAACGTGCACTCTGAAATGATCTTTAACGTGCACTCTGAAATGATCTTTAACGTGCACTCTGAAATGCAAAATTTATCTAGTTGTTGTGCTCTCCGCATATATAATTACAAACAAGCACGCGGTGATCAAAACAACATTTTACACGATGTTCATAAAGTTCCATCAGTTGCAATAACATGTTTTGCGCAGCTAAATATTATCGTGTAATCTGGGACGTGAGCAAATATCGAACTGACGGTACCTGATCTCACATTGACTTAGTGAAAATCATTTTGGTGATCCTGCCAATTTTCTGTATATGTCAAATTTCTAAACGCCGTCTAATGTAATGTTTCCATGTATCGTGGCGGTTTTATCTCGATTGATTTCCAGTATATCTAGCAGACTGCACACCAGTATGAACACACCAGTATGAACACGATACGTAATCACTTGATGTATGTGTCTCCATAAAATACATTACGCTCGATAACCGCCCCCAAAATACAACGACTGAAGCAATGACAAGGAGGAGGCTGGCCACGAGAGTCATCACTCATTGCTATCTGTGTCCGCTCACTTGACCTTCCTCAGGAGGAGGCTGGCCACGAGAGTCATCACTCATTGCTATCTGTGTCCGCTCACTTGACCTTCCTCAGGCGGAGGCTGGCCACGAGAGTCATCACTCATTGCTATCTGTGTCCGCTCACTTGACCTTCCTCAGGAGGAGGCTGGCCACGAGAGTCATCACTCATTGCTATCTGTGTCCGCTCACTTGACCTTCCTCAGGAGGAGGCTGGCCACGAGAGTCATCACTCATTGCTATCTGTGTCCGCTCACTTGACCTTCCTCAGGCGGAGGCTGGCCACGAGAGTCATCACTCATTGCTATCTGTGTCCGCTCACTTGACCTTCCTCAGGAGGAGACTGGCCACGAGAGTCATCACTCATTGCTATCTGTTTCCGCTCACTTGACCTTCCTCAGGCGGAGGCTGGCCAGAGTCATCACTCATTGCTATCTGTGTCCGCTCACTTGACCTTCCTCAGGCGGAGGCTGGCCACGAGAGTCATCACTCATTGCTATCTGTGTCCGCTCACTTGACCTTCCTCAGGCGGAGGCTGGCCACGAGAGTCATCACTCATTGCTATCTGTGTCCGCTCACTTGACCTTCCTCAGGCGGAGGCTGGCCACGAGAGTCATCACTCATTGCTATCTGTGTCCGCTCACTTGACCTTCCTCAGGCGGAGGCTGGCCAGAGTCATCACTCATTGCTATCTGTGTCCGCTCACTTGACCTTCCTCAGGCGGAGGCTGGCCACGAGAGTCATCACTCATTGCTATCTGTGTCCGCTCACTTGACCTTCCTCAGGCGGAGGCTGGCCAGAGTCATCACTCATTGCTATCTGTGTCCGCTCACTTGACCTTCCTCAGGCGGAGGCTGGCCACGAGAGTCATCACTCATTGCTATCTGTGTCCGCTCACTTGACCTTCCTCAGGCGGAGGCTGGCCAGAGTCATCACTCATTGCTATCTGTGTCCGCTCACTTGACCTTCCTCAGGCGGAGGCTGGCCACGAGAGTCATCACTCATTGCTATCTGTGTCCGCTCACTTGACCTTCCTCAGGAGGAGGCTGGCCACGAGAGTCATCACTCATTGCTATCTGTGTCCGCTCACTTGACCTTCCTCAGGCGGAGGCTGGCCACGAGAGTCATCACTCATTGCTATCTGTGTCCGCTCACTTGACCTTCCTCAGGAGGAGACTGGCCACGAGAGTCATCACTCATTGCTATCTGTGTCCGCTCACTTGACCTTCCTCAGGAGGAGGCTGGCCACGAGAGTCATCACTCATTGCTATCTGTGTCCGCTCACTTGACCTTCCTCAGGCGGAGGCTGGCCACGAGAGTCATCACTCATTGCTATCTGTGTCCGCTCACTTGACCTTCCTCAGGAGGAGACTGGCCACGAGAGTCATCACTCATTGCTATCTGTGTCCGCTCACTTGACCTTCCTCAGGAGGAGGCTGGCCACGAGAGTCATCACTCATTGCTATCTGTGTCCGCTCACTTGACCTTCCTCAGGCGGAAGACGTTCCATCTGATTCGAGTCAGTCACAACAGGCATTCATTGGGGACACGTTGTATAATGTTGACACAATCGTAAACGCTTCTGTAATTGGATGATAATCTAATAAGATCCACCGCGGCAAGTGGACGCGTCAATGCCGGCGTTCCCACGGCGTTCCCACGGCGTTCCCACGGTGCCGCGCAACCTCCGGCCATCAGGATTACACAAAAGCGTCAGAACGGCATTACACCAAGGTACCAGAACGGCATTACACCAAGGTACCAGTACGGCATTACACACATACATCAGTACGGAATTATACCCAGGCATCGGTACGGTATTACACAAAACAGCAGTACAGCATTACACCCAGGCATCAGTACGGCATTACACCCAGGCGTCGGTACGGCATTATACGCAGGCATCAATGCGGTATTTCACCCAGGCATCAGTACGGCATTACACCCAGGCATCAGTACGCTATTATACCTAGGCATCAGTACGCTTTTATACCCTGGCATCATTACGGTATTACACCCAGGCATCAGTACGGTATTACACCCAGGCATCAGTACGGCATTATACACATACATCAGTACGGTATTATACCCAGGCATCAGTATGACATTACACACAGTATGGCATTTCAGTACGACATTACAACCAGGTATCAGTACGATATTACACTTATGCATCAGTACGGAATTACACAGATATATCAGTACGGCATTTCATACAGACATCAGTACAGCATTATACCCAAGCATCAATACGGCATTACACCCAGGCATCAGTGCGGCATTACACCAAAACATCAGTACGACATTACACCGATACATAAGTTCGGAATTACACACACAGGCACTTGAATAGCATTACACTCAGGCACCAGGGCGGTATTACACCCATACATTAGTGCGGCATTACACACAGATATCAGCATGGCATTTAACACATACATCAGTATGGCATTTCACACAGACATCAGTACGACATTACAACCAGGTATCAGTACGGCATTATACCCATGCATTAGCACGGCATTACACACAGACATCAGTATGACATTTCACACATACGGTATTACACCCAGGCATCAGTACGACATTTCGTTGACGGTGGACTTTACTTTACTACATTTTAATGTTGATAACTGTATATCTATATTCTTTGCTTTCCTCAGAAACTAAAACAAAAGAATACGACTAGTGGCTCCTAGGGTAGCGACTTTTAATAAGTCTTTGTGGGAGTCTCCATGATCCTCTCTGTATACAATAATATTTTATGACGTACAATTATATGATGATTATTATTATTATTTAATGCGTGTACATTTTGGATCTAATAAATTACTCACTTACTTACTTACACCCAGGCACCATTACTGCATTACACCCAAGCATCTAGTACGGCATTAAACCCAGACATCATTACGGCATTACACCCAAGCATCAGTACGGCATTACATCAAAGCATCAGTGCGGCATTACACCCAGGCATAATTATGGCATTACAAACAGGCATAAGTACGGCATTACACAAAGGCATCAGTACATCATTACATCCAGGCATCATTACTGCATTACACCCAAGCACCAGGGCGGTATTACACCCATACAATAGTCCGGCATTACACCCAGGCATCAGTAGGACACTACATCCAGCAGACCTGGGTCCGAGTACATTTTCATGAATACGAGTACGAGTACATTGGTGATGGCTGGGTACGAGTACATTGGTGATGGCTGAGTACGAGTACGAGTACATTGGTGATGGCTGAGTACGAGTACGAGTACATTGGTGATGGCTGAGTACGAGTACATTGGTGATGGCTGAGTACGAGTACATTGGTGATGGCTGAGTACGAGTACATTGGTGATGGCTGAGTACGAGTACATTGGTGATAGCTGAGTACAAGTACGAGTACATTGGTGATGGCTGAGTACGAGTACGAGTACATTGGTGATGGCTGAGTACGAGTACATTGGTGATGGCTGAGTACGAGTACATTGGTGATGGCTGAGTACGAGTACATTGGTGATGGCTGAGTACGAGTACATTGGTGATGGCTGAGTACGAGTACATTGGTGATGGCTGAGTACGAGTACATTGGTGATGGCTGGGTACGAGTACATTGCTAAAAGCTGAGCACGAGTACAAGTACAATTACATGAGTACGAGTACATATTGTATGATGTAGTAAATTATTAGTAATAGCATGTTTAAAAAATAAACTTATTAATTAATTAATTTATATAATTCAGGAACAATTGATTATGCAAAGGCAGTTGATCAGACATGTGGCATGATATATATATATATATATAAATATATATATATATATATATATATCTTGCTAATTGCTTTATTTTATAATAATATATATAAGCCATTCATCAATTAGCCTTAAAATGCCTTTGTTGCTCCTAGATGGGACAGAACTAGCTGAGTCTATTTCTATAGTGACTCAAGTCACACAGCATAAGTAGTCTTTATTCAAATTAGCTTACAACCCCTTTGTTCCAGTTTGGACAAATCTTCTCACTAATAGACGAGACCAATAAATGCAGTCTGTTAAAGTACTTGTCTAATGATTATATTTGTTATTGTAATAAATAAATTATTATTGTTAGATTATGCACCTGATTATACTGTTTTATATTATTGCTTAATAAGCCTCATATTGTGTAATGTGCAGAGTAAACCCACATTTACATTGTCTGATTTGTGAATCCAGTTGCACAACATGTTCTTGGTAAAATATTTTGTAGCAGATCATGGCTCTCTACAGTCTACAAAACAGAAGGTGGTCAGATGATAAGTGCAATTAACAGGTGCTAGCAAAACTACATCTATTGTCTGAGAGATGTAAGAGAAGCGGTTTGGTGCTTCAGACCTCTTGCCAATTGCTTTATTTTATAACTTGCTTTATATATATATATATATATATATATATATATACATATATATATATATATATATATATATATATATATATATATATATATATATAGCAAGTTATAAAATAAAGCAATATATTTATATATATATATATATATATATATATATATATATATTGCTTTATTTTATAACTTGCTATATATATATATATATATATATATATATATATATATATATATATATATATATATATATATATATATATATATATATATATATATAGAGCAAGTTATAAAATAAAGCAATTGGCAAGAGGTCTGAAGCACAACATGTTCTTGGTAAAATATTTTGTAGCAGATCATGGCTCTCTACAGTCTACAAAACAGAAGGTGGTCAGATGATAAGTGCAATTAACAGGTGCTAGCAAAACTACATCTATTGTCTGAGAGATGTAAGAGAAGCGGTTTGGTGCTTCAGACCTCTTGCCAATTGCTTTATTTTATAACTTGCTCTATATATATATATATATATATATATATATATATATATATATATATATATATATATATATATAGCAAGTTATAAAATAAAGCAATATATATATATATATATATATATATATATATATATATATATATATATATATATTGCTTTATTTTATAACTTGCTATATATATATATATATATATATATATATATATATATATATATATATATATATATATATAGAGCAAGTTATAAAATAAAGCAATTGGCAAGAGGTCTGAAGCACCAAACCGCTTCTCTTACATCTCTCAGACAATAGATGTAGTTTTGCTAGCACCTGTTAATTGCACTTATCATCTGACCACCTTCTGGTTTGTAGACTGTAGAAAGCCATGATCTGCTACAAAATATTTTACCAAGAACATGTTGTGCAACTGGATTCATAAATCAGACAATGTAAATGTGGGTTTACTCTGCACAGTACACAATATGAGGCTTATTAAGCAATAATATAAAACAGTATAATCAGGTGCATAATCTAACAATAATAATTTATTTATTACAATAACAAATATAATCATTACACAAGTACTTTAACAGACTGCATTTATTGGTCTCGTCTATTAGTGAGAAGATTTGTCCAAACTGGAACAAAGGGGTTGTATGCTAATTTGAATAAAGACTACTTGTGCTGTGTGACTTGAGCCACTATAGAAATAGACTCAGCTAGTTCTGTCCCATCTAGGAGCAACAAAGGCATTTTAAGGCTAACTGATGAATGGCTTAATTAGACAAACACAAGGATTATAGCCTGAACTGGTTACTGGAATAACTGTTTGCTTAAAGCTAACTATGGGTTTCTGACTGGGAAACGATGCTGCCTTTAGTGAAGCCTCTGGTTATTTTTTTTACATCAATCAGAAATAATGTATTTGAACATTTCAGTTTCTTTATGCAAATATTTAAATAAAAATATTTTTTCATTCTGTTAACTAAAACATACGAATACTACTACTATATTTAAAATTAAAAAATATAAATAATTATCACAGCACCATATTAAAAAAAGGACTCAGATGTAGTCATACAATCTGAGTACATTGAACATGAGTACCAGTAGGAGTACGAGTACATGATCCATAATTTCCATGAGTACCAGTAGGAGTACGAGTACATGATCCATAATTTCCATGAGTACCAGTAGGAGTACGAGTACATGATCCATAATTTCCATGAGTACCAGTAGGAGTACGAGTACATGATCCATAATTTCCATGAGTACGAGCAGGAATACTTCAAAAATGTACTCGAGTACTGAGTACATCGGCCCCATGTCTGATATCCATGCATCAGTGCTGCGGCGGTTCAGCATTACACCAATGCATCAGTACGGCATTACACCAATGCATCAGTACGGCATTACACCAATCCATCAGTACGGCATTACACCCAGACAGCAGTACAATATTACACACATAAATTTGTACAGCATTACACACAGGCATCAATACGGCAGTAAGCACAGGCATCAGTACAGCATTACACCTAGGCATCAGTACGGAATAACATAGATATATTAGTACGGCATTTTATACAGACATCAGTACAGCATTACACCCAAGCATCAATACGGCATTACACCCAGGCATCAGTGCGGTATTGCACCAGGTATCAGTACGACTTTACACCCAGGCATCAAAACGGCAGTACACCCATCCATTAGTATGGCATTACGCCCAGGAATCGTTGCGGCATTACACCCAGACATAAGTACGGCATTACTCCCAGACATCAGTACGGCATTACTCCCAGACATTAGTACGGCATTACGCCCAGGAATCAGTGCGGCATTACACCCAGGCATCAGTGCGGCATTACACCCAGGCATCAGTACGGCATTATCCCAGGCATCAATACGGCATTACTCCCAGACATCAGTACGGCATTACTCCCAGACATTAGTACGGCATTACACCCAGACATAAGTACGTCTTTACACCCAATTTAGAATTTTCTGAAAATTATTTATGTCAATATAATCTTTCATCAACCATGTTAGGACAAAATCTTAAATTCTGTTCTAATTTTGTCTCGAATAAATCGACAAACAAGACGCCCCTCCCATCAAATTGCGCTCAAATTAACTACATATTGCCTTCGTGCACAAGGGATCTTACAGTCACTGACACGTGAAAAAAATAAATGTTAGACTGGGCACTGTATAACTTATTAACCAGGACATAAAATAACGGTCCGTCCCCACAATCACGGCACGGACGAGTCAGCATGACACGCTGGGCATAAACATAAATAGAACACCCGTTAGTAAAACAAGACTGCTAAGCTCTTATCAGTTGACACATGATAAAGTGATGCCGGCATGGACCAGTGACATTCATGCTGCTGCACGGCAAGAACCCACTGGAGGCCCAGTGTTTATACTGTACAGCACCGAGTCTTCATCATATATCTATAGATATACAGTACTAATAAGAGATTATTACTATATAGCTATATATACCTAATACCTTATTACGTCCACAATCTATCCATGCACCTGGTATATCAAATATCATAACATAATAACTATAACAGTAGCACCACTAAACATGATCGAAACTGAACTTTCTGAAGTGCTCTATACGTGTATTAGCTAATGACTGCAAGTGGTCAAAATCTCATTAAGCCCTGTTGGACATTCTTCTTTAAGGTCCCAAAAATATTCTTTTCCCATCTTCCAAAACATTCCCCAGCTGCTCCATCACAGCCATTTCCACCTGCAGATCAAGATCTTTCTCGAATGTTATCTGGCCAACTTGCCCAAGGACATGCCTCATGTAAAGAAATGTGCTCTCTCATTTAAGCTGTCAATTGTTTTAGTAGGCAACCTTTCACATGGTTTGTCAAACAAATGCATAGAATGCAATGAATGTTGCAATGTGTACAGAATGAGTTACATGATAGTGGTTCATACAACGAAGAAAAGGCAAACGACGACCAAAAAGGGGAGAGCCTTATATAATGCAGATGACTTAATAAAGAAAAAAATCTTATTAAAGAGCTGACATCTAGTAGTTTTATAAAAGAGTTACAAATATGCATACATGAACGCACACATTATTTATAAAACTGAATCCTACCCCTATAACATTTTATGTTGCACCCAATCAATGTGACTACTGGGAAACACTTAATGTACGCTCCCCCAAGAAAAACAAACGTATCTGTAATATATTGATATTTCAGAACATTTTCGAAACTGTTACATTCATTCACATATACCCTAACACAGCACAAACATTTGCAACATAAATTACCTGAAAATAACGAGATGTTAGATCCAGTCTTCTGTTGATTCGTACAGCTGTAAGCCACACAGGAAATAACCATATTCGTTGTCCCACAACTTTCTCAAGCAAGCCTCCAAGATGTTTGTCTTGAAGAGTTTAACACTAATGCATGTATGAACAACCCAACTGCCCACACTTATAACACTACTGCTGGGACCACCCTCACCCAAATTATGTATCAGTCTGGTGGCCATGCCCCATTAAGAACAAATGACATTGACAAATCTTCAAGTTACTTGGATCCTGGTGTCATCGTCACTGGCTACTAGTTTATAATTATCTGGTAGCCACCGCATCTTCATTGCTTTTGTTTGCCTTATATTGAACATGATGATGGTGAGGAGGAAATACATTAACTTACTTACTCACTTACTTACTTACATATGTTAGACAACTATTTTTAACATGCTGTGTTCACACTATAAACAGTACTACCCTATGTGTCATGCAGTGGATGCAACTGTTTCTGCCGTGCAATGAAATGCCGGCCAGTGGTCCACACCCGCTTCACTGCAGTGAGCTGGCTTGTCGCTCTTGTTTATAGGGGGGTGATTAATGATGTAACTCTATGATGCTGGGTCAGTCACGTGTTCATCCAGTCGACCGATGCACTCTACTCCCCTGTGTTACTCTCCAGTCATCCATTAACTGGCTGAAAGAACGAGTTCTCGCGAGCTCTGGATGATCATCGAGTATGTCTCATCCCAAGAGTACGTTCCACGAGTCGCTGTACTGGGGCCTTATTGTGAAGCGAAGGTCAACAATGTTCCTAGGCACAAGAACACGCAATCAACCTAGTTGAAGAGCAATAGCTAGAGTGAAACCGGACACTAACGCCACAACAAAAGGGGCTATTTCCAATTTCCCTGTATGTGGGGGGGGGCGTGCGTGCGTGCGTGCGTGCGTGCGTGCGTGCGTGCGTGCGTGCGTGCGTGCGTGCGTGCGTGCGTGCGTGCGTGCGTGCGTGCGTGCGTGCGTGTGTTAAACGCTACTTGATATATGTACTAACGCCCTAAATAAAGCGTAAATTATAATAAACCGAATTATAAGTAGCTCAAGCACTCTGACAAACACGCGAAGTAGATCCTACATTCTCTCTGTTCCAACCATTTCTTATCCAGCTTGATCAGTTTTAATAAACGATAACACGCCGTGCCACCATTTTATTCTGTTGACGTCATTTCCGGTTATGTGTCGCCAGGTTTATCGATAGATGTTCTTTCGCAACCTGATTGATCTGCCTGTTAAGCGCCATTGGATCGAACAATACACGCACTCTTGACCGATGATGGATGTCAGTGGCTGTATTGTCCTTTGTCGTCGGCATCCATCACGTGAATGTCACTGCACATGTCATACGTCTCCTGAAGCATGAAGCGTTATTATCACGTTGTCGCATTAACGTTCATTGTGGAGTGCATGGTCAGCAGGAATATGCCACGCCAGCAACTCCACCATGCGGACGTTTCCAAACAATTAGCGTATTTGTGTAGAAGAGGCTGATCATGTACACAAATAAAATTGCTATGGAGGGTTTATAGTGCATATAACTCAGACGGTTGACATTAAAAGTGTTTATCTGGTGGACTAGGCGTTTGGACAGCTGCAGCAATGACAGGTCGACTATGGTGCCTGGGCAGCCTCCACTAAGAAATCCTTTCTGGTGCCTGGGCAGCCTCCACTAAGAAACCCTTTCTGGTGCCTGGGCAGCCTCCACTAAGAAACCCTTTCTGGTGCCTGGGCAGCCTCCACTAAGAAACCCTTTCTGGTGCCTGGGCAGCCTCCACTAAGAAATCCTTTCTGGTGCATGGCCCTAGGTGTCGCATGGACAGTCTGCACTGGCAAGTCGTCTCTGGTGTGTGGTCCATGTAGCTGTCACACGGACAGTCTCCACTGACAAGTCTTCTCTGGTGTGTTGTCCATGTAGCTGTCACACGGACAGTCTCCACTGACAAGTCTTCTCTGGTGTGTTGTCCATGTAGCTGTCACACATACAGTCTCCACTGACAAGTCTTCTCTGGTGTGTTGTCCATGTAGCTGTCACACGGACAGTCTCCACTGACAAGTCTTCTCTGGTGTGTTGTCCATGTAGCTGTCACACATACAGTCTCCACTGACAAGTCTTCTCTGGTGTGTTGTTCATGTAGCTGTCACACGGACAACAAGTCTTCTCTGGTGTGTTGTTCATGTAGCTGTCACACGGACAGTCCCCATTGACAAGTCTTCTCTGGTGTGTTGTCCATGTAGCTGTCACACGGACAGTCTTCACTGACAAGTCTTCTCTGGTGTGTTGTTCATGTAGCTGTCACACGGACAACAAGTCTTCTCTGGTGTGTTGTTCATGTAGCTGTCACACGGACAGTCTCCACTGACAAGTCTTCTCTGGTGTGTTGTTCATGTAGCTGTCACACGGACAACAAGTCTTCTCTGGTGTGTTGTTCATGTAGCTGTCACACGGACAACAAGTCTTCTCTGGTGTGTTGTCCATGTAGCTGTCACACATACAGTCTCCACTGACAAGTCTTCTCTGGTGTGTTGTCCATGTAGCTGTCACACGGACAGTCTCCACTGACAAGTCTTCTCTGGTGTGTTGTCCATGTAGCTGTCACACGGACAGTCTCCACTGACAAGTCTTCTCTTGTGTGTTGTCCATGTAGCTGTCACACGGACAGTCTTCACTGACAAGTCTTCTCTGGTGTGTTGTTCATGTAGCTGTCACACGGACAACAAGTCTTCTCTGGTGTGTTGTTCATGTAGCTGTCACACGGACAGTCTCCACTGACAAGTCTTCTCTGGTGTGTTGTCCATGTAGCTGTCACACGGACAGTCTTCACTGACAAGTCTTCTCTGGTGTGTTGTTCATGTAGCTGTCACACGGACAACAAGTCTTCTCTGGTGTGTTGTTCATGTAGCTGTCACACGGACAGTCCCCATTGACAAGTATTCTCTGGTGTATGGTCCATGTAGCTGTCACACGGACAGTCCCCACTGACAAGTCTTCTCTGGTGTCTGGTCCATGTAGCTGTCACACGGACAGTCCCCATTGACAAGTCTTCTCTGGTGTATGGTCCATGTAACTGTCACACGAACAGTCTCCAATGACAAGTCGTCCCTGATGCCTCGTCCAGCTGTCATAGCTGTCGCACGGACAGCTCATACTTCCAATGGGCATGTGGATAAGGCAGCCATTGACTTACTATATACATGTTGACATCGTTAACATTTTACAAAATCAGCAGCTCATATGTTCTATTCAGTTATCGTCCTCGTGAGAATGAACGCTTCTTTATATTCAGTCTGCGATGCCTTTTTACTGGAGCTACATCAATGCACACTATTTCTACCGTATCCTAGTTTTAATTTGACGAAAATCAGAAAATATTTTATCGGTATCGTTTCAACCATACAATATTTTAAAATGTCAGTTTAATATGTTTGTTTGTAGTGAAACTGTTGGTGACACTATGTTACATGATACGGGTGTCTAAACCAACATTGTCAAGGTTGAAGACGCTGCTATACAGGCAGTATCCTCAGGTGACGGCCCGGTGTTGTTGACCCGGTCGTTGCCAAACAAGATCTGTGATCTGGTTTCAGTATCCGTGTCTGCTGGTTACATGAGCATGTTGTTGCCGTGCGGATCCCCCAGTATCTCCAGTCTGCTCCGACAATACCTACAGCGTCTTCCTTCTGTTTGTCTAACTGACCCGTGGCGATTGTGTTAGTGATGTGATTGATTACAATCACAATTTCTCGCCAAGTTCACGGCTGCGATTGCGTGTGCATAAAATAGATTAAGATACGACAAGGAGAAATCACAATTACGTTATTGATTGCATGGAATCTGTAATTACTGCACCGTGCCTGAAATTATGTCTCTTGTCTGTAATGTGCTTATAGTAGTACTACAACTATTGATTTATCTATAAAGTACTAAAACTATTGGTTTATCTATAAAATCAATATTATAAATGTTCACAATCAATACAAAACAAAGCCGTCTTTACTTATATTTCTTGTAAAAAGTTAGATGAATACGCACGACACGATTAGGAGAAAAGTGGACACGACATGTTGTAAGTCCCAAACTTAACCAACAATGTTGACACAACACATGGTACAACACCGACTGATATACCACACGTGTACATGCATTGTGGTTCCTTGTGCTCCAGTGGGGGAGAAGAGAATTGAGAATACATGGAATCACATAGGTCCTCACGCATGCACGCACGCACACATACTCGCACACAGTGCATACGTAGACACGCGCGCGCACATAATATTATATGCACACGTACACACATTGACAAGCGTGCTGCGTATACGATCGACTACGTATGAACATGCATGCATGCACGTACTACGACTGTGCGATAGTGCATGTTAAAACTTAAAATGGATACATGCACGGTTGTTGTATTATTGATTAATAAATAAAATGTCATTAATGTGGCCCATTTCACCCTACGTTGGACTTGCCTTGTCATGTTGCATAAATTCATAGTACACACTTGTAGCAAGCGTACCAATGAATGCTTGTCACGTGCCATTTGTTCTCCCGCTACTCTAATTCTTGGAAACTCGGTTTATGGCGTTGCATATTTAATGAGTCAATTTGGTGGTTGTTGGCAGCGTCACGGATTGTATCATATCGATCTAGCACCCTGCGTGACCGCGAGTGATCAGCACGCCATCTCATACGTGACGAGTCGATGGTGGCTAAGTAGTCTGCTTTTCGTTTTATCGCGGCAGCGTCGACGCGTGACCGGTGCGTTGCGGAGATCGCCGAGTAGGACGTCAGCTCGCCTGCACCGTCGTTCTGTCGTGCAACGATTGTTTTAAAGGAAATGCACTACGATTTTCATTGGCTAACCGATACCTTGGTAGCTGGGAATTTCGTACAATTACCATGCCCAAGTTATCTGAATTTGTCGAACTCAAAGTGTATCTAAATTAGCAATGTTATATTTCGTGTTTTATGTTTTATTGCTGTAGTATGTTTAGCGGCATAAGTTGTGTACAACGGGAATTTGACAGACAAAAAATCAACCGATGAGAAACAATATATTTCACATTTAAATGTCAAGATTTATTGTCTGTCTTTAATAGTGGTAAATATATATATATATATATATATATATATATATATATAAATATATATATATAATGTATATAATGTATATATATATATGTATATATATATATATATGTATATATATATATATATATATAATGTATATGTCTTTAATAGTGGTATATATATAAAATTATATATATATATATATATATATATATATATATATATATATATATATATATATATATATATATATATATATATATATATATATATATATATAATGTATATAATGTATATATATGTATATATATAAGATAAGATAAGATAAGATAAGATACGTTTTATTACCAAGTAGCAAGTACAAAGAATTTGTAGTGTTGTGGCGTTAGCACAAACATACACTCATGCACCCAATCACACACGGAACTAAACATTACATATCACAATCGTAATACTAAAAACAGTTGAAAACAAGCGAGAGTAATATAATAGGTTGCAAGATTAAAAAAAAAAAAAATTTAAAGATTAAAAAAAATAAAATAAAATAAATAAATAAAAAATTAAAAAGGCGACATTGCATCTACCTACCAGAGGCAAGACATTTATGATGGCTCTCCGTTTAAAAATCTCAGCGCTTGAGGATAGAAACTATTGTTAAATCGCGTCGTTTTAGTTTTTATGCTACGGTAGCGCTTACCGGAGGGAAGGAATTCAAAGAGATGGTTGGCTGGATGATATTCGTCTTGTACAATGCGAATGGATTTGCGCAAACTGCGAGATAGATAAAGAGATCTGATGGACGGCATATTTAACCCGATTAGTTTAGAGGCGTACTTGACGACTGATTCAATTTGATTAATTTGATTAATTATATATATATATATATATATATATATATATATATATATATATATATATATATATATATATATATATATATATATATATATAATGTATATAATGTATATATATATATATATATATATATATATATATATATATATATATATATATATATATATATATATATATATATATATATATATATATGTCTTGAAACTAACATATTTTTTATCGCCAAATCTAAATTACTTATTATTCAGTGTTGCAATGTCTGCAATGTCCCGTGAAACAGTCGTTCAGTTAACGTTCAGGTAACCAATTTAACTTGTTGTACACTTCCTTTAACAAGATTAAATAACCATAGCTTATACTTCCAACTGGCACGTGGACAAGGAAGCCATTGGCACATTGGGAAATCATCAATGTCACATCTATGTGTGGATCACTGTTGTTAGAGTTATCTCAATTCTGTAAACGTGTTGACATCGTTAACATTTATAAAGTCAGCAGATCCTGTACACGCCCACTAGATGTACTGCATTTTAGTTTTAATTTGACAAAAATAAAAAATAAAGTCTGTCGGTATCTTTTTAACCATACAACATTTTTAAATGTCAGTTTAATCTATTTGTGTTTAGTGTTATCCATACTAATGTTTGTATGACAACTTATGCAGTAGTGGACATTGTTTGGTTTATGTGTGTGCGTGCGAGCGTGCGCTCGTACGCGTGTGTGTGTGTGTGTGTGTGTGTGTGTGTGTGTGTGTGTGTGTGTGTGTGTGTGTGTGTGTGTGTGTGTGTGTGTGTGTGTGTGTGTGTGCGCACGCGGCGCGTGTGCGTGCATGTGCGTCTGTTGCCAATTTAGGCATTCTACCAAGAAGATAGTTATAGCATGTTCAACACTTACCACACACTGGATCTGTATTTTATACGAGTGTTTTTTTTAGAGTGAGATATATAAATATTATTTCCGTTTTCCGTTGTCTTTAACGTACACGCAGTTTCCGGTTGAACTGTTCACTTTGGTTTCTATGAAGATGAGGTTCCTGAATAGCAGCATAGATTAGTGTCAAACAACTTCATCACATGCTATAAGTACAATACGATCGTGTCAATAGTACGATCGTATCTATAAAATCGTATAAAAAAGTATTTAAAGAAATATAAACGATATAGGAAGTTAAATAAACCTCCAGTTAAATACAGACAGTTCAGGGTTAACATATTCTAGCTACTTGTGACATCGCAACAACAACATCAGATATGTTTCCGTGACCATTCGCTAGTGATTCGCGTCTTGAAGTACTGCTTGAAGAAGTAGGGCCGGAGATATCGACCGCCTCAAGTGGAACAGCTCGCTGGCGGCTTCGTTTCACTCGGTAGAACAGCTTCAATAACAATCGATAAATTCATCTCGTCCCATTAGGATACGTTACATCGATTCGCGTCGGTTTTCATAATACGTTGGTCTGAAGGGAAATCTAATGAAGTTATAGTTTGGATATCGACGTGTTCGGACCCTCCCTGACTGACCCCTGCACGTCGTGAAACCGCGCCGAGAAACGGTAACACCAGGGGTTAGTGTATCGGCAGTAACAACACAAGAAGCCGAGACACAACACGCCGAGAGCTGATAGCACAGATAGGTTGCAAGCAATGTCAGCTGTCAAACGAATAAAACACATGGACACAGCTCACCCGGCAGATTTGTTGGCATTAAAGCTACGATATTAGAGCTAAGATATTAACAAATCAATAAATAAAAATTGTTCTTGTTCTTGTTCTGGTGACTGCTTCGTCATCGTGTGTTAACCTCCAAGTAATCTTCAAGAGTTAGCGTTTGCGTGCGTGCGTGCGTGCGTGCGTGCGTGCGTGCGTGCGTGCGTGCGTGCGTGCGTGTGTGATTGCGTGCTATGTGCGTGTGTGCGTGTGTGCGTAATTGCATAATACGGATGCAAGTGTGTCAGTGGGTCAGTCATTATCTGGCGATATTTCGTTAAATACAAATTTAAATTAAGCTTCGTAGCTTCATATCCTCTTTACTCGTGACCTTTTTTTATATTTGTTTTACTGAGCATCATATTGTGGAGAAATGCGTACGGGGTGTAGGTTTTAGTGCATTTCGCTTGCTTGGCTGAAGGCAATGTAGTAACACCAGACGCTAACCGTTAGGATGGCAACATCAACAAAGCAACAAATAACATCTACAGCCACAACAAAAAGTAGAAATTCATACAACAACAACAGAAGGAACATAAATTGGAAACATTGACACAAGACACTGATTTAGTATATGTAGTTAACGTGTTTTTGCCAATGCTATGCAGGAATTAGAACGGTGGCCAGTGCAAGACTGTCATTGTTATGTACAAGTGGTTGTAACGCGCGTGCATGTTCGTTGCTTATGCCACAGTTAGTTGGCTCTTCGTCTTCCCCTCCGCCTATTAAATGACCGAGGCTGGTCATTGGAGCACCTCCGCTGGTAATCTGGCAATCTGCTTCCACCTTTGCTGGTCTGTTGCTGCCACTTGTGTCGTATGGAAGTCAAGTCCAGTCCATTCTTTGTTGTCTGTCCAGCTCTTCCGTTTTATGGCCCACTTTCTCTTGCACCTGTACCCTAGAGGTTGACTTTTACATGGACATTGGACCTCGCAACTCTTGAAAGGACTTCTAGTTTTGATCATTCACCTCAGAGCGTTGCACCGATATATTTGCAAGAGGGGCAATCTTTAGCTCTTTTCCATCCGTGAATTTATGCAATTTTGGTTGTTTGTCATGAGCGGTGTTTTCTCTGCATTAATTTCCTCCAAGTCCTTTGAGGAGCGTTTGTCAAGGTGGTTTACTAGGTTGACCAGTTCTTGTTCATCGCCTGCTAGACCGTTGATGTCGTCAACAAACCGCATGTTTTTTATCTTTCTTCAATCATGGGGCCTCTCCTCCAGATTTCATTATTTCCGATGGGGTGTTGTCAATTCCTGCTGTTTTCGCCTTTTGTGCGATTTGACAGCTGCTTCCATTTCGTCTCGTGGCATTGGAAATGTCTGAGGGCAATTCATGATGTTCGGATTTCAGTTGGACTGGTTGTTGTGAACATCTGTTCAGCTTTTTCCTGGATAATGCTGACTTTTCTTTGCCCTCTCTTCGTGATATATTTCACTACTCAACACGCTTTGTGCTGTTGATACTGTTCATGTTTTCTTCTATTTCGGTGCACTGCTCTTCTATTGCTGTAGAAGCAATTTGCAACGTCGAGAAGCAATTAGTAGTTGTAATTAAAGCAATGGTCCCTTGTGAGCACATTACTCAGACAACCGTCTCCTGGCTGCCGTCTTGATCATAAAATCACACTTAGTCAAGAAAAACAACTACGTGGGACTACGCGTTGGCCGATGTTCTAGTCTCTGAATGACATCGTCTGGTAACTAATGCCGGCGTTGGTTCGCCAGCCTTGATCCTCCGGCCTCAGGCCGCCAGCCTCGGTCCGCCAGTCTCGGTCCACCAGCCTCGGTCAGCCAGCCTTGATCCGCCAGCCTTGATCCGCCGGCCTACTTGGCCTGTAATCTCGACCGATCAATGCCCGTCCTAATGCTGCTGCAAACGCAACAAATCCAACGACGTCACGCGCGCGGGCGCGTTTCTGCGTTTGTAGTTTATATGCATTCAGGACTAAATGTGATTGCTCTAAAAAAATGCGACCCACCCACGACGGGTGGCATGGATTGCTATAAAGACTCAAGGCAATCAAGTGGTGTGCTAAAAGTGATATCGACGTAAATCTGAATGAACCTAACCACGTGGAGGCTGTTACCTCTTGAGAATCCGTCAAAGCACTGACTGGAATGTTGTTGTTTTCCGACGGTGGGCGAATTGATTGTACGTGAATATGGTGCAGCTTAGTAGCGAAATCAATATGTTTAATAGTAAAGTCCTTTATTATGCGTTAAAGTTGTCATATTCCGTGACATTTCACCCAGTTCCCCACACAGCCCAGTTTATTCAAACACATTGTCGACTTCTCTTGAAAGTATTGCGATTTTCAGAAACAACATCTTGAATTGAGATTTGTAAGTATGAAACGGACAATTATGTCAACAACATGAATGAACAAGTAGTGGGTGTATTGTAACATTTATAAATAAACCCCAACTTTTTTCAGATTG